>VXBQ01002607.1:571-100555 GCA_013400175.1 Phainopepla nitens
GCTTGGACAGGAGCACTCTTTGCTGGGTTAAGAACTGGCTGGATGGCCGGGCCCAGAGAGTGGTGGTGAATGGTGCTGCATCCAGCTGGGACCAGTACCAGTGGTGTCCCTCAGGGATCTGTGCTGGGGCCTGTTCTGTTCAATATCTTTGTTGATGACACGGCTGAGGGTATTGAGTCTCTTATTAGTAAGTTTGCAGATGACACTAATCTGGGGGTATGTGTTGATCTGTTGGATGGATGGGCAGAGTCCAATAAGAGGAAGCTTAATAAGTCCAAGTGCAGAGTCCTGTATTTTGGCCACAGTAACCCCCTGCAGCGTTATAGGCTGGGGACGGTGTGGCTGGACAGCGCCCAGGCAGAAAGGGACCTGGAGGTACAGCCAGCTGAACATGAGCTAGCAGAACATGAACCTGCCCTGGTGGCCAGGAAGGCCAAGGGCACCCTGGCCTATATCAGAAACAGTGTGGCCAGCAGGAGCAGGGAGGTCATTCTGCCCCTGTACTGGGCACTGGCGAGGTTGCACCTCGAGTGCTGTGTCCAGTTGTGGGCCCCTCAGTTTGGGAAGGATGTTGAGAGCCTTGAGCACGTCCAGAGGAGGCAACAAGGCTGGTGAGGGGCTTGGAACACAAGCCCTGTGAGGAACAACTGAGGGAGCTGGGGCCCTTTAGCCTGGAGAAAAGGAGACTTAGGAGTGACCTTATCACAGCTCTCTACAACTCCCTGAAGGGTAGGTGTAGTCAGGTGGGGATTGGTCTCTTTCTTCAGGCAGCAACTGACAGAATGAGAGGATGCAGTCTTAAGTTGTGCCAAGGGAAATATAGATTGGCTATCAGGAAAAAGTTTTTTTACAAAAGAGTGATAAAGTATTGGAATTACCTGCCTGAGAGGTGGAGTCACTATCTCTGGATGTGTTTAAAAAAAGATTGATGAGGTGCTCAGTGCCATGGTTTAGTTGAACTGTTAGGGCATGGGTTGGACTTGATGATCTTGAAGGTCTCTTCCAGTCTAGTGATTCTGTGTGTGATATCTGAATCTTTCCAATAATACTACATTTATCTTTTTGCTGTGAAAAAATCCCAACTTATTCTAGCATTCTGGTTAACTAATAATATGGAAATGCTTACTTTATTTTTAAGTAAATTGTAGTATTCTTGACCAAGTTTGCCCTAAGCTAGCTTCACAAATTTCTGCTACAACACAGATGATGCTGTTCCTTTATGCCAGTTATTTGGAGCAAATTATGATGGATATTCAGGCAACGAGAACTAAAAAAACAAGCAAGAGCCAAGGCTTCTTTTCAGAATGTTTCTAATAAGGCTAGAAACCATCAATAAAAATTACCATGCTTCCAGAAAACTCCTCTGATTGAGTAGTACAGGTAAAATAATGCATCTGTATATTAATATCTTTCCATAAGAATACATAGCTACCCCCTAAAATAATATTACCCTCACAATTCTCCCCTATATATAAAAAAAAAACAAACTTAAGTATACTGATAGCTGGAAGCATACCTTCTTCCGCTACAGCAACTTTGTTTTCCTTCTTCTACAGTCATTTGTTATACTCCTGATTCTGAAGTCACGATACATGCATGTGTATCTATCTTATTCTACTCTGCTGAGTTTTGTTGGACCAAAACATATTTTTTAAACATGAAATGTTCAGATTCCTGCACTTTTTTTTTTGTTCAGAATGCCTCAACACAAGCTATTCTGCCATTCCTCTTCCCACCTTCGGATATAATAATCTCATAACTTAATTCCATTGTTTTCTCCTTTGAATTTCAATTGTAACTGAAAGGATACAGTGCAAATACTTTAAATAAAGCACTGACTTTCTTCCTGTTTTCTTCCTTCCTAAAAGTTACAAATACTGAAGTCAGCTCACTAAGCATTGATAACAATTAAAGCATAACAAATGACAACTTTTCAAAGAAAGATGCCATTAAAGAGCATTTATTCAGTATTACCAGAGTGTGAAGTTATAAACAGGCTTTTGTTTTATTTATTCTTTTATTTACAGAACATAGCAGGGAACTTTATATGCTGCATTGTTCCATGTCAAAATTTAAAGTTATAGTCTCCATTTCTCATATTAATTGCCCAGTTAAGCACTCAGAGGCTGACTTAGTATTACCTGATCTACAGTGAAGAGCAGATTATTTCATATGGGGTTCAGCACCAGAAGCATCACCTGGGCAACTGCATGGGTAAGGCTGGCTGCTTTGCTTTTGAGAAGAAGGAGGCCCCCAAGGCAACCAGAAGTACATCATTCAGCTTCAGGCTATTTTTTCAGCTAACAGGGAATCTACCCACAGATAATTCTTTTTCTCCCCAGTGGGTATGAAAACACCTGATGCCCAACATTAATTCCAAACTATTATGAGTCTTACAGTATATAGTACATCTAGACTTTTCCAGTTGATTAAAACTCCATATTTTGTTTATATGACTACCTCCTATTTGCCTAATAACAGGAAACATTTTACCATGTTGTACTTTTCACAAAGCTCAAAGTTTAATATAAATATAACAGCATTCATCATAGTACATCAGGGATAGCCACATTTCAAACAGTGGAACAAATTTAAGCTGTTTAATAAGGATTTCTGGTAAACACAAGTCATGATTTTCTTGGGTACAAGATCACCAGGTATGAGCATCCACTAGATATGCAAGAGGTCTTTTGCTGTCAGAAATCCTCAAAAAAAGCAGATTCTAAATATAGCTGTTGCATGCCAAATCCATTTGCATAATTTGAAATTTTAATATCCAACAATTGGCCAAATTGAGTTCCATCTTGTCAAAAATTATTTTGGTTTATGGAAGCATGACTGACCTTGAGATAACTAAAGCAGCTGCATTTGCCATTGAAATGCTCCAGGCAGAGTGGAGGTCCTGGCAGGAGCAGCACTAGCATGGGAATCAGTAAAATCATATGAAATAGAACACATCTCACACAGTTCACAAACATCCAATCCATCTCAAACACGGTATTTTTTTAATGGCAATCTATTTTTCCTCTCTTACGTACTCCACAGTTTTTTATGGAATTTACCAGTAAATTTGTCCTTTTTTGCTTCTGTTTCTACACACCCCAATGCACCTACTCCCCGAGAAGTTTAACATAGCGCTTGCAGTAACTGGAGCTTAAACACACATATGAATGTTGTGGGGAGAGCAGGGGGAATCCTCCCCCAGACAAGGACCATTTTAATACCTTAAATGCCTAACTGTAGGTATCTAGAGCACATTACAGTAGCTTTTCGAAAAGTTCCTTCTATCCCAAACCCAAATTTTCAATATATGTTCATGCATATATATATATGTACACCTTTTCAGGAACAATGAAGGCTTTCAGAAATCCACCTCTAAAACCTACACTCACAGGTTGCAGAACATGTGCATTGAGCTTTCTGAATATTTGACTACCCCAATGTACCAGTAAAAGCCTCTGAATACTCAACAGTTTAGTAAGTCAGCCATCTACAACACCTAAATAAGAATTAATGTCAGGGTTTGAAGGTAGTTGTCAAGGTCTCCTAAATTCTGGAGGGTTAAGTGGACATTAAAAAAAAAAACTGTCTCATACACAGATAAAACTAAGCAGAGATTTTAAAGGATAGAATATAATCCAGAGGATAGAACACAGAATAAGCTACAACACTTGTTTTGGTAGCATTAAAATAAAGAGAAACTAATTTGGCATCGTTCAATTCTTAAACTTATTTATTTTACTACCTTAAAAAAATATATTACAAAATGCAATGAATATATATTCTATAAAGCACAAACAATCACAATTAAGACCAAAAGTATTTTCATATGATGCAAAAGTTGGGTGCAAAGTAATAATATACATTCACCAATAGCATCCATGAAAAGGAAGTTTGCAATAACTCTAGAAGCTAATCCTCATGCTCTTAAAAACAGAACATCTGTCAGTTTCCAAACATTTTTAAAAGGCCTAAAAAAAATTGAGCCCATCAAAGACCAATTCTGCTTAATTTGCTCAAAGTTCAGAGGTCAGGCCACCATTCAGTGGTTGGGTTGCAATGATGCTAGAGATTATTTTTTTTCTGTATCAGACCTCTAATATCTCCCAGTCACTTTTAACTGATATTTGTGACTAAAGATACAAGGTTTCTTAAAGAGTTAACACATTTGTTGGTTTCAGCTGTAGGATCCACAATGTTATTCTTTTAGAATGTCTTATTAATTAAATTTCTCATGACAAATAACTCACATTAGTAAGATGGTGCCCCAAAATGATCGACAACATACTTAATGATGACATTTAAAGTTGATTTTACTTGAAAACAGTTGTCACATTTTATATAGTCTATCTACAGACAATTTCCACATCAGATGTCCTCAGCTTTCAAGTGTAATTACTGTTATCTTATTGCTAATAACAATAAACTCCCAATTGAAACTTAATCTAGAGGATAGCTTTTGCCAGATTAGAGGAAAAAAAACACATAACATCTAGGGTCCTAGAAAATACAGAGCTGCTTTTTTTTTTTTTTTCCCCCCTAAATGTATAGTTGTTTTATATACAGGATAATTAATGTTTCAAGTAGGAAAATCCATCCTTCAGTGCTAGAGGTGTTTCATATAAAAGACAAAGTTAACTACTGAGAGATAAGGAAATTGCTCAGTATTCAGTGGGAAAAGTTTTTATTTCTCTCCTCGGCATTACCACTGGAGCTAAATACTTGTAGCATGTCTGTTGATATCAACAAGACTTCTTTTCCTTTACTTAGAATTATAAAATAATTTACTCAGAGTAGTAAGTATTTTCCTTTAGCAGTATTTCCTAATATCTAACAGTAAATACTGGAGTATTGGTATTTTGGCCAGATACTGAAATATAAACTCCTCAAAACATATAGATAGGTATTAAAGCATTTCAGTTTATGTGGCTTTTATAACAACCCACAACCTAGACAGTAAGTTACACCTGTGTTCTGCCTGAAGAAGCTCTACTTTAAAACCTGCAGCTCCCTTTACCGCATTGTCTCACAGTTCAGTGAATTAATACATAAAGTGGATGCACAGCTATTCATTTTTGCAGGGGCACAAGTATGATGGCATAGAACATACAGCATTGCATCACGTCCAGGCAAGGACAGGGGCTGAAATGGGACCCCAGCTCTCATAGGTCAAAAGCGGATCCTTGGTGAGCCTGTTCTTGGCTTTTCCACCAAGATGTTTTTTTAAAACATACTTCTGTGTTTCCTTCTCACAAAATTAATTTTGTTTAATTCATAAGTCCTATCTTTGGTCAAGGGAAAATGGAGTTTCTGCTAAAGTAAAAAAAAAAAAAAAAACAAAAAAAACCAAAATGCAACATAGCTAAGCACTAAGCATACTACAGCCTTATAATCCACAGAATTATATAAACTTATTGCCCTCTAGAAAAATGTTGTAACTAACACAAAATTTAAATTCACCACAGAAGTTATAATGTAATGACACAGTATAACAAATTTCTGACATTACAAAACGCAGCTCTGGTCATTAGAATAATTTTTCACAGCTTTAATTGCATTTTTTTGTGTAGTCCAGGTCATCAGGATATCTATTCAGATTTTTTTAATTTTTTTTTTTCAAATGAGCTTCTTCTACTGAAAATAGATGGCTCAGGGTTGAGATTGGACTTTTTTCACCTTCTGGAGGAATCAGTTGCATCTCCACACATGCCTGAGCCACTGCCTGCCTGTCCCTCAGCAGAGATTTCCAAGTGAAATGGAAGAAACAGACACCAGGGAACCAAAGGCTGATGAGCCTTTTGGTTAGCCTGAGAACATTTACTGAGGTTACCTTCCTCTTCTGCTAGTTCCTGTTCAGTCTGCCTTAGCACTGTTACAGCTGGTGAATAATGACTCATTTATGAAAAATAGCCTTGTTAATCTTCACAACAACTGTTAGCAAAAGGTCACTTCAGCTCTGAAAATGTTCATCTTTCCCTTTTCTTGTTGTAATAAAATCTTCAGCTGATGCACCACACAATTTAAAATACTTCCTTTTTTTGTTACATAGTTGGAATCAAAATGGGATGCTGTTTTCAAAGTAATGTTTCTCTCACTAGATGAGAGGAAATTAATTCTACCCATTTTTCTAAAAGAGTAACATGCTCTTATAGCTTATGTAGTACATTTTAATTATGTGTATTTTCAAAGAAAGAACAAAAGAACAAGCAGCAGGTAAGAGGTGAACTTTCATAGTAAAGTTGTGAATGGGTATGAATGTATATAATGTACGGCAATTACTGCATGAGGATGGTGTACTGTTGTAAGTCTCCTACATTCTGAATGGTTTCTATAACTTTAATTTTTCTGCCTTTGAATATCACGGCTTTGTCATGTTTTTCTCTTATTTGGTGGTTTGGTTTTTTTTTTTTTTCCCAAGAGTAATTCAAAGTTGCTAACTCTTTTTACGTGAATTACCAATGCTAACAAGTGCTGTTCCTATAAGAGGTGAACTGTAGACATATCACATTCTGGCACAAATGAGCTCTACATTTTTAGAGAATGGACACTTGAAAAATTCCCCAAAAATGGAGAACATTAGAAATATACAAGAAATAAAATAAATTTAGTATTGAAATGCTTAAGGTTACTTACTTCTGATGTGAATGTAATTATGACCAAAATGAAGAATTTGGTACCGAAGTTCTTACACAGATTTCAGGACAAAAATAATTTTGGCAAATATTTTAGCAGAAAAAAATACCACATGCTATGAAACTGTGCTTCAAGGCATACTTATGCTTTCACAAAATTATTCATAGTAGTATGTAGGTCATGACAATAGCTGACATGGTAAAGGTTAGCAGCATAGAAGCTCAGCATTGCCATGCACAATATGTAAAGTAAGGATATTTCCATGCAATCTGCATAATTTTCATGCTTTGCATTAGTCTTCACCTACACAACTGCCTTCCTATCTCATGTCTATGTTTGATATGGGGGCCTTCTATAAAATGTCATTAAAAAGTTATTAGTCAGTAAAATATCACTGTTCCTGTTCTTCAACATGAGGTTTTTCTTGCAGAGACAGATAGATTAAGAGAAAACAGTACGTTAGAACTGAAAGGAAAGCCACAGACCTTGTGTGAGGTAGAGAAAAGAGAAAAGAAAAGAAAAAAGAGAAAAGGAGCCAATGTTATTTTGTGTTTATTTGCCATATAAAATCAGGCATTTATATTCGAAATTACTCTCTGTTAGAGTACATGTTGCTGTAACATCATGAGAACATAGGGTGCCAAAGTCTCATCAGGCCTGGCTGCTGTTGCTTCTGACTAGAAAAGGTCTCTAAATCTGTTTTCAAAATGTTGATCATTTCTCCCTTCCATGCCTGCCAGCTTTCTCTTCCTCTATTGCAGTGCCTCTACTGTGGTAACAAAGTGCCTCCCCCAGTCTCAAAAGATAGAAAAGCACCCTTTTTATTCATTAGTGTGTTATAACACCAAAGAAATGATTTGGGAAAGATTTTGTACTGCTTGTGCAAACTGTGCCAACCTGGTTTATCCCCACCCTCTGGAAGTACCTTAATGAAAACAGTGCACAGGGCTCTCATGTTTTTTCCATTTGTAAAAGCAAACTCAACAAGACTTCATGTTTCCAGTCCACACTGAACCTACGAATCAAGCAAGCTTATTTGGGACACTTAAGTAGTCCAGCACTTCAGAGCTGCAGTATGAATGGAATGGTCTGACCTTGAGAAGATCATCCCAAGCAGGCAGCACATCTCCCAAGCAGCAGCTCTTGCACCTTTACTGCACCAACCTTAATTCTCAGCAATAAGTCAGATTCCTTTTTTATGGGATGTGGCAATACAGCTAAACATAAGCTTGTGTTCACATAGCCCATCTTCATTAATATAAATCTCTTTTCCCGTTTGAGAGGTGGCTGTGTTTTCTGCGACATCAAAACTCTAGAGTTTCCCAGAGAGCACATGAAATTTGAAGTAGGTGGTCTCACAACAAAGCTGTCGGTATCTGGCTTTGATAATAAAATTTCTGTCCCTCTTTCATCCTCCCTGAAAAAAAAAAATCTTTAAATATTATCAGTCATTTGATAGTTTTAAAACATATTAGAATGATAATTCTTTATAATTCCAAAAGTGTTTATTTGGTATCAGAGACAGACCAAGTTAATAAATTCCTTCCAGCAGAGTATTGAGAAACGTATTTCTTCCGTTCAAAACAATGGAGTGAACTAATTCCTACTGCAAAAGACAAACATAAGTCTTACTTTTCCCACTGGAATTTTGAACACATTAGTTTGCAATTCACCCAGGAATCAACTCTGGTTAAGCATCTTCCATTCTATTTTTTCAAGTAGAAATTATGAAATATTTGCAATAAATACATGCCAAAAAAGTCCATTTATTGTTGTTACAATAATTGGAAATCTACATTTCATCGTTCATTGGCATGTTTCTTACTATCTGTCATAGACTCCAGAAAGTTACATATTATGACCAAACCTGGCCATGCTCTCCAGATTTATATACCAAATATAATCTCTTCCAGCTTCAGATCAACACATTTAATACAGTGCATGCAATTCCAATCATTCTTCCACTGTAGCAAGGCAAATACAAGCTAAGATGCAAATTAGCTGCTAAACATACAGCCCAAACCTGCACCCAGAACTTCCATTAGATCACTCTAGAGAGAAATTTATAGATCAAGTTCGCTGACTAGTAGTGTAGTAATTTTAATTTTTTACAGGTAATTTTAATTTTGCCAAGACCAGGAACACATCTGTTTCAGTTAATTCAAGATAATTCACTTGAATTTTTATCCACTCTGAAATGAGTCAGCAGTTTCAATGAGTGTTCCTTATGTATGCTGTCTGTGGGAGTAATGCCATAGTCAACATCAGAAAACTCAACAATTTAACAACCAAACTGTTAAGGCACTGATAATTTTTGAAGGTTTGCTCTTAGACTTAGCTGAAATCTGTTGGGAGTTGGAGGAAGTATTTTTTTCCAAACTCCACTGAATCAAACCATTAATATGAGAATATTTGCTGTAAAACACATATGACAGTATATCTATCAATATACCAATTAATATGAGAACCTAAGAGAACTTTTGGGTTAAATATTAAGAAGTGCATTACCAAGATAGTGGAATTGCTTCACAATTCTCTCTGGCTTTCCCAGAGTAATACTTTATCACTTACATCTATTACATTCCAGAAGTATGGCTTCCTGAAGACTATCTGAAATCTAGAAATGTGAGGGCAAGAATAGAAGCAGCGTTTAAGTAACCTGAAGATTTCAGTTCATTACATCCTAGTACCCTTTCTTAGGTTTACATGATTTTTGCAAATAATACATAATTAAAAATTAGTAAGATGAAGAGACTACAAGACCTTGCATGGCAACCAGCTAGGAATGATTGCCATTCTCAAGGTAAAATTGAATATTTTCATGTTCAGAAGTAAACAAAAATAAAGCTTACAGATTTTTTCCAATCTCTCCTCTTCACAGTAATCTCTTTTCCAATATACACAATATTTTTGAACTTCCTTTGAACCAGAATTTCCAGGGTTCTGAAGCAGATCAGATATTAATTTCAGCAGCCTGGAGACCTGTTTTTAACAAATGAAGTATCAATTAACACTATTAAATCCTGAAAGCTGGTTTTATTTGCCAGATATTTCAAGATATATTTCCTTTGATATTTTGCAATTATCCTCGTATAAGAATCAAAGCACATCACGCTTATATAGATGTGCTATACTTAAACCTTATTCCAATTCACACAATTTCCTTCAAAGAATTCAGCTACATTGCATGGCAAATCCTTCATAAATCTAGTTAAACCTTTTTCAGCATTTACATGATAATCTGCCTTTTCTTACTCAAGGATGTCTTGACTATTTCACTAACAAAGAAAATGACATTTTGAGGTGCCTACAAAAACTGAATTAGAATTATAAGAGTAGCAACCCATGGGTCAGAACAGTTGTGTTTTATTCCCAGCTCTTTCAGTAATTTCCCCTGCAAACTAGGGCAAGTCACATCAAATCTCTCTTTTCTTTTGTTTGCTCTCTTGATTTATCCTTCTGGAAGCTCCTCTGAGAGCAGGCTTTCCATGTACATACCAGTGTCCCAAGGAGGCTTCACTCTCAGTAAGGTCTTCTGAGTCTTTCATGTTAGATTTTACACATTGAATTATGAATAGAATACACTAATTTTTTCTGGTTTACAAATACACATGGGCAAAGTGTTACCCTTTTTCTCTAGAACAGACAGGATTTTCAGAATCTGATATTGTGGGACTGCACAAACAAAAAGAGTATTCAGTGTGGAAGAATGATACTCAAACCTGAGCAGTTAATTTCACTACTTTAAAGAATAACTCTGTGCAAGAAAATTACAGATACAGAGAAAGAAAAGAGAAAGTAAACTTGTTTATGTCTTCTTTTCTTGTTCTTCTTCCTGTTCTTGATGTTAAGTAAATATTACAGAGAGTCTGACTATTCTTTGTCACTGGAAAAGAAATCTAGGTATAACTTTTGGTTACAATGCAGTGAAGCTTACTTGTTACCAAAAAAATAGGAATGCAACCTATGTTTAAAAATATGTGTCTTGCTGTACAATGTTTTGAGCTCAATTATGGAATATGCTGATGGTTCACTCATATTGTAACAACTTCAATTTTTGCTTTACTCAACCCTCAGATTACAATTTCCAAGGAAATTCTCAGCTCTTCTGCATTAAGGCAAACTATGTTGCTCTTTTATTCCCCAACTTATTTGTCTTACAAAGGCTATAAGTAATTTAAAACATCTCTTGAGAGTAGTGTTAGGAGAGAAGAAACATGGGCAGAAAAATAAGAGAAGATACGAGAGAAAAAAAAATCTCTGTTCACAGGAAAGCTATGAAAACAGTTATATTCTCAGCTAGACTGGGAAGGAAATACTAATCTTTGTATGCAACACAATAAGGCAGTAAAATTTTTAAATACACTTGGCAGCTCACTGGTGTATTTTCTGTTACCAGGTACAATTCAGAGAGCTGAATTGTTTGCCTAAGGGATATACCACGGTTTTTTGCAACAAAAATGTTTGAGGTGGTTTTTTTTTTTCACTCTGTATGGAAGACCTGATTCAGAAGAATAGTCTCAGAATCTTTAATTCTTAGGCTCAAAATAAGCAAACCCTTAGAGGCGTGTTTAATTATTGGGTTCAAGAACATTGAGTTTAGATTAATATAATAAAAAGAAACTACCAAAAGCAAGCTGCAGAGACAAGAGATTTAAGATAATTTAACCACAACAAAAGGCTGGAAAGCTTGGATATTTTCTAAAAATAAAAGAAAGATGTTTTCTGTGAACAGTTCAAATATCAAAACTAGGAGATAATTTAAAAGAACATATTTTCCTCCTCCAGTGTAAGTTCAGTGCTCAAACTTCACAAACATGAACTCTGCCAGACTAAATAATGGCATTCACCTGAGTGATGTAGAAATAGATTTTAAAATGGTACATTGGCAGGTCCAAATCCTTTCAAAACGCTGTGTCAACAGAAGCATTTTTGTTAATAAATATGTTCTGATATGAAATGGAGGGTATTTCATAATTGTGCAAATTTTTTATAAACTTGGGCTGACCAAAAGTGAAGAAGTGTGGCTCAGGCAACTGCTGAAACTAACAGGAAAACTAACCTAGGAAAAAGGACTGGGAAATACTGCTTTGGGAGTGCCTTGTTAGCAAGGAACTCCCCAGAGGTTTCCACTCAGATAGCAGAAATACACATTGAAGAGGCAAGAGTGAAGTTTCTCCAGGGCAGCCAAGAGGTGGGACAGTGAGGTGGAGCAGCACAAGCATGCCAAGTGCAGCATGAGGCAGAGTCAGACTGCCTGTGGGAGCAGCAGCTAAGAGACTTGAAATGCAGACAGTGGCTGCCAGCATCTGGCCTGGGGTGAGCAGGCTGGGACCTGAAAATAACAAACTGAAAGAAGATTGTGGCCAAAGCAGTGGGAAGCAAAGAGCAGCCCCACTAATAGCCTTGCCAAGGAAAGGACTGTACATAGTTTTAGATTTCAGGAAAGCAATTTTAGGGATGGCAGATCATCTCATTGCACTGTAAATTATCCTGTTGCTTCTACCGCTTGATAAATTACTTTTCATCAAATCAATCGATTCACATCTCAAAGTGAAAAAAAAAGCAGCAACTTTGCAGAGCTCCAGAGAGACCAGTTTCATTTCCCCAAGGTTCTGGGGAAGGCTGAAGCTGGCATTTATCAGTGATCCACTAAATTTCAATTGGGTATTTTTGCTGCCAATCACGTCCTGGACTAACTGTATTTATTTCCAAATCCACACAGTGAAACAGAATATTTGATTCCTTCTTCAGACTAAAAATAAGGCTATTTCATTGGAAAACAAATATTAAGGCAATCTAGCAGAAATTGAAATTTTTTTATTTTTAATCATATTGCTCCTGGCCACTTAAATTTTCTCTGCTTACAGCTATGCACCTTGGGGTGGAATTGTCCATGCTGATTTCTTGCATTCAAGTTTGCCTGCGTTCTAAAATAATACAGTGAGGGGTATTGGTTTTGCTATTAAACAAAATGCTGATGTGCATAGAAGCCCTGGTAAAGATTTTTAAGCTGAGACTACAATATCAGTGCAATATTAGATGCAGCACATGAGAACAGGCTGCTGTTTCTAAAAAAAAAAGGATACATGCCCTTCTTTTAGCACCTACCTTAAAAGGGTGGGGGGAAAAGGTTTTTCCCTGGAGAGCACCTAGCACCCTTTCCTGACCTAGGCAGACACTTTCCACTATCTTTTTAGTATTTCCCAATGCAGATAATAGTAGGTGACCAGCCGTTGTTTTTCTCTAGCCCTTACGATCAAGAGCAGAGAAATTTTTTTTTTTTCCGGATCCCTGCATTAAGTTATGCGATTAAATGAAAATAAAGCAAATTACAGTAACTTCTACGGGTGAAATGGAAATTACCTCCAAAGTATTCTATATTTCTGTACAGATGAGGAGTAAGGTTCTGCAGCAAAATAAACTGATTTTGGATCTCTTTCTCTTGCTTGACAAATTTTTAATCAGACTATGGGGAAAGAAGAGAAATGGCTATCTGGCATTTCCTCCTCTACTCACATTTTAGATGATACCTCCTTTTATTTAGATAATGGTGATAGTTGATGACTTTACGGAGATATTCTCAGGCTGGGAGTTCTTGCAGTATAACTGAGATTTCAAAACCCAAAGGAGTGAGCTTCAAAATTAATGCAAGGAAAAGCACATGCATTGTCCTCTGGACCTTGGGCACCTGGTAGCACTGGGAAACATGAGTTTTGTTTCTGCCTTAGATATCTGTCAATTAAAGGCTGCAGGTCTCACCTTTCATAGCACTACACATTTATTTTCTTTAGGTTTTGCTTAAATGTGCCAGAAAGCAGAATGAGCAGGCTCCTCCGCAGTGGGTGCTGATCTGGGAGCTGAGACTGACTCAAGAGCAGGCCATGCCCTCCCTGGTTGGGTGTCATCTGGGCCACTGGTGGTGGCAGAGACTGCCTATAGTCCAAGGATCCTCTCAACACTTATTACCATCATTTAGGAAGGAAAGAGAGAAGAATGTATGGTAAGACACTGTTCCCTAACCTAACCCTGAGGAAGCAGCAACTGGGTGATGCCATGAATACGTACAAAACCCGTACAGGACCTTCCCTCTGGTCCCATCTGTATTGCTGAGCAGAAATAGAGGTGGTATGTTCTGTCCCGGCTGGGTATAAGGAAATGCCAACCATTTCTCCAACACACAAAGGCTTGGGTAGAAAATGAAGGCAGAATAGGTAATAAAAATAGAAAGTGGCGTTTGGAATAGTCATTAGAAAATGACTTGCTCACCTAAGCACCAAAATAACATTTTCTCACAGTAGTTATTTATAATCCTCTGTGAGTCTTTAAGAGCATTTCAACACCTTCCATTATTTGCACATTTTTTCATGTAGAAGTTTGGTATAGGAATAAACTGTAGATAAAATATAAACCTATGGAACATTTTTCAGGCTCAGGTTTCTTCTACAGTCTCCACAGAGCACTGATAAACTACTATAGTGAGAAGAGCAGGTCCTTTTCAGTCATTTACAACTGTCCTTACTCTAGATAAAAATATTGTTCCTAAAAATGAGAGGCAAAATAAGAAAACATTACTTAGAGAGAAAACACAGACTAAAGAGAGTGGTATGTGAAGAAATAAAAAATGTTCCCATAATTACATTCATTTGCAATCATGAGACGTAGGAGTGCTCTCTACTGAAAAAAAAAAAAAGAAAATCCAATGAAAGTCATGATTGTAGTGGTTCTCTTGCTGGGATAAGGAAAAAAGGGTTTTCAACATAACAGAGCCTAACCTTGATAAATTACATAGTTCAAATGACAATCTGGAAACAATAACTCCAGGAGAAATCATCCTGGGCTGATGTACCGCAGTCTTTTTAATATATACTAGATAAACCAATACAAACACCAAAAATAAAAGACTACATTGTCATGACAGCATTTCATCACCCTTTTTCAGATATCTGCATCAAAGAATTGTGAAAATGGCCTCAGAATTTCTTGGTATAAACCACACAATAAGGACCATACATAAAAATGGATTTTAAAATATTTGGAGAACCAAAAAACAAACACTGAAAAAATAAGGGGATTTTATATGCAAAGACAATGACTTGAAAATAGAGGTAAAGTAATGCAAGACTTGTGCATTTTTCAGTTGAAATGAAACGTAATTCATAATATTGTGTCTTGTTCAGTTGAAGCTTTAAAACCTGTATATTTTGGCTGTAGTAAAAACTCTATGTTTTTTGCTTTGATCGTAACTGTCTCAGTAAACTCTGTGTGTAATCTGTTACTGGTCTTTGAGAGAATGGCCATGGCTTAAAGGTATTTTTTAATTTATACACTGACCATAGCATGTCTCAAAGCTCATGGACTACGAAGAACACAAAAATCTTAAAAGGTTCTTATATTTCAGCATAGAGAGATTGGTAAAGAATTTCACAGGTTTAAAATGCATCTTTATATAAAAATTGAGGATTGCATTGTTTATGTAAGCTTTAGAAAGAAGCAGGCTTTGCATAACTGACCATACTCTGTAGGTTATCTACATGCTACAACATCAATAATATTTCATGTCTTGTTGTACAGCCTGTGAGGGAAGGTTTGCTGGCATGTCTTTCTTTAGACCAGTGACACACCATGGCACATAAAGACAACCTGGTAGCTGCAATGCTGCTAGTCATTTTGGCAACACAGTAGTTCTGATTTAAAATATTTTCTCTAACAATAAAGAATTACACACATGGAAAAAAACAAGATAAAATGAAGACATGCTGCAGATCTCCAGTCTTTACTAAATGCACATACACACAAGTCCAAGTGCTTGTTATTTTAACTAATATATTTTTCCTTTTTTACTGTTTTATTACAGTTGTTCTTACTAAAATCATATTATTACTTGGCATCATAACTTTTGTCAAGTCCCATATCAGTATAAACTACAAAGCTAACTTAAGTTGAGACTTAAGCACTGCCTACTTAGTACCTATACTGTCTATGATTTGATAAGAGACCATCAAAATGAGGGATTGATTTTATAAAGCACCAGAATTTACTGAAAGGGACTCATACCCACTTCTGAAGATTCAGAATTTTTTAAATCCTAGATTAGGCAGTTTATTCCCAATAGATTAAAACAAACAAACAAACAAACAAATAAAACTCCAAAACTGAGAACTTGGGTTTTTTTCACTAAATATGAAGTAATGATGC
This sequence comes from Phainopepla nitens, assembly GCA_013400175.1. NCBI lineage: Eukaryota > Metazoa > Chordata > Aves > Passeriformes > Bombycillidae > Phainopepla > Phainopepla nitens. The sequence goes on from VXBQ01002607.1 coordinate 16,403, forward strand.
AAATAGGACAAGCTGAATTCTACTAGTTTAAAAATCTTGAATTTCAGAGTAGGCACAGCTTATCACTCTCTTGTCAGTGATAAACACTTTTTAATAACTGCTGCATACTAACACTTCATTAAATTTTATTCAAATAGTAGCTTACTTACATTTTTTATTTGATTTCATTTCCATTTTCATCTTAATTCAACACAGAGTAAGAACTAAATACAACTTCTGAAAATTAGAGGCATTGGAACACACTGATAATATAAAAACATGAATTAGTAAAAAAAAGGTTATTAGGTTATTTTAGTATGGGGAAAAAAACTTGGGGAAAAAACTTACCAGGTTTGTTTAAACTTTATATGCAGCTCTTCAACAACTGAGTAGTACACTGATGTTTCCTTGGTGGAAGAAAAGGGAGTAAAAGTAAAAACTAAAATGATGTTGTATGAATCTCAACTTGTGCATGTTCACTGATCTGTGGGTAAAGTAGATGGCTTAAGCTACTTGGATGAAGTCAGTCCTCAATAGTGATCTATTTATTCATGAATTTAGGCTATGCTAGTGGCACATATTTCAGCCTCTATGAGGTAAATCCCAGCTACCCCTCTCAGCATATTTAAAATAATGTGCTATGTTGCTCTCTGCTTACTACTTTATTTCATTCTGTTTGGTCTTAGTTTTTCAACAAATATAAGAAATTTGAATTCCATAGAGTGGTGGAACATGCTGCTACATGTCATATTCAAAGAATTCAATTTTTTTCAGTCAAATATTCCTTTGACGTAAGGGACTTTTTAGTGCCTAGTTGCAACGTCCTGTGTGGAGACAATGTTGCTTAGAGGAGGATATATGTAAACAGTAGGATAGCTGTCTTTGACTGTGATTAAAATCAGTTCCTGAGAATGAATCACTCCTTTGGCTCAAGACATCTGAAATGAAAGCTACTTTGTATGCTGCCTGTTTCCCTGCATGCTGTTTTCAGTGCCTGGCTTCTGTAATGGAAGGGAACCCGGCAGTCATGGAAGCCTGGACCTCTCTGAAAGACTGTGTTTGGATTATACCTCACAAACCCTTGCTGCAAACCTGCCACACACAATACCAAAGGTACAAAAGCTATTAAAAGCTATTTTTATCTGTACCATGCCAAGTCTAAGTCACTTTGTCAAGCATTGTTTTTCTTTATCACCATCATTTGGGAAATGTACAGCACTAACTGTTAGTAACTTTTACAAAGGGAAAGACAGAGATTGCCCAGTTGATTGCTCAGTAAAGAACCAAAAATAACTTAATCTTGAGAGATTTACTATACTTACAGACTGGAGTATAGCGGTATTATATTCCTAATGAAACGCTGTCAATAAAAACTAGTCTCCTTGGCAACCCCACCCAACTTTATACTGTCTACTCATATTCTGTGAATACAAAGGAAAATATGTGGAAGTGAAATGGTCCCTGAAGTTTATACAGGGCCTTTCATATGTGTGTCTTCAGCTAATGGCACCTAAATGTGCACCTGAGTGCATCACCTGACATCCTTTGCCAGTCTTCTAAAAAACCTTGCCTGCAAGCATTTTTCATTGTGCCATCCATATGCAATTTTCTTAAATAGAAGTGTAATGGTCTGTTGACTGTTTAGAACAAAACTTCTGTATAGAACAAAAAAGATGTATTATAGTAATTAAATTGTGATTGTCAGGCCCAATTCCTAATTAAATTTCTGAGTTGATCTAAAGATATGTGAACAATATTAAGTAAACAAATGATAAATACTAAGTTATTGGTTTATTCTAATTATTATAATTACAGATTGGCTTTACCTAAGCTATGTCTCTGATTTTCACACGAGTCCCAGTTACAAAAGGAAATCACCCATCATATTTCCATAAATTTGAGGATAATCCATCTTATCCTATTGCCATGTGTCAAAGTGCCTTAATATTGCCTAATACATCCAGGAAAGGGCTGAAATAACTATGTTAATTATTCTTTTCTGAAATTTGAGAGCTTCTGTTCCAACTGCCCTTAAAAAGAAAAAGGGAAAAAAAAAAAAAAAAAGGAAAAAGAAGGGGAAAGGAAGAAGGGAAAACAAAGAGTGAAAAAAGGATATTTGCTTTCTAACAGACACCAGAACACAAGGAAGGCACTATTTCTTTGGCCAGCTTTTCAAACTCCCAGGTTTATCAAATGCTGTAAAATTGGGCAATCTAATCAAGACCTAAATATCTACCGGGGGAATATCTAGCTCGCTGCACCTGCAGTCATCAAGAAAACATTTGTTTAGAAGTCATCAGGAGGTATAGGAGCGGTGCTTGCCCTCAGGCAGGTTAGCAGGGGCCACAGGGGACACAAGGCCAGCAGGCAGGCACTGACCCCTGAGCTGCTGCCCTGTGACACCCAGCCAGGTGGATGGTGTGGGCTGGGATCGAGGGCTGAGCCTGCAGCAGCACCAAAGCAAGGAGGGAGCTCCTCTCAGCCTGCTCCTCTCAGCTCTCTCCTGCCCAGGGGACCCAGGACCTATGGCTGACCGCCAGTCAGGGATCAGGGTCCTGCAGAAAACTTCTTAAAGAAGAATTCTCCTTATCATAAGAATAGAGAAATTAATGATTAACAGAAAGGCCTCATGATGTCACCCTCAGCTCTTTTTCTCCTCTTTACAGAATTATATTGAATACAAAAAGTTTTGCTTTATAAAATCGGGAATTGGAAAACTCTGCATAAGAGATACAACAGGAAAAACTAGCAAAAAGGTAACAGAGTAGGCTGCTGACTCAGAGCAATATATAGGGGTCCTGGTACCTATGTGTTGCCTTTGCATCTTGTTCCTTTTGACCACGTGCAAAGGTGTGGCGCCTCTCTAGTGTGGTACTTACACTAGATGTGTCACTGCTTTCAGATGGTTCCTGCCTTTCCTTCCTCTGCAGCAAAAATACTGCATATGAATTATATATATTAAAACATGCATACATAACTTATTCCTTGATAACCTCATATCCTCATTGATACGTAGATGTCTCTAGAGAAAGGTACCATATACAACTCGGTGAAACTGTATCACCCTTATTTTAGAGCTCTGTCTGGACCATCATGGGGAAAGCATGCATTTTCCTTTGCATTAAATTAGTTGTATGACAGAAAAAGTAAATTTGGAGCTGTACTTATATTCTCCCCCTTCAAAAATAATGAGTAAATTATCAACAAACTCAAAAATTAAATACACAGAGGAAATATTTTTTTTTATATTTTGCTTATGAACTTTGTGAATTATACCACAACACATAAATCCTATAAGGATTCTAAAAGTATTAGCTACATATTCAGTAATGAATACATCCAGAAGTGTAATAAAACAAACATGAAGGCAGCAATAAAATAATCATAAAATCCAGCAATATTCACGCAGGTGACCTCACCTTTCATACTTCAACTGCTCTGCAAAACAGGTTTCAGAGTTATTTTAAACAAACACAGAGATAACAATGTTTTTATGTATTCTAATAGGCTTTGAAAAATTGTTTCCAGACTACAGTATTATAGTAATAAACTAGTTTATTAAGTGAGTATTCTTTCTTCAGGCAGTTCATCTCATCTGCATTTTAATCTTCCAATAGAACCAAAGCTGTTTTATTAAGACAGTAAATATATTAGCCAGAATTCTACACTACAAAATAATTTCAAATTATTTAATTCACTAAATAAAGTAGTATATTAGTGGTATAATAGAATATAAAAGGTAAAATAATAAAAGTAGAAGTTACCAAAACTGCTTTGTTTAACTAAAAAAAAATACAGTTTTGAAAAACAGTAGCAATTACTATACCTTGCTCTTGCATGGTCCTTTCAACAAGCGAGTCCTGAAACACTGTGCAAAGTAAGTCAGCATCATTACTTTTGCTTTTCAGATAAACAAAGTGGCTCAGAAAACAAAAAGTAACTTTACAAAGTTGCCCCACACATAGAACTGGGTACACAAAGGAATATCCTGAATCTCAGTGCAGTAACAAATTATAGGGGCTACACTGCTTTACCAAAGGTATGTATGAGGGAAAGCAAACAGAAACTGATACAATTTTCAGAGTCAGCTTGTCACACTGAGTTTTAACTCATTTCACTGTACACAACAAAAATAGCAATCTAAGTCTTTTTGTTTACTGAAGACATTTTAAGGATACCATTGACAGAAAGCAAAAGCAGATAATATGTCATGGTCCTTTCAGACAATATACAATACAAAAAACAAGATTGAACCCTTCAGACAAGGGAAATCTCTGTGAGCAGAGGGACAATTATGCCGGGACCCTCCTGACATATGTATTAAATCACACTGCCCACAGAGAACACAGGCTGAAATCTGATGATGAAGCCATGGCTTGACTCACACATTTCGTAGCAGAGAGTGAGAACTGTTTCCATCAGCTCTCAGAAGCCTTTCTGCACCATAACCATTAGGTTAAGGCTTTTTGAAAGACTTAGTGAGGCATTTCCTAAGAACAGCTCTCCACCTGGTTTTGGATAGGGATTATAAATGACAAAATCAAACATACAAATTGTCCACTTGCCTAACATACAAGTATCTCCTGCATGACCTGCACTTCTCCTTTCTTAACCACTACCAAGAGGTTTCTTCCAGAAAACTCCATATTACAGTACCAGTAGCTGACCACTAACAGGGAAAATTCTTTTCGTGTGGTCACTCTAATCACAGATGAGTAACAACACATGGCTCATGTTTTTCTGTCATCCAATGAACTTTTATCTTATAGGAGATCAATAGGGCTCTTTCTAGTCATCACAGCAACAAACACCAAGCTGCTAAAAAAGAGTGGTCCAGAGTGATAATCCTTGGTTATCCTATCATATATGAGACAACTGTAACAGTTTTTACTTTCTTGCTAATATGGAAATGGTAATAGTTTAAGGAAATTCCTCCTTTTCCAGATACTTTACAAGTTAATCATGAAGCAATGTAGAGATATACTTAGGCAAATTTGTGTGCCATAGCAAAGGCCTAAAATTTGTTTCATTTATCTCTGCATGGATACAGAAAGAAAATAAAAATAAACTTTAAATAGGAATAGTAGATAGGTAAAATGAGAGATAATGATTATTTTGGGAAATATTAATAAAGAAATTGTCTATAATTGCAGAAATCTTACCCACTTACTAGCTCATATTCTCCTATTTTATCGCTGATATTCCCCATATACAATTTTGCATGTTATTTTGTGATAGAACCACAATAATTAAACCAGCTGGTATTGAACATACATTGAACACATTCCACTTAGGGAAACTGTCCATCATACTATTTGGAATGTAATTTGGTGTAAGGGGTAGTGCTTCAGTTACTGCTTGATTTCAAGAATGGAAGAGGAGAACCAAGCCCTATGCAGGAAAACCCCATCATTTCACCCTCACACTGCTGTGTAGGTTCTCACCTTACCTAGGCCTCAAGACCCTCACCCCAAAAATATTCAGATACTCCTAAAGCAGAGGACTCAGCTCTCTAAGCCAAGGGTCCTAAGTGGAATTTAGGCCACTGCTACGCACTGTCATGGCGCAATCACAATGTGTATTGTGATCGGGTCTAGTGATGCTGCATATCAATCTTGCTGATAAGCAGGTAGCCTAATAATGAGTTTCATAATACAAAGATACTCTAATTAATAAGATATAAAAAGATAATGCATTCTTTAATTTAAATACTGAAAACGGTTTTCTTTACAAGATGATTTTCCGTCTTATTTTCAATGTCTCTAATTTATACATTAATTCTTCATAGGAAAACTGTTTCAGTAAGGGTGACAGGATTTTTTCTCACTATGATTTTTAAAAATACCCATGGCTATTATGTACTCAGTCTCCTTTAGTCAATTTTGAAGAACTCAGTTACAATCTTTGCCAAGCCAAATTCAGAATATCATGTAAAATAAAAAGGTATTTTAAGTCATTATCCAGCAGTTGCTGTAGCAGAGTATTTTTATTTGATGATGCTGTTACCTCTTCATTTTATGTGAAAACATATTTTTATTTACATGAGTTTAGCCCATTAGATTAAGACAGACCTCTGGCTCTTGCAAAAAATTCCCTTCATGACAAAACCATGTCTTTAGTCATTGCTGAAGAAATAGTGAGAGATTCCTCTTGGACTCTTGTCTAAAGCAAACATAACAAACTGGAGAATTATTGCTCATTTTCATTCTTCCCTTTTCTCAAGGCCTTAGGGAACATACTCATTCATAATAATCTGCTGTTAATAGGATATTAGTGCCTAATTTTCTCAAATGTACAAACTCTGTCTCTTCTCTCAAGTGTTTTTCTGCACAACATTATGCAGTTACAACATACAAGATCTCACTAGCTACCACAACAGAGAAATAAATAATCTTCCTGTGCAGCAGTGTCATGGAAAGCCAAATTCAACTAAGTCTTAGAGCAGCCTTCAAATACCTGGCATGATTTTTCATTAGAAAATTGTTATGTATGTCTTTTTGGTGCTCAATAAGTCTGAAATTTCCTTTGAGCTATAATTTTATTGTTTAAGTTTAAATATATCCCACTTCCAAAATGGATGTAACCATGATCAGGGAAAAAAGCTGCACAACCTATTACTTGTACTAGACAAAGAGAATGGGTGAAATACTAATGAACAATAATTAGCATGATTAGGTACAGTTTTTACAAGAATATCAGGGCATTCATGATGCTGCGGTCATGTAGATCACTGTGCTGACCTCTTTGCCTACACCATTGCTATTTGCTGTGTACTAGATAGTTTCTACTCTCCTCCCTGATTCCTGCTGGAAATGAGTGATTCTAGCACTGCCAGTCCAGTGCTCCATTGGCAAAAGGTTAGATTTTTGCACTCCTTATTTTTGTACATTTTTTCCCTTTACCAGCAGTGCTTTTCCTCTGACAATAACAAATGTGAAGTTGGTGAAGGGGCTCTGTGAGAGAAAGAGCTGTGCTGAGATATAGCCACAAGTCATTATCTTTGATCTTCTAAACTTTTAGCTTAAAGGAGCTCAATAGAACACTTCACAGTCTTCACAGCAACAAATACCCACATGTTAAAAAAAAAAAGGAGTACAGAGTGTATTATTCCCAGATAATTCCCAGTGAGTGATACTCCCAGATAAAGCCTTAATATACTATTTCCTGTTAAATCTCATAGGAGCTGAAGTAAACTCAGTAGTCAGAGCTCTTTTTTCTCATTTTATATATATGTATATATATACATATATATATATATATAAAATAATCTCTTCCGGAAATGTGATTATCTTCTTAAAGTTTCTTTCTTAAAGAAAGAATCTTCTTTCTTTCTTAAAGAAAGACAGGCAGTATATTCAAGATCCAAACATAGCTATTCCTGACTTTCAGTCTGAGATTAGACTTTACCGAATGCTGAAGAAAATAAAGTGATAATAAAAAGTATTAAACAAATTAAATTACTGAAGGTGATGAAAAACCTAAGCTAACTGTAGAAAATACATAATTCATATTTCTTAACTAGAACTATCTGACCAAAAGGTCCACAATTCTTGTATTCCTACATCCAAGAGTTTAGAAACCATGGATAAAAGACTTGTAATATCTGCAAATAACTGCAAAATAAACTGAGAGCTGAGGATATATGGCTTGTTAAGCCTGGAGAAGAGGAGACTGAGGGGAGACCTAATTGTAGTTGACAAATTCTTTTTGAGGGGAAGGGGAGGTTTAAGCTCTGGTCTCTTCTGTCTTGTGATCAGTGACAGGATCTGAGCAAATGTCCTGAAGCTCTGTCAGGGGAGGTTTATGCTGGATATTAGAGAAAGGTTCTTCCCCCAGAGGGTGGTTGGGCACTGGAACAGGTTCCCCAGGGAAGTGGTCACAGCACCAACCTGAGAGAGTTCAAGAAGTGTTTGGACAATGCTCTCAGGCACATGGCGTGACTCTGGGGATGGTGTGCAGGGCAAGGATCTGAACTTCAGTGGACATTTTGGGTGTCTTCCAACCCAGGATATTCTTTGATTCTGTGACAAACAGTTGCAAGTATCCTCTAAAAGGTAGTACACAGTGCTTGGTCTGTCTCCGGGCCCATCTGCAGTTTTAATGCTCAGCACTATCAAGTCTTTCGAAATAATCTGTCTAGATCTCATACTAAACAGCACATCCACACTTCATTCTTCAGTTCTTCCTTCACATGCAGGAGAGAGAAGAACTCTGAAGGACTTGCTCTACATGCAGAGGTCTTTAACCACTAAGAAAAAGACCTATATAAGCTTTATATAGGCTTCTACAAGGCACAGTTAACTTTGACTTTAACATTTCAGAACTTCTGCTGAGGATCAAACAGCATGAAAAATTGCCATCCTTATCAATTTGTTTTGCCACATTTGAGTAAAGCTAGTGGATATAGAAAAATCACATAAAAACTACCACACCAGGTATAATTCTAGCCTTGACTTTCGTAAGGACTCATTCTTGACTCTTCCAGAAAGTCCTTCAGAAGCTCTAGGCACTAAAGACCAGTAGAATGACATGGAAACCAAAGATGTCTTTTTCTATCCATGTTATTAAAGCCATTTCAGAAAAAAAAGGGGTTTTTTTGTAGGCGAGGTTGCAGCTGTCACTGATACACACACTAGTTTTTTCCCTTCAAGACTGCTTTTGCTATTAACGTATCTAAAGTTATCTAAGTGATTATATAACCAAAAAAAAGAGATTGTACTAAGGCTTGGAGGCCTGCCACGAGGGAGCAAAGAAATGCATTTTCCATGGATACATCAGGGCTAGCCATCTGAAATAGTACAGTGTGTGCAGAAGGCACAAGGTTAGACTGCCAGCATTTTTCTTTTCTTCCCCCTCCCTTTTTTCCCCTCTTAATTTAAAGTGAAAAAGGTCAGTTTAAAATGGTTGGTAAATCCAAACCAGATGCTAAATTTCCCTGACTAGAGCAGCTGGCAGACTTGAGCTACTGGCAGTCCTCACCACTTCTGGAGAGATAATGCCCTAACTTCAAGGGTAAAACTCTACCTGTGATGTGACAGCCTCTGTTTCTTGTGGATTGTTCTTTGTTGTCAGAGACAAAAGAGAAAAAAATTAAAAAGAAGTTCTGCCATCTTCTCTTGCCCTACCCTGCATAAATTCCATGTTCATAATTTACTATAAAATCTTAATAACTTCTTGTAATATGGAGGAATATTATATATATACATGTATATATACGTGTGTGTGTGTGTATCCTATGAAAGTGTGAGCATTAGCACAATTTTGGTGGTGAATGGTGCCCCATTTAGTTGGCAGACAGCCACTACTGGGCTTCTCCAAGTCTCAGTATGGGATCCAGTCCTTACTGCTGATCTGGATGAGATGATTGTGAACATCCTCGAATAGTTCACAGACAGCGCCAAGTTGAGTGGCAGTGTTGCTCTGCTGGAGGGTAGGAAGGCTCTGCAGAGGGATCTGGACAGGATGGATCCATGGGCTGAGGCTACCTCATCTGGTCTCTACCTGAAAGAAGGCTGTAACCAGGTGAGTGTTGGCCTCTTCTCCCAGGCAATTAGCATACTCCATCCCTGGAGGTATTAAAGAAATGACTAGACATGACACTTAGTTCCACGATCTAGTTGACAAGGTGGTGATAACTTAGAGGTTGGATTCAGTGATCTTTGAGGTCTTTTCCAACCTAGATTATTTTTTGATACTGTGATTCTAAGTAGACAATGTTTTTATGGCCTCACCTTTGCAATAATTAAAGCATGGCTCTGTCCTTTTCCATTCCCACTACTAGCACTCTCCATATATTCCTAAAAACGAATAATGGCCAGTATAATGGCCACTAGAATGACCAAAGACAGTACTTTCAAAGCACCATGCTCAAATCATGCAAATAGCTGAATCCCAAGTGTAAAGGAAAAGAGCATGCAGTGCCAGGGATTCATTCATTTGTCCTAAATTCAATCTCTCTAATTATTTACGAAGTCTGAGCTGGTCTCTTCTCCTCTGAGATTAAGTCGAAAGACCTTCAGATATGACTACCTTCTAAGTAGTCAAATACATTGTCTGCAAGCACCTGCTGCTGATCTGGAAAGGAAGCCTGGGGCAACCACCTCAGCTTTCAACATCTCGTCTTAGACAGACAATTATATCAGAGCCAACAGTCATCCACAGAATCTATTCATCCTCTCTCAGTCTCTTCCTCTTCTGCCAGGGTTCACTGAACCTGAAGTTGTGCTCCTGAACTGAAACACTAGGTTTCCCATGCAGAGAATTATTCCACAATCCCATTATCTAGAGGGCTTTTAAGACATTTGCGTCTGTGATACCTGTAGGTCTCTATAAACACTGACTCAGGACTCCTAGAGAGGCTGCAGAGGTCACAGAGAAAGGTCAAATGCGGCCTGGATCTGTCATCTGCAACTTCACAAAGGGTAATGACGTTCCTCTTCTTATCAAAAGCAGGGCTCAATGAATTTCTTCCACAATCATACTTTGACCCCTTTCTTGCAGCTGAAGACATGCAAGGTATTCCACTTTTATCAGCTGCTTTTACAGAGAACTTGTTCTGACGGTATGGTAATGGAAACAGAATGAAACTAGACAGGGAAAGGAAAAATGATGATTTAATGGATAGTGGTACTATCACCACTATCCTCACTGGCAGAACAGACATATGATAGTGTAAGAAAGAAGTAATTATTTTTATTCTCTTTAAGAAAAAGTTTTATCTTTTGTTTATGAGCCACCTACCCAATATCCTGAATGCCACATAAAGAAATACTGCCTGTTAAATAATCTGTTCAGAGTAAGAAAATCAAAAAGTATATACCTTTTAAAAATGAGAGAATGAAGCTGCTGAAGAAATTTTATCCTAACTGAAGGACTGACAGCATAACAATCATCATTTATGCCAGAAGAAGCAGGTGACATGATAGAATTAATTCATTTGCTCTATGATTAGTACCCCCTGCTATATATGACTCCTGTTAATTCTTCTTGTTGTGCAAATGCTTATCTAATTTGCTCCCATTTTGACAAAAATAAATAATTTTCAGCAGAAAAAAACCCTAAGGTGTGATTTTCTTGGTGGTAGAATATTTAATAGCTTCTATGTATGGAACTGCAGGCCAGAATTCAATGTCTGACCTTTTAATAAATCACACCAGGGCAGTGTGAATGACTCTCAGTACTTTCAGAGGTGCCAAATAAATATAAGGCCATATTGGTTTTTGTCAAACAAAAAATAGCTTATTGAAAGCTGATTGAAAGTATCATTTGGTAATATCATACTCAGTTATGCAATATCCAAAGTAGAAAAAGAGTAAATCTTATGTAAACATTGCAAAAAGACGGATTTTTGCAGCATAAAATTAACTATCTCAATATTAAAACATGGGCAAAATATTAGAATAAAAACAATTAAGATTAACCTAACTCAGTCTATACTGACAAAATATTTACAAAGAAAAAGATCACATAAATAATTTGGAAATCTAGCATAATCTCAGTTTTTAATATTTTTTGCCATTTTTTAAGTACATCTGGAGAAGTGGTTAGCTTCACTAGTAGTTTTGAAAGAAACCGGAATCCTTGAGAAGTCCAAAAAAATATGTTAGTTCTTTTCTTGATCCTATCAAGTCACACATGTTTATAGCTCAATGAGGGAGTGAAAGGTGCTTCCTTGCACATCTATCCTATGAACATTTGTCACTGAGGACTGAAAAGAAGCTGGTCCAGAGATGTTCCATCCAATGTTATTCAGTTTGCCTCACCTCTCTTAGAATTGCTGACTGTTTATGAAAGTATCTTTGATTAGCTACACTTCCCACAAGGAGCATTCCTTATTATTAGGCATCTGATTTATTTTACTTTCTCAGCCTGCAGCAAGGCTGCTAAAGTACTACAGCACTGCTCAACCCCAGCAAAAACTCAACCCAGCACATGACTCTTGCTAGTTCTGGACCACATTTGCTCTTTTTGCATGGCAAGAAGCCACAGTCACATGCCAAAGAGCAGCAAGCCTTAGGGACACTAGGGCAGATGTAGCTTGTGCTATTTGGACTTAGGCTGGCTAAACAGATCACACTTGCTGAAGACAGGAAATCTGATGCACAGAAGTTATTCAGCAGAAAGGGAGAGCAACCTCTACTCAGATTAAGAACATGTAAAGGACAGTTAATCCCAAAAACTAAGCAACATTTGCTGTGGAATTAGGGCAAAACAGAATCATTTTTGCGCTGAGTTAGTATACATCTCTTCCAGGTTTTCATGTGTATTTTTCCCATAGGTGTCATGGGAAACTAACAGGTGTCCTCTAGAAAGCTCTGAGATGTGTCTGCCATAGTATAACAAAATTAAGATCTTTGAATTCAAAGGGCTTACTATGAACCAGCAGGAGGACATGTAAACAGGCAGCATCCCTTTTAGAAAGGGATATGATCATCTACTTTACTATATTCACGCTTCACTATATCCACATTTTGAAAACATGTAAATTTGATTTCTTGCTACATACAAATGAAGGAATCCATTTGTCTGAGGACGATGGTTTGTTTTCTTGTATTTTTAGGCTGATTCTCTAATGAAGAAGGAACTTTATATAATAGCTCTATTTATCCATGTGTCAGCTTTCTCCAAATAGTTTTTACTCCCTTGGCCAATTTTAATAAACATGACTGAGGCAGAAGTCTCAGGGGATGTGGAACAGAGAGAAGGGAGAGAACTGAATTAATAACCTAAGGAAAAGGGAAGGACAAGGGAAGACGTGAGCTCTGTGATTCTCCATCTCAGTGCAGGCAGGGCAGGCAGAAGCATCACACAGCAACACCCCTGTAGCACAGATTCAGACACAGGACCTTTGGCCAACGGTACAGCTGGACAGGGAAGGCAACTTGGTGGGAAGGAGGAGAAATCATAACAGTAATGGCAGGATGTATGACAAGGGCACTGATAGGTATGCCAAAAAGGAGTGAAGGAAGACAAAACAGGTAGCTGGAGTTATAAAGGGGGAGGCAATAGACAGGACACAAATCCAATGAAAGTTATTAATTCTGCTGCTTTTGAAATGTTTGAACTTTTTGGAAGCTGAGGCGGGGAATTGATTTCACTGTCAAGTTGACTAGCCAGTAGAAACAATGTTTGTCTATTAAGGAATTAACAGATGAAGATTATGAACACAGGAAGTTTACCACAGAATTGAAAAGAATTTGGGAGGAGTTTCACAGGATAAACTGTTCCTTCTCTGCAGAACACACTCACTATTCCACTGCTGTCCTCTGTAGAAACAAACCAATTGCATCCCCTGCTCAAGCACATAAAAATATAATTAATCTTTTCTTTTCCCAATTGCCTTCTTCTCTGATGAACTGAACTATCACCTCTGGATAAAGAACAGGGATTTTCTGAAATATGTCCTTGAGGTAATAAATGTCATCCTCTCTGAAAAGTAATCTCACCTCAAGATAACTAAATCTTTTTTCCCATTATCAAATATCAGAAAGATAACTATCCTTGCTCACTATTTAAATTCCTCTGCAGAAATTGAATTCTCACCTCACAAATAAAGATTGTTGCAATCATTTTGTCAAACGGTAAACAACATTCCGGTTTGGGAAAAAAAAAAAAAGCAGTGGGAGTTTAGTGGAACAGTATAGTCTGCAGACTGGGAGAACCAAGCCATTTGTGTCCACATTTCATATTCTGGAAGAATTCAGGTCTAATTTCTTTTTTTTTTTTTCTCTTTTGTTTTTTCAGTGGGGCATTTGGAGGGGAGGAGGGGGACTCATGGGTATTTTGTTGCTTTGAGTTTTTTTCCCGTTTGGGAAGGAAAGAACTTTTCCATTAGCTGAATATATTAATTAATAGCAAATTTTGAATAAGGTTTTTTGGTCTACCAAAATTCAGATGAAAACAAAACAGGCTTATTTATAGCTCTGGTCTGCATCTTCATGTCATAGATGTGTATATTGGGTGAATTTTCATCATACATACATCATTCTAAAGGACAACACTGATTTGATTCCAGTCCAAAACTCCACACAAAAAAACCCCCAATGTGACCAGAGTTATAAAAGCATTGTAGTGGTCTGAACACCATGAATCCAACCCTATGACAATTTTCCCTTACAGGAAACAAAGTAAGAGAAGTCTTTTCTTTTTCTACAGTCAGTTGTTTCAGAGAAAGCAGTGATAAATCATCTCTAATTCAACTGGCATAAATCATTAAAAGCAATCTACCTTCATTGTCTGAAATCTCAACAACAGATGTGCTTCAGAATATGCTGTCTCAGAAAAATGTGAATAGAAAGAATGTGTATTTCTGCACTTATATATATTTGTCAAGTCATTTTTCTTAAGTGCTATGAAAGATTTGTTTTGTTAAGATAAAAGCTTGATATAACTTCATACTCATAGCCTTATAGAACAGAAACACTGGTCACACAGTTTGTCTTCTTTTTTTTTCCCTGTTTATTCAGCTTTACTAATATTGATGATACCATTTTTAATTATTTTTTTAAAAAATAAGGTAGCAATTGATGAAATCATCATATGAATTGACTGAAATTTCTTTTTTTTTTTATTATCCATAACTTCTCCTTCCCCTTTTCTGCTTTAATAACCTTAAAGTCTTAAAGGAATATAAGTTCTCCTTGATAAGCCACTATTTGCCCATACAAGCCTGTTTCAGAGCCAAGGCTAGCCAAGGCTGAGGTGACTTAGGCCATGCAGTGTCTCCCAGCAGACAAGATTTTCCCAGGGATAGACAAGAAACCCTGGCTTTTCTGAAAATATGTCTACACCTCATGTCTCTCGTTTTAAAATGATGCTGTCACATTTTCTACTTAGTTGCATAACTGCATTTGAGAATAAAAAATATTTCTATGTACTCACAGAACATTTCTGTAATGATGACAACATCTAGCCAGGCTGCATTAAAGAGACTGGGATTATATTGTAACAAAATAGATGTGACAAGGCATTCCAGGAAGGATACTTCTTCCCTCACATACAGGGAGGATCCTAAGTGGATAGGTCTGACAGTAGGTCTGTATTCTCTAGCAGTTCCAGAATGTGACTGGTATTTAATTACATTTGATCTAAAAAATAAGATAATCACTACTATCTCATCAATAGCGTCTGTCTCATTCTTCAGGAGTGCTAAAATTATGAGGCTTTTTCAGGTTTCTAGGACAGTTTTTTTGTCGCTGTTGTTTTTTTCTGTTTTGCGTACATTACCATTATCTCTAAGAGCATATTGGCTTCATCTCTGAAGTTTCAGTCGGCTCCTGGGGTGATATCAGCAGCACACAAGTGCTTATAATAAGCTTTTGGAAAATGTAATGAGGAGGATGATTTCTTTTGGCTCAGTGCTAGAACACAACAATGGGATGTCGTCAGAATAAAAGTTTGAATCACGACGTCTCATTTTCTTCCTTTCATTAATGTTTGGGGAGGAGAGGGTTGTTGTGACAGCTGGTCAGTAGTGATTCAATTATATGCTCCATTCTCTGGACTTCAGTTCAAGACGTCCTTTGGCAGGCTGAGCAACTCCTTGATGACAGATTTAATAGCTAGGATTTGATAGAGTATGAAAAAAGGACACAGCTGATTTTGATAAACTTCTCATGCAGCATTCCTTTGAAGTTGTACTACTAGCTGTGGAGCATCCATTTCAACAAAGCTTCCCATTAAGTTTAGTTCTCCTCTGCTATGTAGTGAAAGTGATCTGTAACACACACGCACACTCTGGCATGTGAAATTTTATAGGTCAAAATGAGATGAAAACCAGGCTCAAAAATGCTACGCACTCAGAGTTGAAGCTGTCCTGATATAATGCTACTTTGGTAATGGTCATATCTCGAGAAAGAGGGAACATTTACCGAGGATGTCACGTCAGGCCTGTGGCTGTACAGGAAAGGACACAAGGGGCCGCCCAAGAGCTTCAGTGACATCGGTAAGCTCAGCTGCCTGTGGGTGCCTAGGACAGGTAAGCTTTCCCATTTCTGTATCTGAGCATGCTTGACTGTGCAGGAAAATAACTTTTTTCAGCCTTTAGAGTTCAAAGAACCTTGACTGAGAGCTTTCCCACCCATCGCAAATAGAGAGAAACTGAAGTCAGTCCTCTGACAGATGCAGGCAAAGGAACAAATTATGAGTCCGCAGAATCGCTGAATATGCCTAGTTGGAAATGACCCACAAGGATCGAGTCCAACTCCAGGCTATGCACAGCACCATCCCCAAGAGTCACACCATGGGACCAAGAGTATTGTCCAAACACTTCTTGAACTCTGTCAGGCTGGTGCTGTGACCACTTCCCAGGGAAGCCTGTTCCAGTGCCCAGCCACTCTCTGGGTGAAGAACATTTTTCCTAGCATCTGACACAAACCAGCCCGGACACAGCTTCAGGCCATACCCTTGGGTCCTGTCCCCGGGCAGACGCAGAGGAGAGATCAGTGCCTGTCCCTCCTCTTCCCCTCATGAGGAAGCTGTAACTGCAATGAAGTCTCCTCTCCTCCAGGCTGAACAGACCAAGTGACCTCAGCTGCTCCTTACAGAGCTTCCTGTCAAGGCCCCTCACCATCCTCATTGTCCTTCTTTGTACACTCTCTAGTAGTTTAATGTATTTTTTTAACTTGTGCCCCCAGCCCTGGAGGCTGCCCCAGTGCAGAGCAGAGCAGGACAATCCCTTCCCTTGCCCGGCTGAGGATGCTGTGCCTGATGCCCCCAGGACAGGGTTGTCCCTCCTGGCTGCCAGGGCACTGCTGACTCATGGTCAACGTTCCCTCATACAGGTCCCCTAGGTCCCTTTCCATGGTACTGCTTTCCAGCATTCCATTTTGCAATCTGTCCATACATCCAGGATTCACCCATCCCAGCTGCACAATCTGGCACTTTCCCTCATTGAATTTCATATGGTTGGTGACTGCCAAGCATATTACCTGAGTGTTGTGAAGACCGTTGTCTTGGTCCCAAAATATTGTACATTGGAAAGAATACCTTCAGCTTTCAAAATCCTGAATCAGAGCTCAAATAAATTAAAGAGGTTTTTAAAAAGGTTTGTTTCCCTAAAGAAGATATGTGCCCTGCATTACTGGAAGATTTATTAAGCATAATTACTCCACTGGAGGATTTCTGCTTTATACTTGACCATTTCATAACTCTTTCTTCGGTATCAAAGTAGTTCAAAACCAGGTATGATAAAGAAAAAACTTAAGATGAAGCCTTATGCTTATAAAGCAGAAAATGCAGAGATGAAACATTATTGTCTCACTTTAAAAATTAATGCCTGCAATATTACACAAGCACATTTTGCAAAAGTGAGCACCTAACAGGTGTTGGTTTCCCTGAGGAGTCATCAGAATGATATGAAAATAATGAACTAAACTGCAATGATTAAAGAGACATTTTGATAAGACTCTAACCAATCCAGAGAAATAATGTCATGTAAAGAAAAATCAAAGTTATATAAAGCTAAATATAAGAAAAATGGTATTAATGTAACACTGAGGTACACTGAGCAAACTGAGTTTAAAAGGCAATCATTGTGTAAGAAAGTAAGAGCAATAAAACAAAATATTTTTAACTGACAGAATTTTAATAAAAGTAAAGACTCTGAGTGTCTGTTTAAGAAGAAAACCAGCATTTTCACAACTGTGGAGTTAGATTTCC
Organism: Phainopepla nitens; assembly: GCA_013400175.1. NCBI lineage: Eukaryota > Metazoa > Chordata > Aves > Passeriformes > Bombycillidae > Phainopepla > Phainopepla nitens. The sequence continues at coordinate 34,040 of VXBQ01002607.1, forward strand.
CTATTATATATTTTTCTATCCTGACTTTTAGAAATAATTTGGGACAAGTATTTAATCAAAAATATTTTGAAACTCTGGCATTTTCTAGCAGATTTTACCCTAAAAATACTCGTAAGTGACTGCTACCATAAGACACAATCATAACAAAGTATATTTAAATAGAAATCAACAAAATACTTAGATTAGGTGTGTTAGATATCACAATTTGCTGTCCTTATTCAATTCTATTTAGTCATTTACCATTTTTCAAATTTATCTATTAGTACACAACTAGTAAGTGTGATTTAATGAAAATACCCAGTATTTTTCCCTCAGTAAGTCAAGCTCCCCAAGAAATCTCACTTAAATTTGTATATAAGCTCAGGGCATCAATTAGATAAGAATGATACATTCCAAATATCTTCAGGGGTTTTATGCAAAATTATGAGTTCATAATTGCAAAATCCCTTCATAGACTTCTAGCACAGTAACTCCTAATTCCCTTATACTTTTTATAATAGCTTCTATATTAAGATAAGATTTTATTAAACTGGTCACATTCATTAATAGTGTCAAGTGGTTATGGTTATACACAAGAATGAGTGCACTTTTTTCAGTAGTTGCTACACTAGCTATAGTACTGTACAGTAAGTACACTTGTTACTATAATATTGTTATTTTATTACTTCTGAATTATATCTCTCCTGTTAAATGTTGTGCCTAGGATGCAGCCAAAGGAAGTGAAGTGGCTGGAACTCACAGAAATGAGTTCACCAATTCAAGAGCCCTTGAGCAATCTGTAGAGGCTGCTTACAGGCATACTGTCTTGAGCAGCAAAAAATAACTGCAAAAATTTCCTCAGAAAACGTTGACCAAATGTCCTCAGGAAAAAGTTTAGATTCTAAACAGCTGATCTCCAACAGGAAATCAGTCTTCTTGCACCAGAAGCAGGAAGTAAAAGATTTTCTTCTTCGCTGTTTTTGTATTTATGGCTGGTCATACCATAAACAGATGCAAATGCTGTAGTATCGAAAACTAAAGCCATAGTTTGAAAACAACATGACCCCAAAATAATGTAGCACATTGTTTGCACTTGGCAAGAAGTTTGTTCAATGAAAACCTGATGTGCAGTTCATCTGCTGATTCACAAAACTCCTCAACAATCATCACAGTTCCTTCTTCCCCCTACCCAGACAGGTGTGTTCTAGATCACAAATGATGATATAAAAGGCACCCAAAACCTGAGGGTAGCATCACTCTTTCATAGACCTACTCAACTGATGGTAACAAGATAAAACCTATGAGATGGTAGAATATTTTCAAATAAAGTTAATCAAAATGCTGGGTTTCATTAGAGTGTCTTTGATGGAGCACGTGTGTAGGGGAGTTGATAATCCATGATAATTTATAAAGAATAAGATTCCTTGCTCTGGATCTACCAAAAACCATCCAAGATACATGGGAAAACATTCTTTCTGTAAAGTATGTTTCTTTATACAAACCTGTTCACAAGTCCTTCCAAGTATATCCTCACAAACTGCCACGCAAGGAACAAAATTATATAACTAGATGATTCTTTTATTCTGCCAGAAATTTAACTTAATTTATTAATTTATGTATTCATAAACTAATAACTTCATGGTGATCTCAGCAGCTCTGCTAACATTCTGTACTGTCTGATGATTGGAAACTGCCATCTCTTTCGCCCATTATGCAGATATAAACATAACATCAACAAAAAACAAAAACATCAACATCAACATCATAAACATCAACAAAATATGGTGTATTAAAACTTTCACTAAAACAAATCAAGGACTCAGCTAAGCATTCTACGCAACAAGTTATTCTTATTACAGTCATTGCATCAGTCAGATCGGGACTGAAGGATCCAATGAAGGATTAAACCTGTTATAGAGACAGGAAAATATTCTACACTTGATTTTAAGTCTTTTTCTTCAAAAACACCACTCAAATAAGAAGCATACTCCTTTCTAAAGAACACTCCATCATGACTACTGAAGAGAAAAATAACCTTTGCTGTGAAACACCTTTTCTTTACAAGATTTTCTCTCAAAATACTTTGCTGCTGCTCATTTTTTTCCAAAATCTTCTGAAACAGATATGTAAAATCTGAAACGACATATAATTTCTCGAATCAGTTTGCAAAACCTACAAAAAGATGTATTTGGAATATTACCAAGCTAAATGCTTGATATTAAAATAAAATGTTAAAATCTCTGAATTCAGTTTTCTTTTTGTAGAGTGAAGGACTCTAGAAATTAGAATTAGTAGCTTAGAATGGCATGAACTACTACATTTTTGTAATAATTCATGCTTAAATAAAAGTGTACAAAGATGGTAAGAAAAGAATTCTCCCACCCTAATCCATCTCTTTTCCCAGTCATTTCCCTTCATGAGGCAGGAGTCGTATGCCCTTCATCTTTGGTAGAGCGACATTCAGTTTTACCTGTACTGCTGAGAAGACACAAGCCAAGTCTGAAAAGCAATAAGAGCTTGACAGATCTAGTTTGGGTCCACTGAGAAAATGAGGAACAACCCCTTTGACAACAATCCTTGGGACTTGCAGGAACCAGAGCAGGACCCCTCTAATTTCATGCTCACTAGAGCCTTCACCCAAGATCCCTTGTTGAACTGATTTTGGTCTGCCATGAACACACAAAACCCTCCCTGTCTAGAAGTGCAAGCAACTCCTGGTTGAAACAGCAGCTATGCCTTTTGTTACATCCAGCTTCCACAATTTCAGATATTTCCATAGGAGAAAGTTTGCCAGCAGGAAACAGCGAGACAGCGTTTCTTTTGAGATACAATCCAACTTTACAGAGAGAGTCTGCTTTTATAGAGATGGGCAAATAACCTTCCAACCTCTAATGCCGGCCTATAACTTCAATCCAAAATTGCAGCCAAAGGCTAGAAATTGTTTCCCTAGTTCATGCCACAGATAAAATTCCAGCTCATATCGGAGTACAGGAAACATAACAGTTACATCAGCATTTTCCAGTGAAAAGATGGAGCTCTCTTATATTTTTTCTTTTACATCATTTCAACAGGCATTGTCAGCAGGAGTATTCATTATTCTTCTAACGTGTGGATTACCCGTACCAGGTGGGACATTCATTCTATCATGACTGATGTGAAATTATTTTATTAACAAGAAGACACTCCAAATGAACACAAAAGCCCACTTAAAGTTTCTGAAAAGAACCAAATCTCCTTTGCAATATAGCAATGGCACTGCTAGAAAGTGTCATTGAGTTTTAGAGAGGTTTAAATTCTTAAATGCCTTACCACATTTGAAAAAAAGGACCCGGACATCTAATTGACTCAAATATATTAGGAAATTCTACACAGTGCTGAGCTAGATATCCAATTTTCTTTTGTAATTGACTTGCTCCTCAGAACCATTTTAAAACATATATCTCTTGGGTTTTGACTGAATATTTTTTGTATAGCATTGTTGTGAGCCCATTGATCATCATTTTTCTCTATTGCTCCCACCTGAAAAGAATGATCCTGTAATTGAAAAGGCAAATTTAGCATTTATATTGGTAATAACACAGTTTCATTGTCATTCTCCCCAAAAAGAATTTGAACATTGTGGTGAACTGTATCTTATTGACGAGTGAACGGAAGGAAAGTAAAGCTTTCTCAGTACCCGGTCCCCATGAGCCAAGTCATTTGTTTTGTGAGCAGAGCCTTGTATTGTGTTGTAACAATTACTTTTGCTCCCAGATACGATAGCTGTTTGAAGCAGTACCTGGGAGATACATGTGATCTACATTAGCAGAGGAGTAACAGTGTTGGGTGATAAACTAATCTCATTTGCTGTGCACCTGATAATTCATTGTTGCTGGGATTTTTTTTCTTCTAATGGTGAAAGCCATCGACTCTGATTTGAATAATTTAACTAGAAGAATAAATTACTTAAATACAAATCACAGTTTGAGATTAGAAATTTCTTTTAGAAACTTCTGTTGAAAACTTAGTGATTTGGCACTTTTTAGCTAGCTAGAGATTACAACAGAGTTTGAATAGTCTTTTTATGCCAGCAGGTTTGCACGTATGTCATTCCAGGACACCTTCTAAGATTAAAACAGTAAGCCCCTGAAGTAAGCTTCACTGTGATTAGAGGAATGGAGTGGATTAATGCCCACAGCAAGGCAGTGAAACTGTTTTAATTTATCATAAATTACAGCTAGCATTTGAAGAGAAGACACATGAAATACAAGATGAGAAAATAATTTCCAAGAAATTATTAATGTCATAAAATCAACAAAATTACAGACTGTCACAAAATGGTTTGGCTACTTTTCCATATTCAATATGCAGAGTAAATGTGCATGTATACCTAAACTAGAAAAAGAACCCATTGTGTACCTCCAGCTACAGGCTTAGAAAAGTATTTTCTGAGCTAGCATGAATTTTAAAATATCTTGTTTGCTAGGATTACACTTGAGTGATTTTTTACTCTTTTTTTTTTAATTGACCAATATGTACCGGTGATTGGTAAAACATTTCATTGTTTTGTAAAAGAACAGTCTTTTTTGACAGTTGTATCAGAATACCCAGGTATCTCATGAGTTCAGAGCTGAGTAATGCTAGTTGCAGGAGAATGGGAAAAAATTTTAGAGTAATTTTAAAGCTTTTATGTGTTCACATTCAAACAAAAAAATCCACACAGATTCCAGTACAAATCTGTTTTGCTGATCGATCCTCTGGGTTTATTCCTTGAATAAGTAAAAGTGGACCCACTGAATTCAGACACTGATCAATATAGTTGAAGAAAAAATTCATGCCCTGAATATTAAATAAAATGATCCTGAAAAAGACAGGAACAGATTACACTGTTATACAACTTCATGGTACTAAAGAATCTAAAAGCATTTATTTCTTTCCTTTTCTCTGGAGAAAATGAATTTTTAAAAAGCAATATGTTATGTACACAATGCTCAACTTTGATACATTTTTCTTCTCAGAGAAACAAGAAGTGGACACCAAGCCATGGTTATTTAGCCTGCAGAACAGCACTGGATTCTAGGGTCCAGAGACAAAAAAAAACATTCAGATAAGTAAATGGAGACTTCTGCCCTCTTCCATATCCACTGAGCTGCTTTAGGCAACAGAGCTTTTCTATCTACTCATGGCCACTAAATGGCCTCTCTTGGATGCATCTGGCAGGTATCCCATTTATCTGCATGAATTTTTTTAAGGTTATCCCGTTCATTCCTACCCACTTTCCTGGGTACTGAAAATCCAAAGCACAAATACTGGAAGGCTATTCGTATGCCAGTATTTAAGCTGCGCCAATTGTTGGTCGTCTCTCTGAGATGCCATTCAGAATTTTATTTGCCTGGGTAATGTACCTGCACATTGGACGGCAGAGATGAGTTTTTTAAGAGCTTCCCATGAGTCTACTTCCTTTCTGAATGCTTTGTGCTGGCACACTCTTAAAACAGACACTTACATATCCCAAGGAGAAGCCAATAAATCCTGCATGTGGCACTTTTTCTTAGCTTTGCCTCAGAGGGCACTGTATGATGCCATGCTTCAGTTGCCTTTGCTGATTTTATGGCCCTGCTGGGCATGCTCACCACTCTGCTCACAGGCACCTTTATGCATTTCACAGTACTGAGGCTCGGCAAGGACCCTGACAGTGAGGGTATCTACAGCCTGCTTCCTCTTTCTGTGACACTCTTATGACCAGCAACTCTATTTGACCTCCTCACTTTTTCTGTCAGGCAAGCCAATCATTTTAAGTCTCCTCTTAAAATTTATATGACCCAGCACTCACAGTTTTCTAAAATTCTCCATCCATTTCATACTCATTATCCTCTGATCACTATCAGAACAGGAAGGAACATTCCCCATCCTACACAGCAAAAGGTCTGAACATCATACAGCACCTTTAGTTGCGTACAATGTGATTGTCACTAGTAGGAAAGAATAAATCAATAATTCCATGAAAGAAAATGCTCATCCTGATGCCATCTTGTGTCATCCTAGGCTACAAGCTTCAGATTCCGCCCTAAGTTGGTACCTGCCCTAAGTTTGGTACCAATGTTATAGGACAAACAAGAATGGGCAGCCTGATAGCTGCAGCAGCTCAAAATGTGGTCTGAATAAGGTTTGTGTTTCCAGACCCCTTTAATGAAATTTTAGGGCTTGATGGCTGCTCTCTTTGCCCACTACCGAGTCTAGCTTTCTAAATTTCATTATTGACAGTCATATTTCTGATAGGGACAATAAATTACTAGTAATTATCCTGTGAGCACTGCTAACTCAGGCATTGTCATCATACTCCATGTGCCACTCCCATCAAACTGTGTGTACTAGGGGTTGATACAAGCCTTTATATTGAGCTTAATCAGAAAGAACTCTACTGTTGTAGAAGAAATTCCTCTGTGGGTTTCTCTCCATGTTTCCTGTACAAAACCAGGATTTCTTAATCACCTTTATGAATAGCTGAGAATTGACAGGAGACACCAGGTGTGACAACTCCTCTGCAAGTGTGCAGAGTTCTTCAGTATGCAGGTAAATGGATTAAAATGTAGCTTGTCCTTCCCGAAGTACCAGAGTAAATTCTCTCACAGAAAGACATATTAGCAATCTGTTTGCAGGTGATGATTGCAAATAAACTTTATTCCACTCACTCCAGGTAAGAATCACCATCTTCAAGGAAAATTCAGACAGAAGCACATTACTACCAAAGAGGTGTCTTTTAAGCACAGAAACAGAATCCTGCTAGAGAATTTTGCCCTGTGAGAAAAGTTACAGTATTAAATTGGTCACAGGGAGGTAAAAGCCATCATCTCTATAGGTGTAGGCAAAGATACTGATGTCCATGTGATTTCCAAAGTATTCCTCAGTAGCTTGGAAGGCATACCAGACTGACAAGATGCCTGCAAAAGAATAATTTTTCTTCCAGAACCCTATGGTCTTTGGAAAAACTGTCCAATTCATGGTTTTCATATGCCTCTATTAACTTTGTTGATATTTTTAAAACTAAATTTGTGAAGCAAGGTTTTTTCATAACTTAAAAGTAAGATTGAAATATGATTTGATGAAACAAAGCTTCTCTGTCCATCTAAGATTTGGAGTGATATTCTGTCTTCTTACATGGATCACAGGATAATGAACACAGCAACAAATGAACAAAGCAAAATAAGCTCATGAAGAGCAGTATTCCTTAATAAATCAAACTCCTGTAGTAGGCAGGCATGCTAAAAAATACTTACAAATCAAACCAAGAAAATGTTGTGAGGAAATTTGAGGGTTCCTTCCAAAACAACAGCACCAAAGAGAGAGCAACTGCACATATTTCTGTAGAGTATGTACTGCATATTAAAATTGTTCTGCCCAGTGTGGGATTAGATTTTTGTGCTCTTGCATCTTATTTACTCTCTGTGATGGAGATACATCATACAGGGTGTTCAATTGATGTTTATAACTATGCTAATAAGGCAAGAAACTGTTTTTTTATCTTTGAAGAGATCCCAAAATACCTATTTTTGGAAATATTTGCTAACAAAAACCAAACAAACAAAAAAAGACAAGACAAAAAAAATTATAACGATTCCAAGTAATAACTCCCGCTTCCAAAGTTCTCTTGCCTATGTAAGGCACTGATTGCAAAAGCTTCTAAGAGTAGGAAGTGTCTTTCTAGGCTAGTGGGTCAGTTTTGACACTTAAAAAGATAATCCAGACAGATCTTCAAGGAGACTGGGGAGGAAGCCAACAAGTTGATCCTCCTATGGAAGGGAAATAACAGTAATTCTTTCCAATAGCAAAAAATCTCCTTCTTGGAAGATTCTCAAAGGGGATAATCCTCAGCTAACCTGAGACCTTAGTATTTAAAGCTCACCAAGAGAAAAGAGCTACTCTAAAAGAGTGCTGTGGTGGAGTGCATCAATCCAGAAAGCTGAAGCCTGCAAACATATTATAATTACAAGAGGGAAACAGCTAAACGTCAGTACTAAAGGCTACCTGTAAATAATTGTTGTAATATGTAGTCAGGGGAAATTCAGCATTCCAAGCAGCCATAAAACAGAGTTCTAATATTCTTCCAGCAATTAAAACCATGTAGACTGCCTACATAAAATGCTGGAAAATAAACAGCTTTTTTTTCTGTCATCAGTGTGCAACCTGCATTTGATTACAGCTAAGTCAATTCCTTTAAATAAGTACTGAAGCAATGTCACTGTTGTTGATCCTTTCTGGGGGACTCCATTAGAAGCCACATTAGTGAATGAAGGAATAGAAGTACTGACCTGAATCAGTCAACTCAAGGGGAGCTGATACCACACCACAGAAAAGATGATGCCTTGATTTTTTCACCTTGAAGTCTGCAAGTAGTCTAGGTCATATTTAGCTTCTGCTTACTGAATATAATCTTTGCTTTATTTTATTCAATAACCTGTTCCAAAATAGGACAAGCAGGGAAAAATTATTGCATGTTAATGGTGTTCCAAATGGTTCTTTAAAATTATTTTTCTAAAAAAGTAAGCATTTCATAGAAAACATTGATTCAGGAAACTAATTTTCACAAATCATTTTCTCTTTGCTCTTTTAGCATTAATCAATATTTAATAATGAAAACATGGCGTTTCAAAATTATTTCTGATTCATGGTACAATTTTATTCCTTGTTGTAGAAGACCTGAAGAATCATTTTGAAATAAATAATCCAGCACACACATTCTTCATTTTTATGTCAGTATTCACAAATGCTGTGGATACAAACCCATCTTTTTTTTCTTGTAAGGTTTCTCATATAGTACCCTGAAGAGCTGACTCACTTGCAGAGAAGTTACCAGAATCTTTTCTACTTACTTTATTCTACAGCTTTTCAATACTTCTGGGAGCAGTTAGTTACTGCTTTGCTTTCACTCCAATTTCCCTGAATCCAATTGAAATAGCAAAGCTGCTAGATATGGAAACCATGCAATTCAGTTGCCTTGCCTAATAGGAATGTTGCTAATTGCTACATGCTGTCATTTCTAGTACTTGTTTAGAATGGCCAACCTTTTTGGAAAAAAACTTTAGTATTAAAAATCCTACATGTAAATTTCTTGAAAAGAACAATTTCTCTCTGTTTATATTAGATGAATAGTAAGATATTTTGTATCTGACAAAAGTGTCTATAAATTTTGCATCCTAAACTTAGTAAAGTAGTAAAAAAGGAGCATTCAAATATTTTTAAGGAATAAACTTCACTTATTGGGGAAAAATATTTTTTAAAAAATCACCTTTTATTTATCAGCTTCATGAACAGTAACATGAATTGTCTTTCACACACACACCTTTACTTGTGATACTGTTTGGGGTGGTTTTTCCCTTTACTACTTTATCAAATTACAGAAGTTAGTTGTTGGTCCAAGCTATTGTTTACCTGACAGATTGGTTTTCTTGTCTGGTTACATTAAAAATGAATAACTGGTTTATAGTTGAACTAAAAAATAGATTGGGAAATCCCCAGTTGTATTAATTGTATCTAACTCTTCAGAGAGTTCCTTGTGACAGAAGCTGAATTTTTCATTCATGTAGGTGCACTAGCTTCGACCAGCCACATACCTGGAACATTCATTTCATTGTGATTCGGCACCAAACAACACAATAATGATTATTGTTCAAAGCTAAAGTATTAATGTGCCCGTAAATTACAATTAATGTGCCTGTACCTTCACATGTACAAGCATGACGCTCTCTTTTATTCTTCTGTGCCTTCCTTTTCCATGTTGGAAAGGAAAATACAGTAATGTTCCATCATGGAAATACACAGAATGTGCAGTTGGCTCAAAAAAGTGCAAGTTTCAAGTAATATCTGAGCGTATTGAGGCACTCCAGTCACATTATCTCACCAGGTTATTTTTCAAGAGGGTAAGACCACTTGGAGAAGAACTCTAGGTAGGGTGGCACAGAAGCTGAGGCAGAAGCTCAGTGGCATGGCAGAGAGGGCAGGACAAGGGATCAGAACTGCTGGGCCCACAAAAGACAGCTTGAGACTTGACTGCAGGCCATCCTTTCTCATGAAACTTGAATTTCCCTCCTGAGGGTAGCCAGTTGAAGTATGTCAAAGCAGAATCCATCTCTTCCTAATTTAGACAGTGTGGATGAACTTATACAATTTATAGAACTTACATTACTGCCTATATAAATCCATAGTCACTCCAGAACGTGTTGCACTATAGCTTCCTAAAACTGTAGCCTTAGAAATGTTTAGGAAGAAAAAGAAAAGTTAAATCTAGGATAGGAAGTGGTCTGCTTCCCTTCCCTCTCCTTCCTTTGATCAAAAGCTGAAATTTTAAATAGGATTTGGGAAATGAATGTTTGACTAAATTATAAAGGCTCACGGTTTCAGTTGAACATCTGTTGCTTCCTTTGAGAGGTTTGGGGAGTTGTCAAGGGTTTTATTTTTTTAATTGAGCAGTTTAAATTTTTTTTAATTGCTATTGCTTTATGATATTGGTATAATTTAACACATTAGGATGGTATAATGACTAGACACTGCACTTATGCTTCACAGAAGAATAGCACACAGCTGCCTGTGCTTTGTACAAGTAAAGCATTCAAAATAATAGCCTTGTGATGGAAGCACATTGAGCTGTTAATCACTTTCTAATATTCTATGCACAGAAATATTCTTGAGATATCTGAAATTAGACACAAGATGCAAGAGAAGGCATCATTTTTGAGCGGCCATGTGACAACTATGGCCATCTAATGAAATGTATGTGTGTGGAAATTGCTCTACTTGAATCCACAGTAGAAAGAATACCTAGTCTTTCCTTCTTGACGTGTCTGTCAAACCCATAATTTTACTTTCAAAAAAGTTCCAAATAGTACAGAAAATGAAGATTCAGATGGGCTAGTGTTTAAATCTTATAAGTTATTTGGATGACTTCAGATACTGTGGAAAGCAAAAAAAAAGTAAGATGAGATATGTACCTCACAAGAGACAACTAAAGACAAAAAGAAAGAAAAAAAATCAAAAAGTTCTGAACAGATTCAGAGACACAAAAGTGCACTTTCTCTCTACGGCTCTACCATAAAATACTACAATCATGAAGTCATTTCCAGACAATTTAATCTTCTTTAAGAATGTTAAGCCAGCATTCATCTTTCATTGATCAATCTCTTGTGTGCCTTAAAAAGAATGATTTGGACAAAGAGTAAAAATCAAGTTTTCTATAAAGGACAAGCATTCATTAAAATACATCTGTTTATAGGCTATAATCTCAAGACTTAAGACAGAGAACATTAGAAATGTCCTACTGGATCAGTCCTATGGTCCATCCTTCCCTGTACTTGCTCTCCAGTAATGGCCAGAGCAGATGCTGTACAGTAAAATCGTGTAAGCCTGCCCACTCTCTGTTTTCTGTCCCCTCCACACTTTCCTAGTTTCCACTATGTGGGTTTGGTTTTTAAGTGAGGCTTGTTAAAGGGCACCCTCCCTGCTTACTTTATCAGTTTAGGAACCTACTGTATGTGATTACCTATCCCAGTTTTTTTCTCTAGTCTGCTGATACTGCCTGCCTAATTCTCCTGTCGCATGACATTCACAAAGTTCACTGCTACACAGGAACAGTAGTTTCTCTTATCCATCCTGAACTACTCTGCTAGTTTCCTCAAGTGGCCCCTGGCTGTAGTACTGTGGGAGTTTATCAACAGCAGTTCAGCATTCATCACTGCCTTTGTGCTTCAGCTACGTGGCCTCTCCTTAGAGCTCTCCACTCTAAACTAAGTGCTCTTTTCTGTTCTTTTCTTTATAGCATAGCTCTTCCAAGCTCTTAAACCAATTTTGCTGCCCTTCTCTACCGGCTCTACCTGGGCTACATCCTTCTTTCGGTCACAGGCAACACAAAGTCATGCTAGCAGACCCAGGACTTGGATGAGAGCCATCAGAGAGGCAGCATGTTTGCAGAACAGCAGCAAGACAGGAGGTAGCAACACAGGGGCACTTGGAGCATGCTACAGCCCACACCTCCCAAACACCAGACTGCCAAGAGCAAAGAATGGGAAACTTTTGTTTGAAGAAATACGCATATTTTTCTATTTTGTTATACAAAAAAAAACTTGAGAATGAGGTTATACAGGTTCCCCATCCTTTCCTGATGAATTAGAAATGCTAAACTTTAACATGTCAGGTGTCTTTATGCATTGTGCATTGCTAGTTCCTGACCCTTCCTGCTCTTTCGATTCTGAAATCATGATGAGGTGAAGTAGAAAAAAAAAATCTCAAATTAAAATGTCACGTATCCAAACTTGTCTTGCCTGTGGTGTGAATGCCAGCTCAGCTCTGTAACTTGCTGTCACACTCTCATTTGATAAATTTTCTAAAATAAATCATATTATTAATGTTATAAAATATTTTCTCAGAACAGCCTTCCTGCTTGCTATTATCTGTCACTTCCAAAGTTAGTAAGATCAATTCATCAGGGGCATAAAAGTCGAGCCCCACAGTATGGTGTCTTTCCTGATATTCCGTTCTTAAGATTCAGCTTACCGTTCTTTATGGGTGACTCTAAAAGATATGATACAGTAATATCAACTTTTCCAAAAAATTAGAAATTAAATTGACTAGCACACAATCATTTGCAAATTATTCAAATGCATTTGTAATACACGGCTTGAAATTCATGCTGCATTACTCAGTCACCCAGCTTATTCATACGGGAGTAATGAAACTATCATATGACTTGCATATTAACTAGTCCAATAGAGATCAAAGTATACATCTGACTTTCACCTCACAGTTTTAGACTGAGCAGCAAGTTTCAAGATTATGACCAATTTAAGAGGAAGGTGATTTGCAAAACTAGCCACCAGAGCCCTAGTTGTAAACTTTTATAGTGTGCATGTAATTAAAAATTTTCTTCCAGCTTTGAGAATTCATGCTTCAAAAATGTGTTTTCCACTCCTTTTGTTACAAAAAAAAAAAAAAGCAGTTTTGATCAAAAGTTATTACAGTCAAATTAAGACCAGCTTTCAATTCAAAATCCACTGGATATATTGTAAAAACTCTGAAATATTATTGAAATTTGGTTTCTTTCAGAACATAAGTTTCATACTTGATTTGAAGCGGGGTATTCTTCCATGTTGACTACCACAGAAACAAACATAAATAAATTTGAAGTAAGCTGAAAGAATGGCCAATCTTTATGGGTTATTTTATCAAACTTGAAGTTTGGTCAGACTACACAGACTTTTTGAACAACAGCTATCTGTTATGTGACATGGACAGCTTATTTTTACATTGCTGCTGTCTGTAAGTGTCGCCCAGGGACAGCGCGCAGTCACGCATGCAGGCCATTTTCTGGAGGTGTCTTGATAGCAGCACTCAATTCAAAGAAGAGTACACAAGAGAAGTTGTAAATATATACAAATAATAAAAAAAAGCATTTCAGTTTTGCAAATTTTTTGCTTTTTAGAATATTTCAGAAATTCTTTAACATGACAATATAAGTGCAAGACAAATACTGCATCACCTTCTTAACAGGCTAATAGGTTTGTATTTGGCTACTGCAGACTGCACCACTGTATTCCAAATATTGTTTTCCTCTACTTCCCCTAATAAAACTGATAACAACATTTCAATACAAAACACATGATGGATTTGGGAGAAAAGAAAGAGCACATCATGAGATCTCAGTGTATCTCTTCCCAATTTATGGCTTACAGTACACTGTTCTGCTTGCAAGATCTTCTGATAGTCTCAACTACAGGAAATTAAATGGCAGAAAACAGAGCAAATAGCACTTCCCAGAGTGTTAGAGGCTCAACATTGCAGCTTGTGAAACAAAGGAGCACAAAAACAATTTGCAGGGAGCATTAACTCATATACTTACCAAGTATCTAATATGTGTGATCATGTAGAGAAAAAAAATATCCAGCTATAATTCTTTTGTTAATGTTTTGCTGTGGTAACTCAGAACAATTTGGTGCCAAAATGCTTTGCAGTGAGAAAGAAAACCACTGTTAATAACAGTAGAGGAGGATTTACTTGTGAAAGGTGAGCCAGGATATTGCTTGAAACAATGACTCACAAAATTGATGTCAAAGGCAACATTATTTACATCAAAGACATCAAAGATCCCTCTTTCTAATTCTTTTTTTTTTCTGCATGACACCTTTAATAGACTGAAAGACATACTTCATCCTTGCAGGGGTTGGAAATGTGCAGGGACAGACACAAAAGACAACTATTTGGAGCAGGGAGTTTTCATAACTCCTGAGTTTTCATAACAACCCAAAGCAATCACCTACAAAGAATACACTAAGGCTATTTGAAATTTCAACCCACAATTGTAGCTGGGCCCCTGTGTCAAAACTGATCACAAAGTTGGGTTTTGTTCTAAAATATGACAAGGAATAAATGCCATACTACCCCAGAGGAAGTAACTCTAGTGTGTATGGGTCAATCTCTTCTGCTGGAGACTATGCATGGAGACTGGAGACTACATAAGCAACAGACAACAGTGGTAAGGGCTTGTTTATGTTCTGCTCTATATTTAACAAGGATAATGCAGAATGTCACCATCCCTTATCATCTAAGCATTTGTGTATGTATTAGTCAACTGGCTAGTTATGATATAGGCATGGAGTTACACAAAAAAATAAGGAGAAGGGTTTACCCTAAATGTGTTAAAAAATCCAGTGCCGCAAAGAAAACCAACTCTAAAATCAAGAATTTCTCTTTGCTAATATAAACAATGAAGTACATCATCCATTAGTTACAGACAAATTTCACTTTTATTTAGTCTGTCTAGCCAACAAAACTGAACAAATAAATTCTGCGGTAATGATTTATAACTTAGTTAAAAATTAAAAGATTGTATACTCCTTGTCAGACAAAACCTGGACAGTGCAATTCCCAACAAACTTATCAGGTTTTTCTTTTTTTCTGCCCATAGTCATTTAAGCTACAGCTTCAAAAGGGACAGGTTTTCCCTATACAGCACTTTAAAAAAAAAAATTAAAATTATTCCTTGCTATAAAAGGTTGTCCAGGCAATGAGGAGGTATACTAATGGCTTTGTGCAGTGCTCTGTGCCTTGAGACAAAAGAAATATAGGAGATTGTAGGTCCAAGTTTAATTTATCACACAAAGCTTAAGGAGCCTTTGTGAGTGAAGAATTGGGCTCAAAACCCAACTTTTGACAAACAGGTCAGGCACCTGTAGCATAAGAAGAGACCAAGTAGCTTCTATACCTTAGAGGTTATGGAGAGGAAATTTTTTTCTAGAGATCTGAGTTGCATTTATTCTTTCTTTTAAAAATTGCCAGACAGCACAAGTGTGAGAGAATGGATATATTGAAAATAGCGTATATATAACCCCTTTTTTATTTTATTGTCTTGCCCTGCAAAAAAGCAGTTTCCACATTTTCAGTTTTATCTTAGCTTTTGTTCAAATAAAACCCAGTTTTGGACACTTAAAGCTTCTCTGTGGTTTTTGACAAGGCAAGCCAATCTTTGGTCTATGTGGGAAGCTTGTCACCCAGTCCCAAAAGCATAGCTGCACAAGGAGCCATCAAGGAGTCACGCACTCTGAGTGAAAGAGTCGATAGAAAACACACTGCTTGGAGAAGACAGTGGTGCAATGACAGTGGGAGATTCTCTCCATTTGGCATCCTCTTCATCAAGACGTTCATACAAGTATACTCTGTTTTGTAGTCTCTGAATCTCACCTTCATTCTTGAATAGCAGTAAAATGTTACAAGAGAAGTGCAACCAAATGCAGGGATCTCCAGCCTAATGCAGCTGAGGTCTTCTGCCTTGAAAATGACAGACTAGGTAACAAGTTCTGCGGCATATGATCTGATATTTTTAAAAAAGTAACACCTGCGAACCAGTCAGGTTTGAGGAAATTAAAATTTCAGTGGCATTTTTTACTTTCTCTATTTCTGCTGTTGTTTACTCCTACAGCCAGCATTCAGAAGAAAACGGGGCATTGGGCACAGCCCTGGCCATTGGATCAGGTTCCCGGCCCCAGGTGGAGCTGGAGTGGGTCCAAGCAAGGATGGTAGGGGCAGGAGATGCCTTCAGGACACTGCCACTCCCCTGTGCCACTCTGCCCCAGTAAAAAACTTCAGGGATGGCACAGCTCTGACCAAGGTGAGGTGAGGGAACTGGGGTTTCTCTGACATCTATGGGCCCTGGAGCTCTATTTGACCTCTGCTAGGAAGCCTCCAGTTCTTGCCAGGTGTGTCTGGCTCAGCTACAGTCCCTGCCTGGCCATGGAGCACCTTGATCCTGGCCTGGTCTTTGGCCTGGCCCTGTGGCTCTGCAGGGGATGGCAGGGCCAAACCCTGACCTGTGGTTTGATTTCCAGGCTGCTCTCACACTGGATTCATTGCTGCTCTATTTTCTTACAGTCCAGGCTTGTGGTTCAGTCTGGCTGCTCTTTCCAGGTGTGTCTTACTTTTCATGCTGGGAGTGGTGGGACAAGCCTAAGTAGGTGAGCCCTGTGCTCTACAGGCCTTGAGGTGCCCCTTAGCTCCTGACTGGCCTTTCCTGAGGCAGTAGCCATGCTATCCCTGCTTTCTGGAGGCAACCTTCTGCACAAACCATGTGTTTCCTATTTCAACATATTGCTTCCTGGTGAGGCACAACAGAGCCATTCCACTCACAGCTGGAGCTTAGCTGGTAGCCAGCTCTTCTATTACAACAGGGAGGTGATTTTTTTACTGCTTGGTTGGGGGACGCCTGTATGTTTATTATGTTTATTGTGTTTGTTTTCCTCCTTCTTTTCTTTACACAACACACTGTAGTAAAACAAATTTTACTGAGAGTGTGTGCTTATAGCTACATACACTTGAAAAAACTCCACAATTCCCATGGCCTTCTTAAATAACTTGCAATTTCAAATTCTAATGGTTGAGATCAGCTCATGCATTTATACTGTCCCACTAAGTTAAATAGGAAAGCAATAATAGTTTTAGAAAACAAAATTTTGTGTATTAAGGAACAATATGTCTACATGGGGCAGTTGCTATAAGGATAGTCCAGACCACCCTGGTCACCAGTTATTGCTAGCTGGGTCTGGAGTTACACGTGTTACCCTCTCTTAGTATCAGGCTTCAAACACAAAAATACTGGAAGACTATTGGGGCAATTCCCCAAAAATACTCTGCAGGCCTTGACTGTGTAAACACATGCCATGGCCGTAATGTTAATACTTCTAATATACCTTGACTTCTAAAAAGGGACTTAAAAGTAGCAGCATGCTGCATCTGCCCTGGCAACAAAATACTTTTGTATACAAAATACCTACTTGTCAAAAAATAAAATATAATAATGGTTGTATGTAATATGATGACATATTAATTTCATCATTTTAATACACACTCTCTACTGCATCAGCAGTTGAACAAAGTTTTGATTGAACCTATCAATACATAGCCTTCAGTTGTTCATAACATAAGGCAACAGATTTCTCATTCTGGGCAGCCAGCCCTTACTGTTTTGTGCAAATCTTCTCCCAAGACTGTCAGCTAAAGCTGCACAGACTTTGCATAGCTTTACGACATCTGCTTGGGTCAGCTTTAATGTCAGCAGAAGTTAGTCCTGTGCCATTATATTAAATTCTTCAAGGCAAGTGGTTAGCACTTTTTCTAGACCAGATGAAGCCTAATATGGCATGATATCCCTCACATTTAAACCTCATCCATTTGATAGACTCCAGCATAATGACCAGCATGTGAGGTCCATTGTTAGTTCCGTATTGTTGTTGTTTTTGCACAGATGAAGAGGGAGCTGGTTAATGGAACTTAATGGATTTTTACTTCTCTGCACCAAACTGCAGGCATCCTCCCACACCCCCTTTCATTTACCCAGGTAAATGAACAACATAGCTGTAGCATTCAGCACTGCTCCTCAGGGGCAGGTAGGCTCACCTGAGCAAATAGAGATGAAGAATTAGGGCTCCACTTAGCTTGTTTAAGAGGAGTTGGGTTAAAACTTTGCTTTACTCTTCATCTTCAGTCCTGTAGCAGTGAACTCAGTCCCTGTGGATACTTAGTCTTAATGCTGTTAGGGGCTAATTCAGTCACAAAGGAGTATCATAGCTGGACCATGTTTGTCTGCTGCTTCTCAAAGCTAGTGCAGGTGCTGGAAACCTGGCACAGGCTCTGATTTCTGGCCATTACTCTGTTCCTGTGCAGATTCTCAGGCAAGAAAGTCTTAATCTTGTATTTCACGGGCTAAAATATTTCTTCCTGCTTAGTATTAAACACTCGCTGTAACTGCAAGTATATAAAGTATATGCACAGATTCTGCAGGTGTTGAATTTGAAGAAAAACCTCTACCATTTCCATTACAAATAGTTCCATGTGCCTCAGGCTAGGTGAGAGTAAGATGTGCCCATTTAACTTTTACTGCCTATACCCACTGTCTTACACTCTGCTTCAGGTACAATGTGGATAGAGAGTGTGCTTTTAATCTTGCCAAGCTGATATCTGAGAGGTTTTGACTAACTTTCACAACTTCTGTCCAGTTAAGCCCACTGAACCAAGTTTGGACCTGCCTAGCATTTTGTGCATCTCAGTGAAAGAGAATTTTCTCAGATCACAGGGGACATGAGATCAGGCCTTTACCCTATGAAATAAAAAATACATGTGGGTGTGAGAGAGGTTGACTATTCTACTTCAGACTAATAAAAGTCATATTGGCCTCCAACTGACCCAAGCTAAAATTTTGGAGGTGGAAGACATCATTCAGACACCAGAAAATGCCATACTGACAAAACTATAGCAAGTGTGTTCTTTTATTTTTAGAATTACTGATATAGTTCTTATATATTTATGAGTATTACCCTAGCATTCATGTCTTAGGGCACATTTTCTGTGGGAAAGGGAAATGCATTTGTCCAAACTGACCTTCTTTGTGCTAACTTGGTGGTTACTCAGCGACTCACCTTTGATAACTGAATATCAGGAAGTTCTTGCAGTATCACTCTGTTCCAGAAATGTCAGATGCTATTTTCCATATATTCAATGACCCTAAATAATATTGCACCTTCTGCCTGGTAAATAATTGATATATGTCTGATAAAGCAAATGGAGCAGGAAGATTTCTCTTGCATGACTCTTCAGGCTGCTGTATATTTTCTGAGGTTTTGGCAACATTAAACCAATTAAAAAATATATATTCACTACAAGCTCAAGCAAGTCGTACATTCCACACATGAAAGAAAATTAATTATACTCTCAGAATGAAGCAATTCAGAGGGTTAATTTGCCATTGTGAGCCTTACGATTATGAAGACAGTAGACTACAACGATTTTAACAAGAGATTTAATTTTTAGCATTTCTCAAGGCTTTGTTTGTATTATACACAAATAAAACAAATGCTGAAAGAATTACCATTACCTTTCAACTAATCAGAGTCAGGAAGTGTGTTGTAATCTTAATCTAGTAACAATGATGAAGTTACTCCCTTAGTTTTTTAACAGTTTTTTATTATAAAATTGATATAGCCAGTTGCCCTTGCAGTGTAAGGAGGCATAAGCAAGGGTTAGTGAATATCCCTCTGTAGAAGATCTTCCTATTGTTATATCTACAGAACACCCACAGAGTTTCTCCACCCTTTCGCTTATTTTCTGTCTTGAAGATGCACTGTAGAACTTAAACCCAACACAGGAAATCTCTGATATTTTAATGTCAGCAGTTAGTTAAATCTAGGAGAACTACCTCATTAAAAATTAGCACAGAATTAAACAGCAGTATAAGGTGAAGTTGCCAGCTTAAAATAGAGGACTGGACAGTTTAAATCATATGCTGGTTTATCTGGAACCCAGTTCTGTTGGTCTTAAATATTGCAGAACTTTTCTTTCTTTAACAGACTTAAAAGAAATAAACATTTACATTGCTCAGACTGAAGAGCAAATTATTATGTGCCATTTCAGAATTTTCCAGAACATCATTGTCACTTTTGTGGTTGTTGGCTGCAAGATGGATCTGAGGTATCCCTGTCAGATCAAAACTCCTGAATTCCCATGCTTCTGTGACTTTTGCACAGGACTGCTGTACCTCTGCTCTCATACTCCAGCACCACAGATATATTTACTGCTTTTCCTAAAAGAAAGTATTCTGGAATACATACGTGGCAATCTGAAAGTCAAAGGATGATGGCAATGAAAAACCTTTGTAGTTTCCACCCTCAATTCAAAACATGTCATTTAAAACAACTACTAAAATCTGTATAATGCAACTTTCAAGTGAACTTCATGTGTTAACATAAAGTGCTGAATTCTACTATTCTATTCTTTTACCCTATTTTCATTCATCTTCAATCTTTACTAATCCAAGTCAATGTTATTTCATAGAGACATAGAATTTCCTGAGTTGGAAGGGACTCACAAGGGTCATTGAAATCCAACCCTTGATTGAGAGAGCACATGACAAGCTATTCTCACTAAGACAATATCCTGTACCAAATCAATTTTTCATTTTCACCACTGAAAATGTGGTAATTGGAGTAAATGCTGTGGTGAGAACTTAGAAAATCATCCAGTTTTATAACAAAAGTAAAATGATCTGAAGATTTTTACTTGCTTATATGAAAACTATGCTTTGTCAGATATTTACATGTTATACATTACTATGTGAGTTATGTCTAAATTGAGATGAGCTCAACTGGTTAGAGAATGGTGGTAATAATGCCAGTGTGGTGGATTTGACTCCTACATGCACAATGCATTGATGAGCTGGACTTGCTGATCTTTGTGGGTCCCTTCCAACTCAGAATATTCTGTTTCTGTGATTAAATAATCCACACTGGCTGAATTCTGATTGAAAAACAGCAAACTTTGCTTTCAGGTGTTTTTATGTGGGGTCAGATTCTCAGCAATGCAATAAAAACATGTTCATGAGTGATGTTCTGATTATCATCAGTGTCAATATCCACTCTAGATACATGTCCATGCCAATAGTGCCTAAGTACATAAGTAGGCACTACTTATGCCATTAAAAAAGGGCAGTCAAAATTATATCTGAAATTTGGACAAATGTTTCAAATAAAACATTTTCTGCCACTCCCTAATCTGTAGAGATCCACATACTTGGAAGTGGTAAAAACTCCCAATGCCAGGCTATGTGTTATGTCATCTGTTTCTATATTGAGCTAATTTGAGTTTATAGTAATGGAGTTTTGTTCATTTTTTAAAACCAAGGTATTTTTTTCATTATTTCAGAGTTCCTTCTGAATCCTTCTGAAGGATTACCATGCCGTCTGTTCTGAAATTATTAACATTACATAAATCCAAAGAACAGAGTTTCCATTTCTTTCTTTTGTATTTTTTTCAGGCAGATTTTAAAAAATAAATCTTCAAATACATAAGCAAATAATATCTTTATATCTTTGCCCAAAGAGAAAAACTGTCCTTTTCCCTGTACAGATATGAAAAGATGTGGTCTTGCTGCTGGTGATATTTGCTCTGTGGGAAAGTAGCTGAAATAATGCTCTAAATGCAAATAAGGTATAGATGTCTTAGGCCTTTTGAAAATAACTCTCTGTATTGATTCACTTCAGGAATAAACCCTATAGGACTGATTAAAATTCAGTAACAGGAACAGAGGAATCACTGCATATTTTTTGCACAAATAGCTTGAAGGCTCTAATAAATGTCAGTTGTAGATGACAGGTAGGGTGAATTACCCAGCAGCTGTGTATCTCCTCACCCTCAAACCTTTTCAATTCCATCTCCTGAAGACATTCAAATTTTTTCAAAAACAGCCTCTTTCTGTTGTAGGTAAAGATTTTTAAAGTGAGGATGAAATAATTTTTTATTTGAGTAATCATCCAAGTGAGATAAAAAGAGAATAGTAACAGGCATTTTGAGAAAACTTTAGTTAGTGTTAGAGGGTAGATGTTTGTAATGCTTAAATGCAGCCAACAAATTACATACTTTGGTTCCTTGAATGTACCTCTAGTGGAGGAAAGGGTTTTTTACAAAAGATTTAGTGTGAACTTCATTGTCTATCACATCCCTTTAGAGAAAGTGCATTGCCTCCAGAGCTTTTTATGGAAATATTAATTTATTTCTATTAACATTTAGTATGAAATCATATTGCTTTAATTTTCTGTAGCTAGCAATTTGCTAGCCTGTTTACTTTTCACAGTATAGGCACAGTTAACATTTATTTACAGATAGATATTTTACGGTGTGAGTATACACACCCTTGGGACCCACACATTTCTGCCCAAGGAGTCATGTCTAAAGACTGCCGAACACAAGTGGCCACATATAGATTTGATAGCTATTAATTAAATAAAAGTGTCTGATCCAACTAAAATACTTTCTAGCAATTCAAGCAGTCCACTACTGAGAAAGATCCAGAACCCAGCAGGAGACTTATTCTTGGAAGGAGAAACTGCAACAAGACACATAGTATAATTTCTTTCAGAGTGAATTTAAAATTTGAGGTTCCCTGCTTCTTTGAGTCAAGTTTGATCAAGAAGATTTTATTATTTTTCATTATCAAATTCAGTTTGGGGCCTTACACAAAGGACTCAGTACATTGTCAGCTCATCCCTGATAGTAATGACTGTTGGAAAGTATCCTGTGGGCTGGTACTGATGTCTTCCTTGGCCTGGGGAGCAAGTGAAAGGCATCATTTTAACCTACTTTAGAAAAATACTTGTTTGATACAACAATGTAGTGCACCCATCATAGTCTCATTTGAATATACTAGACCCAGTAGATACTAAATTCACTAGATTTCATCCAGATTTTGGCATGGTAGATATGATTGCTACAGATATACCAGCCAGTATATGAGAAGCCCCTACAAATTTAGACTGCAGGTCACATGAACGAGCCTGTCAGAGAGAATTGTTTTCTCCTCACTGTGTCTAGTTCCTGTAGGCCTAACTAAAATAGGAAAAAACAGTAGTGCCTACTATTGCCTACATACTTTTTAACCTACAGAAATCAGTACAATAGGTCAGCACAGTTCCCAAACTGATGTCGTAAAACTCACATCAGATTCAACATCACTCAGCAGTTGTAAAGAAAGGAATGAGCACTGGGGTTTAAACACCTTACTACAAAGACACCTCTACCAACATGCTTTACATTGCCGAATTATAGTTTTAGTAGTCATTTTAAATGCATTTTTACATTAGTTGTAGTAATAAGATACATTCAATATTCAGGCACAGAAATTAGAGCTTTTCCTCTAAGAGACAGTTGAGTTCCTCAGAGCAAACTGTACATAATAAACAGTTACAAAGCACATAACATTCAGGCTGCTTTAGCTTCTGTAACAAATAAAAACTTGATTTAATAAAAGCATTTCAGTAGAGGGAAGTGTTATCCCTAAATGGGCAGAAAAATCTGGCAATTTTTCCAAGGTCAGTAACAGAACCTGTAAAAAGTACTACTGAACAGCAGAAAACAATGAAGGAGATCAAAAGCCAGCTGTTAAAGAAGCCAGTCTCTTTTGGATTCCTAGCAAGACAGGCTCTTCTGATTGTGTATCTCCTTACTCTGATGGAATTCCTGAGGAGTGCTGAAGATCAAGGAGAAGGAATTAAAAAACCCACCAGTGGAAAAATTCAGAACACACTTATGCATTTCAGCCAGCATTTGCAATTCTGCTCTCCTCAGAGATAATATGGAAACTGTCAAATTTTTCCATACTTATGGCCCCACTGAGAAGTTGATTTATGAACTGAAGACAAACAATCTGCCTGAATTTTGTACCAGTGTTGGGGTACAGAGAGAATTTATATTAATTTTCCAGAATATGATAACTATTGTTTAATCAGAAATGACAATAGATCGAATGAAAAATTAAATGCTATTGTTAATGGAAGTATGACAGCAGTGTACATCCAAACCCAGTAAAACCTGGTGTTGATACTCAGAGTTTCAAAGTCATGAGGAAAATCGTTGAATTTCTCTGGGAAGAGAAGCAAGACCTTAGGCAATGGAAATTCAGAATTCAAAACAGAATAAAAGTGGTCTCTAAAAATGCAAGAAAAGTGACCTTAGAGTATAGCTGCAGATTAAAACTCAGAAGTCATTTCGAGGATGAGAGCAATCCAATGCTTCCTAAGTGAAGCAGGCCCTCACAGACTATTTTAAACTAAAAAGCAGAGTCAAAAGTTTCCTATTTAGGAAATTAAAGGAACAATGGTAGAATTCTTAAGCTATTAATTTTGTCTTTAAGAAAAAGTTATATTTTATCAGGTAGGGAGTATTTGCAGAAAAACACTGCACTGAATTGTTTCAAAACCAGCCTATACAGATCTTCAAGTTCCTGGTAGGAATATTCTTTTCATGATTTTTAGATTGGAGTGGCCACTGGTATATTCAAAATCTCCAACGACAAAATGAAGCAGTGCTTATGCCTTTCTGATAGGGCACATCTCCCATTCTGAAACAGGAAAAATACCTTTGGACAAAAGCCTCAAACCAGCATTGTTTCACCCCTCAACAGACATTAATCTTGGAGCAGCAGTGTTACTACTCACAGCTACCTGACAGATGGCCAGCCCCTGAGAGGAGAGGCTGTCTCTTGGTAAAGGGCTGGTAGCTGCAGGACTGAGAAGTGCCCTGGTGGGATTTATCATCAATAAGAAACTGGTTTGGTGCTGCCAGATCATGACTTTGAGAAGCAATAAAAAGGAGGATTTCAAGAGCAGGCTGTAAATATCACATTTTGTTCCTATAACGTAAAATTGGAAAACTTTGCTTTTTGCTATGAAACCTAGCTGGTAGCTCAGGGCATTCAGAAGATATTCTAGCCACTAGGAATTGTATTAGAGAAACAAGAAATGGCTCAACAGCAGAGGCAATGGCAATTGCTGGTCACTGTTCTGCTAGTGCAGTGATTGCAGAATGTTCAGTGGTGTGACAATGTTAATAGGAGGGAATACAACAGCAGCATAAAAGCAGGATACCTGACAGACCTTAGAGAAGGTACAATGACATTCTGGCTAACTACCCTATCTTTGTAGAGCACTGAGGTGGTGTCATTAAAAGGGAAAGTGACTTTATTCTTGCATACAACATGTTTTAATGTGTATGTTCCTATTGCTTTTTGAGACAGAAGCTTGTAAATGGAAAAAAGATTCAAGGAGAGCAAAGAAAGCTCTAAAGGATGAAGCTACTACCCATCTAATGTAGCAAGTTCACTGACTAATAACAGCTGATCTGAAAATTGCGGCCAGCAGAGGCCATCTACAAACTGTGAGTTGCAGACTGCAAGAACAGTTTAAGCAGAAAAATTATAGCACCAAGTACTACTGACTGTGAAAGAGAGGACAGTACTCCTCTTTACCTTCTTTTCTAACAGAGTAGAAATTGCATGTTTAGCAATTGTTTTTCAAAGGACCATTGTTGTTATCATCAGAACCTTGTGCACCATCCACCAATGAAGATAAAACATTGGAGATTTGATATTCTCTGGCAGCCCCCTGTCTGGGAAGATTCTCCTCCCTATCCATTTTTTTGTGAACAGTAATTTTGCTTAAAATTCAACACACACATACCAAAGCTTTATTAAAATGTCATTGCCTGAGCAGAGCATCAAAAAGCTGCAAAATATAAGGCTGACAAAAGAAAAAGATCCATACATGAGACAGTGACAGTAATTGTCAGGTCTAACAAGGATGAAAGGTTATATATTATATTCTTCATGTCTATTTTGCAAAGAAAGTAATAATCTGTGGGGGTTTTGTTGTCTAATTCGGAAGAAATAGGCTTGTTTTTAGAACTCAGTGATCATGACATTTATTTATTTTTCTAAGTTCTTAAAAGAGTTCTCAGAAGGATTTCTTTTTTTCCCTGACAATATAAATTAAATGCCTCTGATATACACTGTTCTATGATTTTAACAAGGATGATTTGTTCCTGTATAACTTCATTTTCACATTACAGATTTTGTCACAAGTGAGATGTTTCCATATTTGGATACATGCTTTAGTTTAGGAAAGACAACAGTCAACATGCAGGCTTTTGCTTTCTGATATTCTTGTATTGCTTTCTCTCAGAGTTACCACCTTCCTGAGGTTAACCCCACCATAGGAAAGTAGACTAAATGCAGTAATATTCTGAAAAATCTGTTCCGTGGGAGAGAGGCTTGCTTATGATGTATTAAATATTAAAATGAAGCTACCTTGCTAAACAAAGACTGTGCCATTGTATTTCAATGAGAAAAAAGACCCGAACAAACACCCCTGTTAATTAGACTAATAGCAAGTGTAAAACTGGTTCAAAGCAAGGAAGTCTTGTTGTAGATGTTGTCATTTTTCTTTATTTTAAAGGTAGAAGTAGGTTTTCCTACCCTTGATGACATTCAATAGCACCAAACACCGTGAGCAGGTTCACTGATCTTCTCTGTATTGTTTACCTTGACTGTTGCAGTGCTCTCTGTGTGTCACAAGAAGAAGCACACAAGCTGCTACCACAGAGCAGTTGATACCAGGCTTTCATCCCTGCTTGCTCCCCGGTAACTTGTAGCAGCAGGTAGCGGGCTGGCTGTTTTTCCGAGGTTTCAATTTTTAAGTGTCTGCCTTGTGGTGGTGAATTGATGACACAGGCACAAACGTTTTTTGCAAACATTAAAGACTTATGATTCTAAAGATTTCTTCTGTTTCTTTTTTCCATTTCTTAGGAACCATTTGAGAAGCAGAAACTTCTGTGAGCAGTTCAGTTGCAGCACCTGAAAAATGAGACATATGGAGCGCCAGGTGGGCTGGAAAGTTTCTTAGTTAGCTATTTCATCTGTTGGTCATCTGCCTGATTTGATATATTTACTGTATCTGCCATTCCTTACTCTTTACTGTCAACATTTTTAGATTTTTACTAACCTTAATGAAATTCTCATTTTCTAAACCGGGTCAAATTTCTTCATGTGGATCTTCTCCCTATGTATATGTTACAAATCAAAAGAAATCCATTCTTCATGTATCAGTTATAGACAAATATCTGATACGTGCATTTCTTTTCAGTGACTTTAATATGGGGTAACACAGCCTTGTGCTGAAATGAGTTTAATGAATCCCAGTAATAGCAACTCAACTTCTCTTAAGAAATTGAAATACATCAGTTCACAAATTTTTTCTCCTACACATTTGGAACATTTGCTGTCATAGCACATACCTGTAAGTCAAAAAACTGGTTAAAGGCAAATGATTAGTAGTGCCTGTGAATTTGACAAGTCTAGTGTTAATTAAAATCTTGACATCCTTGGACAACCCAAAAAAAGGAATGTGTTGTTGACAAGTAAAGGAAGAAATGTTGAATATATAAACCTCCAAATTCACAGACATTAACATCATTATTTCAATACAAAGAGATTCAACCAGGAAGTAAATTGCACCAAGGAAGCTGGAAAAGAAATAAGAATTTGTTACACTATTCCAGTTGTTTTGTGATCAAGAATTCCAGGAATTTGTGCAAATTCCTGGAATTTCAGGAATAATTCACTTCTGGAGCTTTACTGGAGCAAAGATATCTCATCCCATTCTTTCTTTAACTCCAACAGCTTGTCTGCTTTGTACTTAACCCAAAACCAGTCTGAATGTATAGAAGCAACTTTCCCTGATAGAATTTCAGGCCAGGCTCTAAATTAACTACAAAAAAAAATAATGATAACATAAATTTAGATTGTTTTTAGGAATATATTGCAAATGACATTTGGCATTTTTTTTCTTAGATGTATGTATTTCAAGTTTGTGAACCTATTAAATAGGAGTACAGAATTTAGCATATTTTTATACTCAAAACCTGTAAAATAATGCCATATTATATTGATTTCTTTATTCACTTTAATCAACATCTTTTTCGAGCATCAGACTCAAAATATATGGGTATTATATTATAGGATTAATTTACCAGAGTAGAACCAGTATTGTATATTTAAGTCGGTAAATTTTTGTTTCTCTTTATTTCACTGAGTTATACCATCATTAAATTGATATAATGTAGCTGTGGATATGGCTTAGAGATTATGCAGAGTTTATTGTGACTTTATGCTAGATAAAAATAAGGGAATGAAAACATTTATATTCAGAAGAAAGCAGCTTAACTCTGATAAAATGAAACTCAGCAACTTTACTTTTATAAGAAAGCATTTGTTCCTTTCAAAAATGCCAAAAAGTAAATTACACTTAATTAATCAAACTTTGAGTGATTTCCAATTAGCTTCCTACAGTTCTTCTATGACAGCTCTTTCCATTATTACAGAGTGTGAAAACAACAAGCAAAAGAAAATGACAATACATAATAACCAGGAGAAATTCAAACATTATAACTTCATAAAACACTCTCTTTTTCATGTTCTGGGTGCTTACTTACAAGTAAAAAAAAATAAAGCTTATAAAGTCCAAAATTAGGTTTGCGTACACAATCCAAGATCTACTCAGAATATCTCTGGCACCTTCCACTAGTGAAGGGACTGTCCCAGGTAGTGACACAGACCACTCCTTTCCAACTGTGACTTAATATAGGGCAGGTAAGATAAAACACTTTTCGTTTTAACGAAGATCTTAATTTCAATGTGTTCTAATTTCCCTAAGCAAAAATAACTCCAGGGTGAAATTCTGTTCTTGTTCTTGATCATCTTTGTCTTTCTGTTACAGGAAGTGGAACCATATAAATTGACCCTCAATGTTTTCCTTTCTATCTAAACTAAGATATTTAATCTGAGAAAACAAAACCAGACAGGAAATAAAAATAAAAACATAACTCATAAGTCAGTACTTCCACAAATGATAGCTAAGCTAAAAAAGATAAAGAGATTTTTAACATCAGGTCCATTCTTCCTACTGCATAAATTAAATTTGTAGTTATTCTTTGTAGAATGTCAGCTTTGCCAATGTAGGAGAAATATTTCCAGAAAGAAGAAACATAATTTCTTTCTCTATGTCAAATGTTATTGGTGTCTCCCCCACAAGCAGATCACTGATGCACTCATTTTCAATTGCATCTCTCTGACTATGAGATTTCTCTGTAGATATTTTCACAAGTGCTTCAGCAAATGATGAGGAGAAATAAGTTTATTTGTTTAAAATAGTCTTGAGTGCTATTATAATTTCAGGCCTTTATTTCTTATTCTTCTAAAGCCTAAGCTAAAGTAATTCTCTGTGGTTCTGACCTGCTTCTCTCTGCTTTTGTTCTTAAAAAAAAAAACCCAAAGACGTTTAAAATTATATTATCTTGAATATAGCCTATTTGCAGAGTATTTCTGAATCTCAATGCTTAATCATTGCATTCTTAACCTTCAGGTGTTTTTAACAGTAGCCTCCTTTGCACTATTGTTCTGGTTCCTCAGTTGGAACAGTTAATTAATATATGAACTTCACATATGCCTGCAACCATCTCAACTAAAAGTAGCATCTGGAAATCCAGCTTTATTTTTTTACTTTGTTCCTTTTACAAGGAATATTTTATATCACACCCTTATATGCTGGCAGCTTTCAAATCTCTGTGCCATTGACAGCTGCTATATCTAGGGAGGAGGCTGCTGAAAACACGTGCATTGTAAGACGCGCACTTCTTTACTAAGCACAGCTGCTTTGCTGAACAGCGTCTTTTCAGGGAGCACAACAGGAGAACATGGAAAATTAGTTAGGAGAAAATGGACAGGAGAAGGCATGTGGTAGAAACTCATGGTTACCAGAGAAAATACTTTGCAAAAGGTGGAGACTTATTGCCAGTTTGAGTTCAAACTGGCAATAAGAATTATGATCAGTCTTAGAAGAAAACTCCTATAAGGAACCAGAATTTCTTCAAAATTTGGGTGAGCCACTCTTCACACTCTTGCACTTGAGATTTTAGGTGCAAATTGTGATCAGAGAGCAGTGACATCAATTCTTCCAATGCTTGCAAGCTGAGAGGAAAAATGTATGTTTCTTTTCTCAAGTAAAAAGTGATAGACAAGAGGAAATGGCCTGAACTGGATGCAAGGAAGTTTAGTCTGGATATTAGGAAAAATTTCAACACTGAAACAGTCACAGCATTGGAATAAGCTGCCCAGAGAAGTGGTTGAGTCACCACCCCTGGAGGTGTTTAAAACATGCATAGATATGGCACTAAGGGGCATGGTCTAGTGGTATTTTTTAGCAGTGTTAGGTTTATGGTTGAACTTGATCTTAAAGGTCTTTTCCAACCTAAATGATTTTATAGTTTTACTCTGATGCTGGTGCACTCATGTGAGTGGGTTGGGAACTCCTCAGGCCGAAGACAGAACAGAGTGATCTAAAGTTTCACCTTATGGCTTCAAATCTGACACTGAGGCATTCTTTCACCCAACAGGAAAAATCACAGAAACAGCTTGGAGAAGAAGTCAAGAAGTAGAAAAGGTCTATATTTAATTTTTAACAAAAATTGAGGACAACTTATACAATACAGGACATAAAAGTTTCATCTCTCGGAAACTATGAGTAAAAGTGAACTTCCTTCAGACCCACATGTTCCTGGTAGTACTCTCTACAAAAATCTTTATCTTGAGTTAACCGGATGGTGTTATCCTCATGTTTCATTCTTTGCAAGGAGGCTTGCAAGGGATGTTTAAACTGCATCTCAGTGCTCATATTTGACTACTATAAGGAGCCACAGACCTTCGCAATTAACAGAAAATCTCTCCTTTCCCACGGAATTCCAGCAACTGAAGTTTTCGCAGTGCAGCTTTTGGGGCTCCTAGAGTCCCAAAAGGTACTACTTATCTGTACTCATCTTAAACAGGATTACAAATTGATGTTATCATGACACCTGTTTAGTCTGATATTCTTTTTCCCCTCTCCCTATCACAAGCTTCAGGAAGTTGGGAAATCCCTTTCATAAACTATCTTTATTATGTGAAATTGTTAAAAAGGTATTTTGAGCCCATTGGCTCCTCTCTATTAATGAAAATGTAAATTTTTTAAGAAACATAATCCTGAGAACTCTTTTTCTATATAATGTTTCTAGCAAACATATTGTAACACAAGGCTTTAGCCCTATACTCTGAAAAGAAAACAATTAACCTTTATGCAAGTGTCTGTTGGAGAGCAATCCGATTTGGGAAAGCATGATTTTGTGGCCTTCTCAGCTGTCACTGGTCAAGGATGTGCTAAGGAATGTTTTTTTTTTTTTTCAATAAAAAAGCTGAGAACTTCAGGAACTATTTCATTCTCTGAAATCTCTAACCACAAAACTGGACAGGCTATGCATGCCCTATGACAAGCAGCTGGGGGTGCTGGGGTGGTTTAGCCTGGAGAAAAGGAGGCTTAGGTGTGACCTTATCACTCTCTACAGCCACTTGTAAGAAGATTGTAGCCAAGGGGCTGGCCTCTTCTCCTAGGCAACTAGTGATAGGACAAGAGGAAATGGCCTCAAGTGGTGTTAAGGGAGGTTTAGGTTTAATATTCTGAAAAATTTATTCGCCAAAAGGGTTATTGGAAGCTTTGGAACAGATTACTCTGGGAAACTGTTGATTCACCATCCCTGGAGGTGTTTAAGGAAAGACTGGATGTGGCACTTAGTGCCATGGTCTAATTGCTGTGGTGTTCAGTCACAGGTTGCATTCAATTATCCCAGAGGTCTTTTCCAACCTAATTGGTTCTGTGGTTCTTCGAAACAGATCAAATATAATTCCTCAGAAAAATTTAAGAAGCATAAAATACTACTAACCTTCTGATTCCTCTGGAATTTCTAGAAGCCATCATAGAAACAGTAGTGAGCATGAAGGGGACATTGTAAGCACATTGGCCTGAGGAGTTCCTGTAGCTGGTGTTCCAAAGCCAGTAGTCATGTATGGTTTTCAGGGCTGAACATACAAGATTTATAAAGCTAAATTTACATTTTTACATTTTGAATCCATTTGAGTGACACAATAGACTTGATAATGTAAAGCAGATCTGAACACTCAAGATTCAGCATGGATTGGACCTAATTATCCAAGAGATTCAAGATCCCTACAAGCTGGCCAAATTTAGAATTCTAGGAACATGAAGTCCTAGACATCACTCTCAGTGTATGTTTAGTAGGGATGGTTTATCCTTCAGCTAAAAATCCTGTTGAGTTCTGCATCTGACTTCAGGAGGCAGACCCTGTGCCACCACATAATTCCATTGCAGTTTAATCATGTCCAGCAAAAGAAAAAAAACGGAATATTTTGCAGTCATATTTCAAAAGCATAACTGTTAAGAGACCTAAAATCCTGGAAAATCTCCTTGAAATTCAGAGCATTAAGCATGGAAAGAATATTTAAAATAATTTCAATCGCATCTAGAACTACCATGTAGAGGATTTAATACTCAAATACTAGGTCACTATATGGTGAGAAACAAAGCATCCAATCTGTCTTTTCTCAAGTCCGGAGTCTAAAATGTCCCTCTCCAAAAATGAAAACTCTGGGTAGGAATGGAACTATTGGGGATTTTTGACGTACCAGCTAAGCTGTAGATGACGCAAAGAAAAGAAGAGGGGAAAAAGAAGAAAGATAATAGATTTGGAAGAATATGCTAGACTGTGCTTAGCAGATAATAATTTCAGAAACACTTTTAAAAGAAATCTTCAAAAACTGAAGTTATTTTTGTTCTTTCCCTCTTTTAGAAAGCACCTAATTCTTTCAATTAATTGGTTTGAATGACAGTTGTAAACTAATGAGCTACAGATGTCCAACTCTATAAGCTGCAGTCAGGAAAACATGGTTTATTTATCAGTTCTGTACAAGGGAAAAGAAAACTCAAAAACTTTTTATCTCTTCTTTTTATTTGTGTTTAGTTCCTTTTAACTTTGCAAAAATCTTTAGCTCCATCTTCAGAGCAGTAATGTGCCTGCACCTTCAAAGCAGAGGCATCAGAATCTGTTAAACACATCACAGTGTTCTGGAAAGTAACACTGCACAAATTCTTTGAAATAAGGTTGAAAACAAGAGAGAATTTAAACCAAATGTGAAGCAGAAAACTTTAAAGTACAACACCTCCCATGGATTTGTCCTAATTATGGAAGTTACTTGCGCTAAGTTGGTTTGAGGAGTTCTTGTATGGCCTAAACATATATTTTAGTAAATACTTGCCTGAACAAGGGTGTGTTTTACTAAAATGCACCTAAAAGATAACTGAAAAACTTCTTGGCTGAGTTAGGCGGAAGGAGTAGGGAAAGCAGTAAAAAATGCTGATGTATTTAACCCAGTAAATTATTGGGCACTGTGCTGAGGGACTTAAACCTGCTGCTGAAAGTTGACACTCAGCTGTCGATAGCAGAGGCTGAATACTTAATATCCTACCATGTTTAAAAATAGGAAAGCAATCATTTGACCGAGTTAATGGGTCTGTTGTCAGCTGCATGACAGCTGGATTTTAGAGTAGCAAGGCTAAGGAAGTCAGAGGACGACAGAATAAACGAATTCTCAACTAAGATTATGATTGCTTTAAATGTCAGTACTTTAAAGGCATTTCATCACTTGGAAGTGCCAGGTATGCTTTTAGCAATGTTCCCCCTCTGCACCCTTCCATCCCACCAGTGCAGCCTCTGTCTGGGACGAGGTAGGGCTATGACCTGTGCTGCTGAGAACTTTGCATCTCCCTGAACTGACAGTAAACATGAGCAAGTTTATTTGGTTTATTATTGTTTCTTTTACTCAGATTACAGTGTTTTCAGCACTCAATCATGTAAATAACTCTTACAGTTCAGTAACCTCGTTGGGATCTAGTTTTACTGTAACCACATGGGTGTTGAAGAACAGACTTAAATTCTTACAGGCTTGATGTAAACATACACATCCAGCTGAATGTTCTTCAAGTCCAACGTTAATAAAACAGACTTTCTCTTCTCAAATTCAGCAAAGCATTGCATACTGTAATTAAAAAGCCGCTGATATTAAGAACGTTAATGTTTGCATTGTTTTGGGGGGGATTTTTTAAAGGCTAATTAAAGCAAATTTAAGTTTTAATAATAGCTAGGAGAATAGTACCTAAGACAATTCAAATTAAGCTGAACACATTGTGTTCAAGACAAGTGTCCCAAAGAAACCCTTACTAATTGCCAATTGTCCTTCTTTCTGCAGAATGTAGTCCTTTCAGATTGAGGAAGATACTTGTTGCCCTGGAATTTGCTTGTTATCTCTTCATCTCTCCCCCAGTGTCAGGCTGTAAAAAAGAATAGCTTTAACACTTATGAACTTGCCCTTGCTCCCATTGATTCAGGGTTGTGCAAAGAATAGTTGGACTGGTCCAGTCAAACATTAAAAGCTGTTAAAACCATAACAAGTTTCTGAGTTACCTAATAAAATCTGCTCCTGACATGCCTGTTGCTGCTGATCTTTTTCTTCATGGGTGTCACAAACAGCATATTCAGCTCAGCTGGTACTTTCTTCTTTGCCTCTCAAAGGCAAGTCTGCCTAACAATGGAAGAACAGATAAGGCAACTCAATCTCTCTAATACTAAATAAATAGTTAAAATAGAAAGTGGAGAAGGAATGTGTACGATGTGTCAAAACAGCAGCAGCTCCAGCTACAATAACTCCTCCCTGAAAGTAAGCAGTACGCCAACAAGGAAAAAAACGCAGCAAACACAGGTGTGGGAGCTCTCCACTAGTTAGGAAAAAGATGTTTCCTGAACATATTCCAAGTAATCTTCTCTGCCAGTTATTCATGGAACTGCAGGGTCTTAAGCAGAAGCTTGAAGGTCACTTTTCAGAGCCCTAAGGGACAAATTTTGAATGGGAAATAAGCTGCTCTCCCAGTCTTACACTAACATGAAGACAAAGCATAGTCTGTTAGGAAAGGACAAATTCATATGACAGAAGACCTGGCAATATTGGGAAGTTGTAAAATAGCCTTCAGACAATTCCCTGCCCAGAAGTTGAAGTGAAACCATAGATTGTCCTGGCCAGCAGAGAGAGTATTTCCCAGGAACTACCCATTCTCATCTCCTACTAAGGCCCTCCACACTGTACTCAAAGTTAAGGTGTGTGTGTAGTAATATTGGCTCTTCAAAGATCCCTAGAAACCTGAAATTAAACAATTCCTCCCACATGTAAAATGAAGTAAAGAAAATAAGAGTGATTGAAACAGGGGTCAGCTAGGCAAATTATTTACACTCTGTTTACATAGGTGTGATACTCTTAATATTAACTAGACTTTGTAGTTGGACTTATTTCTTAGTCTTGTGTAATGCTTTTTCTTAGTAATTGTCAGTCATTGTTTCTACTTTGTTTTTATTTTTAAGAATATTCTTTCTAGAAAAATGTTGATGTTCTCTAGTTCCTAATCTGGTTTTATTCAATCTGAACTGCCAATCTGACTATATTAGTATATTGATGTAAAGCAAATGGGACACACAAATTAGAACTTGCAGCTTGATGGCTAGCGGGCATTAATAGATAAAATTATGTATGTATCAATTCTGCTGGGATCTAGCCCATGCCCTGTGCATTACACCTTTCTGCTCATATTTTTCCAAGAGCTATTGGAATTTCATGTCAGAAATATCATATGGATGCCTGAAATAAGAAAATTATATAGATGTATATAAAAATTTTAATGGTTTGCTGACTGGTGGATTATGATTGGGAGATGTCGCTGCCAAGGCCACAGGGAGAAACATTCAATAAATATTCTAGGGACATGAGAATGTAAATAATGGGGCTCAAATTGCTAAAGAAAGTGCTTGTCTAGGACAAACGCTGCTAAATACAGCATGCCAGGATTTGGACTCAATGACCCTTCTACCTCAGAATACTCTATGTTTCTATAACTCTGCAAATTCAGGCACAATCAGGCTAATTGAACGACTCATTTTTATCTTTTCTCCTAGATAACAAATTAAAATAGAGAGCCGGAACTTCACAGTATCACCTTTCCATATCCTGTGTAATGAGCCAGCCCGTGAGCTCTCTTCTACAGAGGTGTTTTCATATGACCTCAAATCTTCACCTTTGCAATAGCCTACCTTCTCTAGCACCTCAGATGCAGGGCACACAAGCTCAGTCACAAGAAAGGAAGAGCAGTGACCTACTGTCCTGCTGAATTGCACTTCATGAGGGATCCTGCAAAGCTGCAGTCTCTTTCAACACAGACATTGTGAATTTGAAAATTAGCTCTGAGATCTCTAGCTCCACTGTCACAGACTATACTGATGATGCAGCTTGGTACAACAGCTTGATAAGACAATTTTGAAGAGTGTAGAAAATGCTTGTTAGCATTAGAAAATATCAAAATACAAATATTTGTATCCTTCACCCTCTTGATGTTCCAGGATAAAAGCAAAATAAAATATAACACTTTATTTCTGGGTTATTTCTGGTTTGTACCACCACAAGTTCATTTTTACTTGCATGTCAGACAGCATTTGCTCTTTATCAGTGTGAAAACTTTGAACAGGAGATGCAAATGACTATTCTCATTCATGGAACAGAGGAAACAGAAATCAAGAGACGTGAATCAATCTCAGAAAATTCATGTTGGAAATCACTCTAATAAACAAGAATGGAATATTGTGATAGTAAAAGAGAGGTTCCCTATTTAGCAAGGCATGTTGCCTTTCATGAAAATCCTTTCAGAAAGTATGTCCTTTTTCATTTGTTCAAGGTGACTATGAGAATGTTCTGTGTTTAAATAATGCATCTATCTCATAATATATTGTCCATACTGTGCACAAGAGGGTTATATTATTTACTATCAACATGTGAGAATAAACTGATTTTACACACACAGTGCTAGTGACCATTTCCCTGAGTGGAGCTGTAAGCATTCCATGGATTGAATGGTAAAAATTAATAGGATCTAGAATACGTGTAGCTTTACGTATGCTACTCTTCTACATACCATAATGTATGTATAGAAGACTTTTATCCCTTCTTTCCCCTCTGGTAAGGATGAAAATAGATGTTTTTACTAGGGTTTTCAGAACCAGCTTGTTCTACTAAGAAGTAGAATTTGCAGCATGTGCACAGTCGTTCTTTACCCTGCTGAATTTATCTTTAGAGATTTCACAAAGCTTAGCTTGCTTGCAAGTGTGGAATTCCTTTTGTTATTTCCCCTTGTTCTTACATTGTACCATGTATCTTTTCATTAGTCCACAGCTTAGTGCTCATTGGCTATCATCATTCTTTTTGTGCCTAATAATGTTTACTAAGGTTTTTACAGCATTCCTTCACACAGTAACTCTAGCTAACAGATGAAAAACACAGCCATTTCAGCGCAAAACAATTAGCTTACAATCCTTGAGACACTGCTTGTGTTATAAAATGCAAGTTAAGAAGGAAGAAACCATGCATGTTAATTGGAAATAAACAAAAAATACATGTATTCGGATGCAGCAAAATGTAGCACTCAAGCACTGCAATTAATAGGTTCACTTCGCAGGGAATTTTTAGTGCTTTATAGTCTTCCTTTTTAGGTCTGCACAGGTGATTCTGATCTTCACACATAATTCAGGATATGCTTGTGGTACCCAAGAGACTGACAGAATATGTACAGGCCCCTTTCTTCCTCATTGTACCCAAGCTTCCCAGAACATCACTGTTCTCTGCATTCAGGCAGGCAGTCTTCCAAGGAAGCCAGAATATGCGGCTGGGCATACCTGGCATCACCAGCTTCCCAGTACCAAGTTGCCCAGTACCAAGCTTTCTTTGAATTCTAGTAGAAGACCTTCTCAGAAGAGTCAGAGCTCTTTTCTGAAGAAATACAGAACAAATCCAGGAGGCAAAAAGTCATTTATGTGGCCAGAAATTGTTGCCTGTGAACCCAGAGGAGGCTGGAAGCATGACAAACTGCTGCCACCTGCTGCTGGTTCGTTTTCAGCCACCGAAGCTCCAGCAAACCAAATTCTCAGCAGCCAGCAGAAATTGCAGATCATCTTTTTCTTTAGGGTAAAAAGGAAAAAAACAACCTTCTATATTTATCCCAAGAGTAGGAAAGCAGTGATTAGACCAAGGGCACCAGTGCCAGTGCTGTAGTTGCTAGCATTCAGTACTTTGGCTTTCCTACCCTGCAATTGCCATTCTGTCAGTAACTTAAATGTGTGACCTTGAGAAAGCAAATTAAGCTTTTAATGCTATTTTCCAAATAGTAAAAGGGAAATAAAACTACCGAGGTTCTTTCAAGAGTTTCTAAAGGTGATGAATATATTCATGTGGCTGTTTAGTAGAGTGCTTTTTATTAATATCTTTACATCTTAATTATTTCAGAAAGCAATTTTAATAAAGCTCTCATTGTAATAAAATTTTCAAGCTTTATTAATAAGCAAGAATTAATATGGAACTGTAAGGCAGTTAGTCTGCTCCAGTTGTATATATAATAGGGAAAAGAGAGAACAGCCTGGATTAACAAGATGAGGTTAGATAATATAATGTTTTTGTAAAGGTTTACATCCATGCATTTTATGTGGCTCTGTGCAGTTGCCAGTGAGGTCATGAAAAAAATGACAGGATATATCTGGAGACCTGCTTTTTAAATATGTCAGCAATCACTCAATTTTAAATCAAACTCAGAGCTCAAGTTATCATGCTCCATATTTACTAATAGGCACCAATTCATGAAGCTCCACAGTCTACTAGAGGCAATAAAATGAGTATAATATGTGCTATCCAGTCAGCTAAGAGATCTGACTATTTTTGCTACCTGTAGGTATCACATACTTTTGAAGGAAATCCTACCCTGCTGGTGATACTGTAGTGCAAATTGTCTTGATATTCCTGCCAAGTCTAGAAGAGAGAGCCACAAAACTGGAACTACCAGCAGGTGATTTTCTCTGATCAAGATGAAACCCTGGGTTCATGGCCCTGGGTAAAGATAAAGAGAACTGGTTCCCAAGCTGGAAGCTCTCTCAGGGACAGGAGGAAAATCCTGGAGCTCTCAGTGTTGGGGATGGCTTGGAGCCTGATCATAGAATCTTCAAGGTTGAGAAATACTTTCTAGCATCATTGAATCAAACCCATTAACCCCGCACTACAATATCCACCACTAAATATATCCCCAGGTGTCAAATCCACATGTATTTTGAACATTTCTAGGAATGGTGACTCTACCACTTCCTTAAGCAGGAAGGTAGTTCCATTGCCTGACCACCATTTCAGTGAAGAAATTTTTCCTGGCACCTAAACTAAACCTGCTGTGGTGCAACTTGAGGCCATTTGCCTCTCGTATTGAGGGGCCCAGAACTGAACATATTTGTATTGTGTCTAGCTAGGATGAAGATAATTCTCCCCACAGCAGCCCTCCCAGTGCTGTGTTTGGCATTGATAGCTGTGAAGCTGTTGATGACTCACCAGTGTTTCAGCTCCTGCTGAGCAGCGCTGGCACAGCATCGGCAATTCTCTCCAACAGCAAGGTCTAGGGAGGAGATACCCCTAGGCCAGCTGACCCAAACTGACCAAAGGGATATTCCATACCATGGAATACTTTTATATTTGCTCAGATATAAAAGCAAAGAAAAAGGAGGAGAAAGGGGGAGCATTAAATTTTTATGTTCATTTTGTGGAGGAACTACTATGCACCCTGAATCACTGCTTCCCAGGAAGTGGCAGAACATCACCTGCTGATGGGAATTAGCAAATAAAATCTCTAGTTCCTTCCTTAGCTTGCATGTATGCAACTTTCCATTTTTGCTTTAGGAAACTGTCTTATATAGACCTACAAGTTTCTTACCATCACATTTTGTTCTCCTGTCTTGCTGAGGAGGGGGAGTGTTTGAGCAGCTTGGTAGGCACCTGGTGTCCAGCCAATACCATCTCATCACAACAGTATTTGAGGTGTGGTTTCACCTGTGTTGCGTACTGGGGGACAGTCACTGGCCTGGTCCTTCTGGCCACACTATTTCTGATACAGGCCAGGATGCCATTGGCATGCTCAGTCACCTGAGCATGCGCTGGCTCAAGTTCAGCTGGATATCAACAGGACCCAGAGATCCTTTTCTGCCAGGCAGCTTTACATGTACTCTTCCCAAAGCCTGGAGCAATGTATGGGGTTGTTGTGACCCAAGGGCAGGACCCAACATTTACTTCATTGAACCTCACACCATTGGCTTCAGCCCATCAACGTAGCTATCCAAATGCCTCTGCAGACCCTTCCTACCCTACAGCAGATTAACACTTCCTTCCAGCTTGGTGTATTCCACAATCTTACCAAGGATCCACTTGTGCCTCTTGTCCACATCATTGATAAAGATATTAAACAGGACTAGACCCTGGAGAACATCACTTGTGACCTGCCAATACCTGGATTTAATTCCATTAACCATCACTTTCTGGACCTCTCCCTCCAGACAGTATTTACCCAGGGAACACAGCACTCCTCCAAGCCATGAGCAGCTTGAACACTCAGGCTTTTATTTAGTTATGCTTCTGAAGGCTGCACATGCTCGCTACAAGGCAAGTATTCTTCTGATCTGAAAAAGACCAAAATAAACATGAAGTATAATAACTTTATCTACACATTGTCCATACATTTTTAATCACTATTTCAAACTCAAGTATTTCTAAGGTCAGGACCATTGGAAGATGCTCATAATACATGTCTGTAATACATAAAACAAGCTGCAGATACAAGACATTCTGTGACTGCTTATGTATGTGATTACTGTATTGGTTTGGGCAAATGAGCAATTCTGGACCATGCAGTGAGTAGCATTGAAGAAAGCACTCTGGGGATAAACTGTCCACTGCCAACATGCAGCTACTTCAGGGAGCTGAGTTTCTTATTTACCATCTCTATATCAAAAAACGAGGCCTGTGCCTCCGTTGCTCCCTTCATTACTTCAATTCTCAGATACTCGTATACAAAATTGTATTTGAATGGTGGTATTTCTCCCATGTGTTTTTTGTTTCACCATAATCAAAAGGAATACATGGAGGTTACTGTCTGTGATAAGATTATCTCAGAGCCTCTTGGCTTTTCAGATCAAAATTAACTTCAGGAAATCCCAGGGACATTCATGGTGTAGCATCAAACTGTGACACTGTTCAAGGATGAGTTATACATTTCTCAGCATGAAAAATTCTGCTGCAAATGACTTCTTACTTCCATAAAAAAATAAAGGTTTATTTTAAGAAAAAAAAAAACAACATGCTTTTTTCTACTGTGAAAGAAGAGTAATTCATCTCATATGTACAAACAAGTGACAGCAGTGCATCTTGACTGTCAGTCAGGAAAGATTCCATTATTCAGCTCAGTACAACAAGCTAGAAATTTTATCTTTATTTGAAGAATGGCTGGGGAATGAAGAAATTCTTGATCCCGGTTTTAAAAAGGATTTTTGTTATCTATCATTGTTGGCTCGACTATAAAACAAAAAAAACTTATCCAAAATCTCATTAATACAGAGATTTTTAAATTAAGACAAGGTTATTAATTTTCAATGTTTGAATGCACACCAAAGTATTTTTGCTTTCAGCTTAGAGCATAAACACAAAAAATGTTTGCTGGAGTAAGGCATTGCCACTCTGCTGTCAGCCACCTTCCTTACCTTGAATCCTTTAACTTAATTTTTCAGTACATGTGTTTATGCAAGAAAGAGACAAGCCTGCATCACTTTGCACATAAATCCCTCTGAGCACTAAATAAATACTCAAAATTTCCTAGTCAATCTGTGAAATGTTCTACGGCCTGTTCAGGTGATACTTTCACCTCAGTTGAATATTAAAAATCACAAAAAAAATTGAGAAAATACAATCCTTTGAGATTTTCACAGAAACTGGTCATTGCATGCCCAAAGGACTTGTAGAGCAGTCAGCTAAGCCAGTGATATATCTCTAGTTTCTAGTTTGTAATCCTATTATGGTAATGTTAGAGTAGTTCATGTCCTCAACCTGTAGGTCCACAGCAGAACATACTTGCCTGCTCCCTCTGGAGTTGGAAACAGTACTTTCCAGAAGGGAGGTATACATATACCAGTTGTTGGAAAGTTGTACTGGGTCTCATTTCTTATTTTTCCTTTCTTCTTTCCACAAATCTTACTGATAATGTTGTCATACAGATTTTTTCATTTCTGTTCCCATTACAAAGTTATATAATGATCCCAGTTCACGAGAGGAGCAGCAGAACAGCCTGCAGTACTGACATTAGACTGGGCTACTACAGGAAAAGTGAAGATCTCCGGGCAGTTGCAGATAGGTAGATAAATTGCAGTAAATCAGATATCACCTCCTTCGGTTCGAGTCCTATCACAATGTGTTACCACAAAATCAGTCATTCAACTGTAGCTGAATGACACATCTGGAAATGGTCTAGTCAACCCCTCTGCTCAGAGTAGGGTCACCAAGAGCAGCTTGCTCATGGCCATGTCCACTTGGGTTTTGAACATCCTAAAGGATGGAAGACAGGTTTATTCAGTGTTGAACCACCCACTCAGTACGGTGTTCAGATTTTTTTCCTTATGTTTAGGTTGAAATTTTCATATTTGATTTTGTGATTATTGTTTCTCTTGTTCTGTCACTGATTCTGTCTAGTTTCACCCTTTTTACTACCTCCCACATCAGGTTCCAGCTGACTCTGCCTTTTCTCATACAACATATTTTCAGTTCCTTAATCATCTTTCTGACTCTATTCCAACTTTCTTCAGTACATCCATGTCTTCCTTGCACTGGACCCAGACTCCAGATGTGTCTCAGTGGTGCTGTGTAGAAAGGCACACTCACCTCTCTCAACCTGCTGGCACCAATTTTCATATCGCAGGCCAGGGTACTATTGATACCCTTTACACCAAAGGAGAATTACTTGCTTACGTTTAACTTTGTGTCCACCAGGACACTCAGGTCCTCTCCTACCAAGCTGCTTTTCAGTCACTCTATCCAAACCTGTACTATTGCACAAGGCCATTCTCTCAGAAACAGGACTGGGCATTTTCTTTTGTTGAACTTCCTGACGCTTCTCTCAGCCTGTTTCTGCAGACTGTCTGTCCCTCTGAGTGGCAACATAACTGCATCAGTCACTGTGCCAAAGTTTCATACCATCTACAAACCTACCAATGCTGCCTTCAGTCCCATTATTCAGTCAATGAGGCTGTTAAATAATACTGATCCCAGCACCAGCCCTTTGGGTACACCACAACAGAGAAACCTCCAGTTGGAGGTCTTGTCACTGATAACAATCCTCTGAGTTTGGCAGGTCAGGCAGTTCTCAGTGCATCTGGTGGTCCACTTATCCAGCCTGTTTGTCTCAGTTTGTCCATGAAGAACCTTTGAGAGACAGTGTCTTACAAAATTTGAGATAGATGACATACACTTGTTACTTAATTATTTCAGTGTACTAAGTTTGAAATACAAACTACTAGATGCCAAAGGGGAAAATATAATAAAATATCTTGAACTGAGATGCATGAGCTTTCTTAGATTTGTTCACTCCAACACAGAGTATGTGTTGGGATAATCCAACTAGCTTTACAGGTATGCAAGAAATTTGCCTGATTACAACAGATGAAAGATATTGCTTAGGCAATTGGAAGTGAGAGCTGTCAAGGTCACAGTGCTGATT
Source organism: Phainopepla nitens (assembly GCA_013400175.1). Lineage (NCBI taxonomy): Eukaryota > Metazoa > Chordata > Aves > Passeriformes > Bombycillidae > Phainopepla > Phainopepla nitens. The sequence goes on from VXBQ01002607.1 coordinate 77,443, forward strand.
ACAGAATCTTTTCAATGACTCTCTCCTTATGTGCTAAGTTGCTATAGTGATTATCCATCTGCTTTTACAGCAGCTTCATAAACATCAAGGAAAACTAATCCATTTGCCTGTAATATTCATTCTGAATATTAAACTGTTATATGAAATAGGGCGATACTTGACACTTCTAGCTCATTAAAGGTTTGCCTGGACAGATCTGAAATTATATTACAGGACATTTTTGAGCTGTAGGCAAAAGATTTTTAAACCTGATAAGCAAAGTTAGGAAAGTACCCATGTAAACAACAGCAACTCATACTGATAAATCTTAATCAGAACTTCTGAATGAAATTGCAGTCTGCAGTACATATACAGCCAAAGGAAACACCACAGTGTAGTGGTTTTTCTCTGGGTGCTATCAAGATATAGTATCAATGCACAATCTGAGGATCACATCTCTGTATTAATTTAGTTAACGAGCTCTGCATATTAGGGCCTGCCATCTATTAACCACATAAAAGGTGTATTGACCCATAAGATCCTGTAGTTCACAAATGTCTTAGGGGACAGAGATCTTTTTGCCCTTACCCTGTTGTGTTTAAGCTCCCCTTCTTTTGAAAAAAGTTTTGACAAGAAAATAATAACTTTCTCAAGCTCTTCTAGACAGCAGGTATCCAGAGAGTTTGCAAGCAAACACATCTCTATTGTTGCAAACACAGAAAGGTAGATTTCAGAATCATGTTTAATTTCATGGCATGTATGTAGGGTTTTGTAGGTAGCCATACAGAAAAGAATTTTATTTGTTTCTTTTAGAACATTGGCAGATTTCCTTTTGGTTCCTAGTAGTTATATATTTTAACTTGAAATTACTTTTCATAGGGTTTTGGAAGTACTAGATAAGATTTTCAGGTAACTCTTAAAAAAACAAATCATGTTTTGATACATGATTTCAATCACAAAGAGACTTTCTGGGTTGTGTTGTGGCTTCTTGCACAGCAGGGTAAAGTTCCAGAACTGGAGATCCTGAACATCCTTTTTGATGTGAGAAATAAATAATAGGGCCTGATCTGAAACCAATTAAAAGTAACTCAGCTCTGAGTCATGCTTAAGCACAGATGATAAATTGGGAAGAGATCATAGCATCTTGCAAGATATCCAGCTGTTAGATCTTGATAGATATATTTCTTCCTAGCCCAGCATTTCATGGCTTATATGTTCACTTCAAGCTCTTTTAAGAAGTTGACAAGGGACCTCTCAAAAAGCAGACAACTTCTCCCAGTCTCTAAAATGAAAGGGAAACCAGACTCTCTTTTTGGCAAGTTGACAACAGCAGCTTGATATTTTGCAGCCTACTCTGAGGAATGTAAAACTACTGAAAATGTTTAAAACTGTACATCTTCCCCTGATGCAAGAAGACATCCACAGTGGAACAGTGTAAAGTAGGAAGATGTTAATTTATTAGAACACTAAAAATACTCAAAAGATGATGATCCTTTCTTATAGCTAAAGGCTTTTTCAGAAGAGATTTAAACCACACAAGTAATTTGAATTTTTACATCACATAACAAGAACCTGTCAAAACCAAGACATTGTAGTGCAAGGACATGTCAGAGCAAATCTAAAAAGTGGTTCCATTTAGGGGGAAATTGTGAAACCCAAGGTCATATTCACTTTTTTCTTTAAATAGTCCAGAAAACAGAAGTAAAAATGAGAGAGAAATGTCAGAGCTCCTCAATTACCCAGTCAATCCCTTCTTTATTAAAAAAAAAAAAAATAGCGGTGAGAATGTACTCAGAGAAATAAATAAGGTTTTGTGAATGATGGTGTCTGGTGTTTGCATGTTAGGGAGTAGGCAACTGGCATATAGAACAGCAGAACACTTGGACAAGGATCCTACATATAAGATTGTGGATTTGTTTATGATGGATGGTATAAGGCTGGTAAACCCAGGAACGTGTAGCCATCTAGCAAAGATAGCTAATTGTTCATGTTCTAATAGTAGCAGAAAGAAGTTGCTTGCAGAAGATAGGAAGAAAGAGAATAAGGGAAGAAAGGGGCTCTTAATAGCTCTCTAGTTTGTGTGACATCTGGAAAAACATCTATAGTCCCAGTGGAGAGAATATTTAGAAATAAGTGCGAAGAGGTTAGAAAATCAGAGACCCAAGTGTCAGCACTGGGTTTTGTGATGCCTACATATGCCTGCTCGGGAATGGTGTCAACCAAGTCCTACGATGAGACATACAATTGGCATATCACAATTTTTTTTATTCACTGAGTTTGCTAACTGAACAGCACTACAAGCCAAAGATGACCTGCAGTTTACCTGGGCATAGACTTACATGCTTTTCTTCAGATAAAAATTGAGTAAATTTAACAGCTTAGCAATAGGACTCAATGGAGCAACTAAGCTCTCTTCAGGCAGGTGATAGACAGATACCGTTGTTGGGATAGATAACTGGGCAGGAAAGTTCCTTATAACCACTCAGTGGCAACTCTTTTTCTCCAGAGATTCACTATAGAGGAATATCTATCCTGCTATTCTAGAAATAGGTATTTAGTAACCCTTCCTGTTATTCAGAAATGTGAAGCAGAGACTGAGACAGTGGCTTATCCTTCTCATTTGGGAAGAAAGATAAAGATTAAATGAACCTATCTCAGAAAGTCTAACTAATTTTCTGGGTCTGGCTCTCTTTGTAGAGTGAAGAAGTCCCCTAAGGCAAGTAAGAAATAAAGCAAAATTATCTGTTTGGGTTCGCACTGGAAATGTGAGAGCTACACAGGCAAAATTCCCCAGACATAGATCAGAAAACATGGTTTGTTTAGTTTTTTCCTATCTATATGAAGGAAGTGGATTTTTATGCTTCAGTGCTTTGTTGTGAGTTGTTATGCTCCTGAGCTGTACTACAGGCACAGCTGTTGCCAGTAAACAGCCTGAGCCTCAGTCTCACAGCTAGATGAGTACCATTAAACTCTTACCTTCACACAGTTTGCAAACTCCTTGTATTTTATGTTCATGAAAATAACAGGTATTTGTAGATAAAATATCTAAAGGCTATCTGAATTTAAAAATATGTGCAGTCTAATTTGCCAAGAGGAGTTAGATGCACAAATATGTTTCCAGTTATAAAATCTACCTCTGAAAATTATCTATAGTACATATATAAAAGATGATAAAGGTTTGTATTTGGCAGGAATAATGCATGGCAGAGTGTGAACTTTAATGGTTTTAAGAGCATGCTGGCCTCAGATGCACTGATGAGTGGAATGCTGTGAGTTCGCTTGCACTGAAGAAGAGAATCTAACTCGCTGTCATGTTTTAACCCCAGGCAGCAGCCAAGTCCCACACAGCCATTTGCTCACTCCCCCACAAGCAGGGTCAGGGAGAGAATCAGAAGGATAAAAGATAAAAAACTCATGTATGGAGTTAAAGACAGCTTAATAGGGAAAGCAAAAGCCATGCATGCAAGCAAATCAAAATAAGGAATTAATTCACTGCCTACTATGGGCAGGCAGGTGCTCAGCCATCTCCAGGAGAGCAGGGCCACATCAAGCATAATGGCTACTTGGGTACACAAACACCATCACTCCAAACAACCTTCTCCTCCTTCCCCCCAGTTTATCTACTGAGCATGATGTCATATGGTCAAATATCCCTTTGGTCAGCTAAGGTGACCTTTCCTTGCTGTGTCTCTTCCAAAGCCCCCATGCACCCCCAAATTCCTTGCCGGCATGACTGTAAAAAAAAGCGTTGGCTCTGAGCAAGCTGTGCTCAGCAATAACAAAATCATCTCTGTATTGTCAACTCTGTGTTCAGCACAAATCCCAAACACCGCCCCATACCAGCCATTGTGAAGGAAATCAACTCTACATAGTCTGAACAAGCACATTTATTAGCACCAGACACATGCTCTGTGACTGCTTACAGAGACTCACTATTTCCACTGCATTGACCCTTTCAAGAAGTATAGGGTTAACATCTCATCTGCTGCACCCTAAAATGTTAAGACCTTGTTGGAAAATATGTCATAGAGAAAATCCATTGATATTGCTTTCCCTGAAAATATCACCCTGCCTGGAACTAATAGCCACTTCAAACTCAGCAGCAGTGAGCCTATGAGAGCCTGGCTGTGTCAGCACATGGCCCCAGCGGGGTCCGTAGCACGAGTTAGGGCAGGGAACAATCCAGATGAAACACAAGAGGAGCTAACAACGTCTATGTGATATGGTCCTGTCAGGCTGCAAGAGTGTCAGGGGTCATTGACACCAATTTTATGGGCTCTGATGTCCTTCCACAGACAATACCAGATGAGCAACAGCTCACATCACAGTTCCTCCATATAACAGAAAGTAAGCAATACAAGTGTATCAGCTTACCCCATTTACAGTGAATCTAGAAGAGGGAGTTTTTCAGCTTCCTAACTAAGCAAGTGAGAAGCTGAATGATATGCAACAATGTTTACTGTAGAAAACAGTATTGTGTAATCATATGTCATGCAGTTTGCAAAAACAGATGATTGGTGTGTTGCAACCAATTTCCTACTTGAGGCCTAGCCAGTTTACTGCAGTGGAAAGTTGAACAAATTAAGCTGTTCAGCTGACAACATTGAGTCTGGCCAGGTCACCTCCTGAAAATCTCTCTGGTACTCAAAGGAGAGACAAACACTTTTTTTAGCAACAAGAGAGTACCAAAATATGCTTTCTTTACTGAATTGCCTCTGGAAGACACTCATTTTAAGTCTAGTTGCTCAAATTTACTTCAACTGACCTCAGTCACTGAATCACAGAATCATTAGAGCTGGAAAAAATTTCAAAGATTATCAAGTTTGCCCTTTTTTGCCCCAAGTTTGACCAAATACCACCATGCCCAGTAGATCGTACCACAAAGTGTCACAACTATTCTTTGTCTGAATTTCATTCACTCCCATGGATGAACATTCACTTCCAAAGATGGCAAATCCACCCTTTCCCTGGGAAGCCCATTTCAATCCTCAACCTCTCTTTCAGTGATGAAATTTATTTGACTCTGGTGCGATTTGAGTCCATTTACCCCTGTCCTATTGCTAGTTGCCTGGGAAAATAGGCTGGTTCTTTATGAACTCTTATTTCCTTATATTAAATTACACTTTAAATTGGACATCATTTCAGTGACTACCCTCTGGTACCTTCATCACCTGTTTTAGATTAACTCCCTTCCAAAAGAGTGGGATCAAAGATGCGCACTGAGTTAGGACCTGATGCTTGAATCCTGGCCATCAATTCCATGTTCACCCAAAATGGGGAGAATGGACTTCCATGATGGCAGTCCAAGCAAGGAAGTCTCTTCAGCAGTCCCCAGCTGTCAGAATGCCACTCAAAGGACCACAGTAGGACATGCTGAAATTGTGTCCCCTAAACTGGCAGATACTCACTTCAAATCTGAACATATTCTACTGTCAATGACACTATTTTAGAAAATATTTTTTTTTTAAATCATAGTGCTGCTAACTCACCTTTCCTGCAAGGTCACTTTCTATAAATTGTTAAATATTTTAAGAATGCTACATTTTAGACTGAGCAAAAAAAGAAATGTTTACCATTTGTTTTGCATGGAACACAGAAATATGGCTTGATTCAAAGTCTCACCTGGATTTGAACTCATGAGTCACACATGTCAAGGCTTTGCTAAATTTCTCCAGGAGCTTACTAGGAGGTTTTCTGGGCTACAGATATTCTGGACCCTGAGTGAAATAGCTAGGGACCAATGAGAACTACTAAGCTTGAAGACTGCAGACAGAGGGCAAGTCAGCACAGAACTACTTCTTTTGTGTGGGGTTTGAAATAGTCTGCTCTATCCCCAGTGTCTCTAGTTCCTGGCTATAGATGTAGCCTCTGTACAGACCTGAAGCTAACAAAGCATTTAAGCATGCTGTCAGAGAAGGCTGAGACTGCACATAATTCACAGCTGATGACAGCATAAAACAGAAGTTACTTGCAGACTCAACCTGCAATGTTGACAGTCTGAGCCAAGAGGGTCAGAGAGGAGGTTACTTTAATCAGACTCAAGTTATTCACCTTTTCTCCTCTGCTGTTACTAAGCACTGAAGTTGGTAGTCAGGTAGATTTCAAGGAATATAAATGAGTCAGCAGTTCCATGTTAGGACTGCTTTCAAATGAATCTTCTTTCTTACTAGCATTACCATTTTCCCAGAGCTTTCTGTGGGATGCTATTATATTTTTTCTTAAATACTCCAGAATCATCAAAAAGAAACTAAGGGCTGTTTGCTCAGTCACAGATAAGATGAATGGAGGAAAGTATCCCACGCTAAGATACTCTCTCTCGTCCAGTTGCTAGTAGAAAAAACCTAAAGTTCCCCTTGAAACAACAAAAATTAAGATTGAAAATATCCCAACAGTACTACATTTATGTCCCCTGCTCCACCCAGATTTTCAAACTAATGTCAGCAAGTCACTGAGCCTAGGTACTTTAGAGTGTTCATAGCTCTCCAATTCCTACAAGTTTCAGCAAGAGTAGTCTTTCACTGCTTTGCAGTTCCGTGATTTAGCCTCTCTATACCTCACATCTTCATTTGTGAAATGGAATAAAGAGAATTGAGTAACCTACTTTTCCCAGAATGGCATTATGAGGCAGAACAGTGTAGAGCTAGTTAGCTGTTCCACTGCAGCAGAGAAAACTTCCCGGCCTCAGTCTCGTCCCTGCCTAACCTACCCTTCCACCAAAACATTTAAAGAACATGTGTAAGTGCTTTTCTATATCATAGCCTCTGGTGCAAATCAGGAGGAGCAGCTGTTATTGCCTTCTTTAGACTCCTGAAAAAAAGAGGCAATACTGAGATGAAGAGACTCAAATGAGGAGAAAAGTAATCAATACCACACAGTCCCAGACTCCTCCCACTGGGAATTAATACTCATTTGAAAGCAGGGAGCTGGAGGTTGAAGCAGTGGAGGGGAAGGAGGAGAGATTATATTTCTATCTTTGAGATCATGGAACGCAGCAACACAGAAGATGCAGAAGCTTAATTTGCAAATAAAAAATAATAATGTATCTGCAAGTAAACTGTACATTAATCAGCACTGTGCTGCTCTGTAGCAGAACTTTGTGGCTTTATTCACTGGGGTTTTTTCCTACATTTGACAATGATATACAACTACTGAGTAAAACCCTTGAGTACTGTTTTCTAAATCTATATTTATACTGGAACAGATAATTTATCTTTTTGACAATATTAATCACCCAAAATATAATCTGTAAATTAAAAATTGTATAATATTGTTAGCCAGAAATGCTCCATCCAGCTGAGATTATTTGTTTTCTGTCTTGCTTTTCTACTAGAAAAAAAGTTATTATCTGATTCACTTAACTATATCTGTATTAATTATGTCATAATTTTGCCTTAGTTTTCTCAGGCTTCTGTAAATTAAATTAAAGAGTTGAGTCCTCAAGAACCTCTTCAGATTCTGTGTTCTGAAGATTAATATATATTAACAAGTATTAGAATATAGAGATATTTTAAGTCTAAAAGTCTTTACTAAGCTGGAGAAAACAATCTAATAAAAAGGATGTAGCTTAAAACTTCTGAGTGCTCTGCTAGTTTACATTGTCTTGGGCCACTTGCACACCAAGGGCCTAGTATAAACTCTTTCAATAATGCATCATAGATGCTGTTGTTTTGTACAGATTTTCCATTTTTCTCCATTTCTGCCACCAAAGAAAACATTCTGCAGTTCGATCCAAGAAACAGTTGGACCTGTTGCTCTAGAGCAGTCAGCCACCACAGGCTCTTTCTTAGGCATCTGTAGTTCTACCACATCAAAACCCATGAAAATATCTATGGGAAAAGAAAAGAATTACTTAAATTTTCAAACTCCTACCTTAACTGCAGAATCACCTTGTCACAGTTGCAGCTGAGCTGGGGCTGCAAAGGTTGGACCACCATAACAGACCCCAAGGCAGAAACCTTGAAATATTTTCCTTTAAGGCTTTAAAAAAATTAAATAGACAAGAGAAAAAAAGAAAACATACCCCCTAAAAACTCCACTGTATTAACACTCACCAAATCAGTTAGGATTGTATATCTAGCTGCACTGTAGAATTTGAAGACTTTGTAAACCTAATTGCAAATTAGATTACAGAGAGAAAGTATGATTCATTGTAATCCTCAGGCCTATTGAACTAGATAAATCCTGATTACTTTAAATTCTTTTATTTTTTTCATTTTAATAGGAATTTTTGGCTGACAGATATCAAAGGCCGCTGAAATTTTTGCAAAATACGATTTATCTCTAGCTAGTATAAAATGTTACGCCTCTAGGCTAGAAATTGTTATCAAGTGCCATGTAGGGTGACACATTCTATTTTTCTGTACTTTTAAAGTACCAACCTCCCTTTTCAGATAATTTACTATCAATATGGCCATATTCATTCTCTAGCATAAGTAATTGGTTAGCACTGAAAAATATTTTTCACTAAGTCAGTTCTTTTTAATTTTTAACTCATTAGGATCATCATTTGGAGTGCTGCTGTAGAATAAAGTAGCATCTCTGGTTTTCAAATCCAGTTCAAAGACCAAGTACCAAGTAGGAAGCAAATCAAGAGAAGCCAGGTTTGTTTTTCTACTGAGAAAGTGAAGTGGTGCTTTTCAGATATATTTACATATATCACATATGTTTACATGTATATGTATATACATCACATCATGTATACATAATATATATATTTTAATATATAGTATATATGTAATTAATATAAAAATATATATATAACATAGCATATAGATGTATTCACATATTCAGCTCGATCTGAAGCTTTTTTAAAGTTCAGTAACTGATTTTAAAAGATATTTTGACTTTGTTCCTGGTGTTTTGCTGACAACTGACAAATACACTATCTTCACTTTCTGCAAGTTTACTCTAGGGTAATAGAAATCAACAGAATTTGTTCAGCCATTAAGTCTGTGTCAGATTTCAGAATTTTTAAAATAACCTCTCTAAAAGACTTAGGTCCTTTTCCATTCAGAGTTTTGACCTTCTATAAACGCTGCAAAAGAAAATATTCTCCACTAAAGGCCTAAATAGACCAATATTTGAATCTTTAACAGGCCATAAAACACAAAGGTGCTAATACCTTTCCCTCACTGCTTGTGCATTTTTGACAGAGCCTGCTGAATGTGATATGAAGGCCCTCTACCCACTCATTCCAATGCAATATTGTCATAGCATGCTCTGCAGACAAGAAATTAAGCTCAGTCGTCTCTCTGAAGTTCACAGGATGTGTTTCAAAGAACTGAAAGCAGATCTCAACCAGATTGTTGAGAAACAATTTCAAAGCTACCTGTAGCTATCAACTTTTTCCCCTTTTTAAATCACTTCTTTTTTTATTTTGTACCACAAACAAATAGTAAACGTCTATTTCACTAATTACCTACATTAGGCTTGATGAAATTAGTAACCATTTTAGTCTGTTTTTTCTGCCTCCTTTGGTTCATCTTTGTCCAGCCTAAGGCTGGTCTCTTTCTCTCTGTAACCCTTTGGTCTGCACTCAAGAATTTTATTTTGATGTGTGACTTAAGGCGATTCAATTATATCAAATCATTATTTTATTATATTTGCTCTCCATGAGAGACTACAGTATTACTCACATTACTAGTTCTACAAATCAGCAATTCCCTAAAATTTAAGACCTTATGAGATCTGAAGTAGTTTATGCATACTTCATATTATAAAGTACAGTCACAACTCTTTTTGTTACACTAGCCTAGTTTTTAGCATGTATCTGTGAGACAACTGGGTTCTGAATATGGGTCAATCAAGTTTTCCCCAAAAATCTCCCAGTAAATTCAGTATCAGTTCGATATAGAGACATCATAATTACATAGAACATCAGACAATCTAAACAGCATGATAAAATGTGACTTTATCATTTTTCCTAAGATGTTAAAGAACTCCTACTTAACTTGTATCAATTGAAAAAGAAATCTAACCACAGTGATAAAAAACACTACCTGCACATGTATTTATACGCATCTTCTGTCAATATTTATGAGACAGATTTTTGCATATATACAGATATATATATACGTACATATTTAAAAATGAGATGTCTACAGCTCAGCTAAACTGTAGGAAAAAAAATTTCCTCCTTGCAACTACTTAGTCGGTGTGAAAAGCTTTTAGGTATCCTTGTAGTTACAGAAGATCATACTAGAAGAGGTTCTTCTTGAATGCTCCAGAGACATGTGTCTATAATCCAATATGATCACAGAACTGTGAAATTATTGTGTAGGGAAGATTCATATAGAGGCAATCTATGGCAAATATAGTCAAAACTGCTTTAAATATGAAATGCCAGGAAATGTCAAGAAAAACAGACAGAATAAGCATTTGTGCACTTCAGCTTCTTATGTCTGTATTTTCAGAATACAGACACGTGTGTTTCATTTGGTTTGTTACTGTCAGAGTATTTTCAGTACGGTGTCAATAATAACTGTCATGAGAAGGTGTCCCAAAGTACAGTTGTTTTTTTTCTGAGATTTTAATATAGAGAAGAATAACAGCAAAGCACTGAAAAAGAAAATCTGTCTGCAGCTACCAGTGAGCAGCTTCACACAGTTTTGTGAAATAAAGGCATAGACCTGCATTGGCCTCTGTGGATACAAAGGGGAGTAAAGGTCCCTTTGCTACAAGACAGCTGTATGGAATAAAATTTCAGCAATGCTCCTTACTCCCTACTGGCTCTGTGTATGGTAGGGAGTACTTTGGGAAAAAAAAAGATTGTATGAAATCATCGGTTCTCGCTGTAAACCAAGAGCCAGGGAGAAAGAGTAAACATATGTTCTCTGGTCTGCTACTCGGATTTCAGTCTTACAACAGACCTTAAAGCTTGAATAAATGTGACAAGGTAGCTCCACCTGAGGGCAGGAATATCTCAAAAAAATGTGAGGTAAATAGAATGGTTATTTGGATTATGAGAAGCTCATGTTTCTTAATTGGACCCTTGAGCACTCATCCACAGACCATCAGCCACCTAACATAAAGAAATTAAGTTCCTAAGTATCTTTGATGCCGTAGACACAGAGTGGGTATTAATAAATGCAGTGTCACTCTGCTTACAAGGAGTGGCTCCTGTTTGAATTAAATGGGATGTGCTTGATCAGAGGGAAGTAAATGAAAGAGCAAGATCTAGGGCACATTAAAATGAGTTAGAGTGATGAGAAGGGGACATGAATCTGAGATAACCATGTCTCCTTGGTTACATGGAATATGGATCAGAATCAAGAACAGCCAATTAGATAGATTTGCAAATTGGGATTGATTTTAATAATCTTACTCTTTTGTGTGAAGATTCTGACCTGTGTAAGGTATGTAAGAAATTGGTATTTGTTAACTGTATATTGTTAACAGTTTTAAAAAGTTGTAGCTAAGACAAATAATTTGTAACTCTGTATATAGTGAAGCAGGGGATGAGATTTTCCTGAGCTTCAAACTGGCAAAACTTGCTTTTGAATTCTCAGCTACCAGCAAAAGCTTGTAGCCTAGTTGTTATGAAAAGTCTGGAGAAAAAGGCAGGTGTTTGCTCTGAGTTGAATTCCACTTTGAATTACAGATTTTTTTTTATTTTTTTTTTTTTACACCAGCTGATTAAATTGGACTGATTTCCACTGCTGGGGTCTGCATAATACTACCAATTTACCTTTCCAATGAAGTCACATTTTATTCTTTTTTGGACTGAATTAAACATTCTGTAGTCTTGTCAAAAAAAATCAGTGTGATCAGCAGATGGCAGAAATGTAGTCCAGGCTTTTCTTTTACACTTGTCATCTGGAGATCAAATAACACCTCTGACAAGTGACATAGATTTACACTGTGGAGGAAGCATTTCATCCAATATATTTGATTTTGTGGATGCTACTTAAAAACTGTACAATTTGACAGGTGCATTTTTCTTTTACCCTTTCCTTCTGTTGGCACTAACTTACTACAACAAATTTTATCAAGGTGTCAGTTCATAGTGGACCTGATTTTTACCCTTGTAAATATTTTAGTCACCAAAATTCCGCTTTGATTTGAAGCTCTTCCATTCACACATTTGACAGAACATAATTTGATATCTGATTGGATAAAGTGAGGAAAAGAATCCCGTTAGTCCAATCATTTCAAGTCAAAAGCCTAAATTATGAGAGATGCCACAATGCTGGGGAAATCCCTTCCTCTACTGAAAAGCTCTTGAAATCCAGGACTGGTTTCAGCTACTAAGCTGAGCAGGTAATAAGACATCATGGGACATATCTAACACAAATGGGAAGATGTCAGACTCCTCTACCTCCTAGTAAATCCTTTTCTCTTTGAATTGTCTGTTCTCATGAGAGTCATTTTTCCAGGATGCTGAGTTGACAAGTGGGGCAAGAGGTCAGAGACATACTCCGTGTTGTTTTGCTGACACTGTCTTTTATTTCAAATACATAAAAAAAATAAATATTTGCTCAAGGTGATTGTCAGTGAAGTATCTTAGCCCTCCAGGCTAAGGACAAAAATCTTTCTTAACTCACTCTGTTCTCACAGATTGTCCTTTGCTATATTTCTTTCTGTTTAATGTTAACCAAGTTTTAAAAATATTTAAAATTTATTTGGAGTTTTAATACCTAATATTTTAAATAGCAGAATAAAAAAGGTGATTTTTTCATAGAGATTTGACCAAAAGTAACTCAGATTGCCATAAAAAAAATGCGTTGAAAGGTGTACCAAAGTTTCTCAGTGCTGAACACTGAGTCAGGGAAGCATGACACAAAACACAAGATATCCACAATAGTCACATTTTGTTATATTTCATTGCATGGTCTGGCCACACACTGAGGAGCAAAGACGTATAATACTGGTAGGCAAGTACAAGACAGCACAAAGATATCCCAGCTCCTGGGCAGAAAGATAGGGAAGCAATTTTTCTTGGGTGATAGGAGAACACAAACATCAGTTATGTAACCACAGACCCATTTGCCACATCCACAAAGGCTGACAGATCTGCACTCATCTCTTTGTCACTGCTTTAAAATCACGGGTCTTTTTCAGCTGCAGTATCCATACGTGATTTGTCAAGGTTTTTTTTAAAGCATGGCTGAAGGTCAGTCTCCACAAATCCATTATCACATCAAAATCACTGATTGCTGTCAAGCTGGCCTGATTCAAGAGTCAGTGATGAGCTGCATTTGTCATGGCAAGGAGTGTGTGAAAGATGTGAAGCACCAATAACATGGAATGCAAACTCAAAAGTACATATGGGCTTCAAACTGCGACAAACATTTTTTTTTGCCAATTGAGAAAACACACCTCTCTATAGACTAATGATTTGATAATTCAATCAATCATGGAGACATTTAAAAGGGTCTTTAGGAATTGCAGAAAGAGATAATATATGATAGCCAGAAAACGGGAATATCCAATTACTTTCTGGGTATCTTGAGGAACAAGTCCTTTTAGGAAAAGGGAGGAGAGACTGGGTTAAGTCTTGACACAATTAACATAATATCACTCCTCTGTGTATTTCATCTAAAAATTTTGTAACTATATTGTCCGTATTTGGAACTCTTATTGTCTACTTACCTTAGTCCAACTTGTGCTGCAAATGATTTCAAGTCCCAGCAACACGACAGTGTGCATTCTGGCAGGTCAGTGACCCTTGTATCAGGACACTGGACAGAATGACAGTGCTGTAGAGCATTCCAACAGATCCAATAGGCAGCTCCTCCAAGTACCTGGTGGATCAGGGAGATGGTAAACATGCAGTTTTATGTGGTAGAAGTGACCTGTGGCACTTCTGGAATTAGCCTGGTGAACATAGAATTACCAATAGGATTGTAGTCCAAGTGTCCTTGAATCCCAGCTACCCTAATGAGGTCATTTCACAGCAAAAGTGTGTGAAACAAGTGCTTTATAAATTAAAGCAGTAGAAGGTTTTTAAAAGTGATAGTAATTCTAACTACTACCATTTTAGTGTTAGATTTTAGAGTCAGTGTTTAAGAGTATGCTGGACGATTTCTCCTTTAACTCCTCTCCATTTAGATTGTTATTAATTCAGGTATTTTAAACAATATATCCATTATTATCCATCACTTATGAAAATCCAAAATATAGAGATAGATCTTCAGCAATTGCCTATAAGCAAATGGATTAAGACAGAGGAAGGTAGATGAGGATTGGGCTGCACACAAAGGGGCTGAAACATCATTTAAGAACTGTTATGAGACATAGCCTAATCCCACACTTTCTCCCTTTACTGTGGAAAGGCATGTGATGTAAGAAATCATTGAGACCCATCCACACTGTTAAGTCCAGATTGATAGTATGCCTTTTTATTTCCTTATTTTTAAACTGCCATTATCTTAGTTGCTTCACAAAGAACAACTTCTGAGATTACAACGTAGGAATTGTCACAGAACAAAAAAAGTCACACAGCAGACAAGCTGTGTGCTTGTATTACAAATCCTACTCTCATCAATTACTACTTATATATGTATGCATATGTGCATATAATTGTGTATGCAAGAGAGAGGAGGTATTAAAATTATGTACTACAGTTTTAAGTATCATACTTAAAAATAAAATCCCATCCTTTAAAATACATAACACATAACGTAGAAGTACGCATATATATATTCTGCTCTGTTCCTCTATTTATTCTTTAATTATTCAATCTGAAATTAGAGGATTGAGCCTTTTGAATGATCAAAGAGGGTGAAAAGGTGGTTACTGATTTATTTTCTACATCAAACAGATTTGTTTTTCTAAAACCAAGCTACAATAATTTCAGTTAACCACTTCTTTTAGTACTTAAGTAGGAACTTCTTGCCATGTTCATTTACTCTCATCAGTAACGACAGCAAACTCTCTATTCAGTGCAGCAGCTTTATTGCATTAGCCTGCCTTCTGTTTTGTATTGTTCTGCTCTTTCTAATATTTGTGTATCAAAAGAATTTTTCTTTTACGCTGCACCTCAACTTCCTATAAATGTCATTTTCTCTTTTCCTCACAAAGGTAAAGTTTTCATAAAAGGTTAAGGTCTTCGCAGTAAAAAAATCCTAGATTTAGGTACACACAAGGAAAAAGCATCCATTTTCAATCCTCCATCTTCACTTATTAGCCACTTTAAGGAAAATCAACCCTTAAATAAACGATAGATCCAAACATTTCTGATACTTGACTAAGGCCACAAGTTTACTTTTAAAATATTTGTCCTGATGTTAAAATGGTAATGATACCAAGAAATTATTTTCAGTACCTATATCAGAGATATTGTATTCTTCTTCTCTTTCTTGCTCTCTTTCTTTCATTCTCTTTTTCCCCCAAGAATAAGCAGAGAATTTTAATTTTGGATGGTTACAGACCATTAACAGGACAACACCTGCATTCAGCGGGTCACATAAGTACAGTGATTTTTCAGTGACTGTAGGGATAGGACTTTTATTAAGTTCCTGTGACAAAAGTTGTACCAATAAAGATTGATTGAAGACACTGATGATACTGGAACAGGACTTCAGACAATAAATCAAAGCAGCTGAACTAAGGACCTAGTCCATTATTTCAAAAAGCTTTTGGTCATTTTCTGTACCTTTGGTCTGTAGCCAAATGCACTTAAGATTGCACTGATAACTGTTTAAAGTTCAGCTGAACAGCAACCAAAGCACAACAGGTGACATAGAAGAGGCAAGCAAGAATATCTATAGAGTACTTATGCATGTCTGCCAAGTATGAATTTACCTGTCAAATATCAGCTGTAGTTGCTATTAGGATGTTACAAGCAAGCATGTGATGATGTGTGTGCTCAACCACAGTGTGTAGAAACCCAGAAGCAGTTTTCTTAAAACACACCTCTAGTTGCTTTAATAAGGAGGAGCTTACAGAATTACCAGAGAGGAATGTGAACAGCATAAAATACACATTGCAGTGTAGATGTGGTGTTACAGATGCTTCGTTTCCCCTTAGCTCTAGGCACATACTCATCTGCTGACAACCACAACACATTGATGATAACACAAACATTTTACATGCAGTGATTTTGTAAACAGTAGTCATTGTTTCGCTAAGTTGAAAATGCTTAGATACCATAGAGAGTGTACAAACTGACAACAGTTTCACATCACTGAAATTAATAAAGCCTGTATATCCAAAGTTTATCTAAAAGCTTCAGCTTTGTTTTCAAGTATGTGTTTATAACCTACACATTTACTTGGAGTAAAGTTTATTGTTTAAGTATTATTGCAAGTATTAATACACATTACTCTTTGGTTATTACATTTTCATATATAGAGGCTAACAAATAATAATTCTCTGCAAAATATAGCTTAGATATTCTACACATATTTATGACATTACATTGAATTGATTGAATATTGTCAGCTCAAAAAAGATATTCCATAGAAAATTGACTGAGGAGGAATGTGTGAAAACTTCAGAAAGCCTTGGTGATTGCATTCCCTGGGGGAGGAACCGAGGGATGCAGACAGACTGAATGGCAGTACTGGGAAGGCTCAGCTCAGACACATTCTATGAAGCTTGTTACATTTTTCCAACAAGGCCATAAAACACATCACAGAAGCACATGATTAGTATAAGCAATGAAACCTTGTTATAAGAGCGAGCATTTCTGAACAACCAGAGAGAAGTGTGCTCCCATGCACATTTAAATGTTGGTATTAAGCTCGGCAACATCAAGACAGGGAGAGAGAATGCAGGGGTTCAGCAGAACAAAATACTGCACTGGTTTTCTCTTGTTCCCCATCTTCCAGTGTACGTGTGCCAAGGCTACTTCTCTGTTCACTTTTTACTTCCTTGTTGCCTCCAACAAGAAAATATTTGGGAATACTTGTTTTACCAACTGCATAAGAGGAGCAGATTGGCTGTCCTTTATAAACTGCTTTGCAGATCAATCAATAATATATGCAGTCAACATCACATTAACTAAAAGGGAGTAACCATTTTTGCTTCAGTGAAAATTAGAGGCAAAAGTACCATATCTGCAGCAATGAAATATTTATTAGTAAGTAACCATGCTCATGTAAGTCCATTTTTCAGATTAAATATTTTCATTATGCGTATACATACAGATGTCAATACATACAAAGTAGGATGAAATAACTGTCCTAAGTCCTGTAAGCATTCTTATAGTAGCACATGATGTATTTATGAAGCAATTTCAGCAAGGTTAAACTACAAAATGACCACTTCAACTACTATTTTATTATGATTGCCAAGTCATTATTGCAAACTATGGTCCCAACCCTTCTGTTATGCCAAGACTATCAAACATTCCCATGAGCTGCTCCAGGCTAACAGTGATATACCTGTCAGACAAATGAGAGCCTCTTCTTCTCTGACAAGCTCCTGTACTACACCACAGTATACCAAAGCTCAGTAACCTCTATGAGCTCAGAGCAGCAGCAGTGATGCAAATGGGGATGTGCACAGCTCAGCAGCCTGTGATGTATGACAGCTTAAAATATTATTGATTGCTCCAGGGTATTAACAACTTGAAAGCATAGCTTTATTCCCCTCTACTCCTCTTGCTGTATATTTTGCCTGGATTTTACAAGCTAAAACTGGCTCTTCATAGGACCCAATTCTCATTGAGGCATTTAATTCAACTAGAACATAAATATATAGTAAAAGTAATTTTAAAACTTCTATGAGAAAAACTTACAATAGGTACAAAATACATTTAACTGAATCCTTCATATAATTCTGTAGTCAGTGAAGAATTTTACTGGCACTCAGTTTAAAGTCTTATGAAGAGACATAGTTCAGCTTCACCTAGGCCTTTCATATCTGAGAGATTTCAAGCAAACTGCAGACTATCAGCAGCAGAATCTTGAAGCTCATTAATCAAGGCATTAGCATATTCCAACAGATTGTTAACAAAGCAGAGACTGAAATATGCAACCACCACTAGAAAGGAGAGGTTTCAGCATCCTTATGTTCTGTAAATGCTAAATAGCACACAGAAAGTAATTGCAGATCTCGGACATAATCCACACATCTTGTTCTAGTATTAGGAGTGAATTGTGGTGAGTCTTCATCTCAGGAGCAGGCTGATTAGGATTTTCTTGCTAAAAATGAAAGACTCATCACCTGTTGCATTTGTCTTATGCTTATTTGGCAGCTGCTAATCCTTTATATAAATTTCAAGAGAAAGGAATTTACCAGCCAGAAAGGGTCTGTGCAGCTGAGCCTGGTGGAAATGTGTATTAAAGACACTCCAGAAGGTTTCCAGCTGTTTCTTCCACCTGCTTTACCCTAAAGCCTGGTGCAGAAAAATGGAAACAGCTGAGTCCAGATGCCCATTCTGGGATTCATTTCACTGTGGATCAGCACAAAAGCTTCTTGGACACAGAAAAACTATTTGCCCATTGTAAGACGGCTGCCAGTAACTCATTTGTGTCCTTCAGATGGCACAATCTGATGTTCATGCAAGGAACAGTGAGTGGAAATCTTAGCTGCTGGTCCAAAATCTTCAGTACATTGGCCAACTTCAACATGGTCTCAATATTGCAGATTAATATCCTGCTAGTGTAGTTTCGAGGGTAAATTTTGTTTCCCAATGTGATGAGAACAAGAATGTCAATGGCATAAAATCATTTTAAGGACATAAGTAAATAAATGATCCTAATGAATATCCAACCTGCAGAATAGAGAAGGAGCCAAAGAGTGTACACAGCTCCTTTGAGCTGATTACAAAGCCATGAGCTCAAAATGAGGTTCTTGCTAATGAAAGCTATCAAAAGTAGCTGAACTTAAAAGGGCTTTCCTGGTTGCAGAGACCTCTCTCTCAAAATTAAACTACCTGAAAGTGACTTCCATTCAGTATAAGGAAAAGTGGCAGCATCTTTAGTTCAGCAGTCTAGATTGTGTAAATCTTCCCTCTCTACAAAATCAAGTCAATTAGTGAAACTTTTAATTATAATGGCTATTGGTATGGGCTAGATCATAATCAGGTTGCTGCAGAAAGTAATCACAATTGCTTAATCTAAGGGGAATTCTTAAACAGAAGTGTAACATCTGGAGCTTCTTGGGAGGAGAATATTAACCCTAAAATACAGGTGATTAGGAATATGGAAAAGAGAGTAAAACAAAAGTTATCAGCTGATAGAAACTGTTTTTCATAAGGTCATCACCGGTATATATCATATTAAGGAAAAAAAGGGAAAAGCAATCCTTGCACTTGTGTCATACTTTAATCCCAGCCAGCAACTACCACACAGTCACTCTTACTTCCCCACCAGCAGCCCAGCCAGCCTAAACCACAAAAACTTACCTTTCCTATCAGCAGGAAAGATACCTCACTGCTACCACCAGTAGAGCAAGTCAAAAGTTGTCCTTTTTCCTAGGAATGAAGAGACTCACTCTCAGATCTCATCTCTCCTGCTTGACAATTTCTCTGTGTTTGCTATTTTCCTTCTAACTTTGCTTTTCACTCTATTATTAGCTGTTTGCTGAAGATTCCTTTTTCTATCATCAGTTTTCTGTTTCACTGCCTAGTATTTTCACACTCTCCTGTTGACTCAGCATCTTTCTCTTTGATCTTACACTTCTGTTTTCCTTTCTGATCTCAGTCTTCTCTCCAGTGCAAAGTAATCCTTTCTGTACATAATGAAAGTAGGCTTTAAACTAAAGTTGCTGGAGAAGGGGAACCTCATTCCATCCCACTCTTACCAGTTTCATGCCATTGTCAGAAAGAGATGCCCAGAGCATGGAGAGCTATGACGTGTCAGGTGTAGAGCACCTGAGGAGAAACACAAAGCAACTCCAGCTACTAGGTCAGCCTCATGAGGGGCCCAACTTGAATGCAAACACATGCAGAATGGGGAGTAAACAAGAGGAGTTTAGAGACATGCACACACCTGCAGCTATCATCTCACTGACATTGGGAAGATGTGGTGGGAGGGCTCCTATGACTTAAGTGTTGGAAGGGAAGGATTCAGGCTTTTCAAGGAAGGACAGGATGGGCAGACAAGGAGAGCGGTAAGGGTGGCACTCACCAAGCTCCCTACCCTGCACTTCAGAAAAGCAGACTCTTCAGAGATCTACCTGGTAGACTGCCTTGGAATATAGTCTCCATTCCTGTGGAGGAAAGAGGTCCAACAAAACATGGTAATATTCAAGGATCATCTCCAAGCTCAGAAGCAATGACAACAAAAAAGAAGTCAGGCAAAAATGCCAGAAGGCCGGTGTGAATGAACAAGGAGGTTCTGGACAAACTCAGACATGAGAAAGGATCCTACAGAGGGCAGAAGCAAGGACAGTAGGAATACAGGTAAATTGTTCAATAAGCCAGTGATGTAGTTAGGAAAGCTAAAGCCCAGATACACTTGAATACAGCCAGGCCAACAAGATTCTATAAGTACATTGCTGATAAAAGGAAGGCTAGGGAACATGTGGGTCCTCTCTGGAAAGGAGCAGGAGACCTGGTAGCCCAGAATATAGAAAGACTGAGGTACTCAATGACATTTTTGTCTGTCATTTGTGGGAAGTATTCCAGCCACACCATTGAAGACACAGAAGGAAAAGGCAGGAACCGGGAGAATGAAGAACTGCCTACTGTAAGAAATTATCAGCTCCAGGTCTATTTAGGAAACCTGAAGGTGCACAAGTCCATGGGATCTGATGAGATGCATCCGTGAGTCCTGAGGGGAAAGCCAGATGAACTGGCTAAGCCACATCCATTATATTTCAAAAGTCATGGCAATCTGGTGAGGTTCCCAGTGATTGGAAAAAGGGAAACACAACTCTCATTTTTTAAAAAGGAAATAAAAAAAAATAAAAAGAACCAGGAAACTATAGGCTGGTCCATCTCACCACAGTGCCTATCCAGGGCATGAAGCAAATGCTACTGAAAACTACTTTAAGGAGTATGGAAAATAAATAGATTTGGGACAGCCATGAATGGTTTCACTACATTCCAAAAAAGACAGGCTGAGAGAGTGGGGCCTGTTCAGCCTGGAGAAGGGCAGGCTCTGGGGCATCCTTACTGCAGCCTTCCAGTAACTAAAGAGGGCCTACATGAGAGCTGGAGAGCACTGCAAGGCCCTGTAGTGATAGGACAAGGAAGAATGGCTTTTGACTGGAAGAGGATGTGTTCAGATTAGGTAAGACATAGAAAGACATTCTTTACCATGAGGATGATAAGACACTGGAACATCCACTGGAAGTTGTGGATGCCCCAACTCTGGGAATGTTCAAGGCCAGGCTGAATGAGACCCTGGTCTAGTGGAAGGTGGCCCTACCCTGGGGGTTGGAAGAAGATGAACTGTAAGGTCTCTTCCAACCCAATTGTTCTATGAGTCTATGACAACCACTCCCCAGCTTATACATCTCACTTCCTAATCTCCACTCATTTCCTTCTGTCTCATATATTATTTTTAATTTTTTCTTCTCATTGTAACATACTCTTTCCCTACCGTCCTACACACTACTCAGAGCTCTATCTAGGGCCTTACTTTAACCTTAGCATAGGAAAGGATTGTTCAAAACTTGCTAATTTTTACTTACAAGTTAAACTTGGCTAATAGCTTGTTTTATTCAATAACAAGGTACAACAAGATACCGATGCAATGGAAATTATATTCAAGTAGGCATAGGAATTTTATTAAATAATATGCTGTCTTCCCACACCTTTAAATATTTAAAATAATTTTGCAACTCTTTCCACATAGTACACAAGCAGAAAGCAATTGGGCAAAAATAGCAGTCATTAACTTTGTAGATGCACTAAGCACAGCAGGTAGTATATAGGATTCAAATTCAAACCACCACTTTTCAGAAGCAAAGTCTGGAGGGGTTCTACTTTCTGCAATAGACAGAGGCAGTATCATCTGAATGCTCATTAAAATAAAACATAAAGACTGATTCTTATATCTCTATTGCTATGAGTAGGCAAAATTTATTTGTAACAAGACAATTATGCATAAAAGGAGAAAAAATCCTGAAACAAAACCTATGAAAAAATCCTAGATTAGTGAAATAAATAAAATATTACTTAACTGTATTACAGACTCTAAAGGATGGAAACCTGACTTCTACAGATATGGGAGTATGGTAGGTAGATGTCCATAAATGTTATCTGTTACTTTTCAGTATGCTGTAATCCAATATTACCTTGAACATGTTTGATATCTTTGGGGAAAAAGTACATAGGTCGTATTTGTAACAGAACATAAAGGAAAGTATGCTATTGATTGGTCTTGCTGGCTATGCACTCTGCTTTAGCCATGTTAATTACAGCCACCTTCCATGAAGATCAAAAGTTAAATTCCCATCCAACAGTTACAAACTGCAAATAGACCCCAATGACAACCAATAATTTTCTGTGAAGGGTAAGTTCAAGTCCCTTGTACCAGCAGGTGTGGCTGCAGTGCAGATCACCAAAGCTGCTCCTAGAAACCACAGGATTTTTGGCAAGAGTAGAGTGACTCCACATAGCTGCAGATTCAGTGGCGCCATTCTTACCTCTCTATAACATCCAAGACACAGAACCTCCCAAGTTTCCTAGGTTTGTTTTGTTCACTGAACAAGAAAACCAAGCAGGTTTTACTGCATTTCCTATCCCTTAATGTCATGAAATTTCTATATTAGTAAATTTAAATGCAACACCATTGAAAAATTGTATCCACTGTAAAAATAATCATGGCTGTATTAATGAGGCAGTACAGACTGGACCACAGGCACAGGTTGATTATTTGCAGAGGTGTACATGCCAGTCAGAAGTGATTTTTGCAAGGCATTTAGAGACTTCTCCTTTGGGTCTGTGAGTCCCTCCTGGCTGCAGACAAAGGAAGAATGGGAGAGGAGAGGAGCAAAGATTTCTTAGCTTCCATTTCTAAATTGCCCTGAAGAGAAAAGGTGCAAGGGTCTTACCATCCATTTTGAAATGAATCTGAATTAAAAAGGCTCCTCCAGGTCTTCTCCCTGGTTATCTAACCAGCCAACCCACCCCATTTATCACACTTATATTTATTATTCCCAACTGTGACCCATTAAGGGCAAGGCTGTTGCTCTTTTTTGTTATTTAGTCACACCTGTGACTTTTCAGGGGCAAGGTTGCCTGTTAAGATAATTGGAGCTCATCCAGTATTTTCTGGGTTTCTTCTTTTAAACA
>VXBQ01002607.1:100694-146644 GCA_013400175.1 Phainopepla nitens
TTTTTTTATTTAGGAAAGGTTTTCTTAGGTATGTCTTACCCTTTAGCCATAGAAAAAGGGGAAACCTCAAAAGTCATTTTATCCTTGCATAGTAAACATAAACTTGGCACATGTGCTTACTGTGAAACCATCTGATTTATTGGGATTGAAGTCAGATAGCAAGGTAGGTTTGATATATTTTGTCACAAAAAAATGTGTGCTTTGTTCCTATTTTGAATTAGCCTGTCTTTAACTTCCTTTTTTTTTCCTTATTCATTTGTTAAAAAAAAATAAAGTCAAATGGTTCTGTCTTTGAATAGTTCTTGTTTCATGAACCTATAGTTCTGCAGTTAATTCTTTTATTGATAAAGGGTGTCATACTGTTTGAATAGCTCAAACAATTACATAAATTTGGTAAACATAGGCGATTATTTGGATTATAATTGGTGACTGCTCTTTTTTTAAATTACTTTAAAAGCTAGTCAAATATTTTATGGGACAACGCCAAAGTATTTTTCCTCTTACAAAAGCAATTTTTTCAACATGGAAATACCTGGGGACTTTTCAAATCTGATGCAACCAAGCCTTTAAGTATTCATTGAGGGTGAATGTCCTAAAGGGAAAAGAAGTGACTGTATTCCTTGAAAGATCACAGGAGCACAAAACAGGAAAGGAAAAGATTAGACTAGCAACTATAAAATATTTCATTGTGGCCATGGCAGAGATATTGTATCTAGTTTTGGAGTCCACAGTTCAAGAAAGGATTTTAAAGAAAAAAAAATAAACAAACATAACATGAAATTATTGTATGATTTGGTAAATGTAATCCATACTAACAAATTGAAGTAGTCAAATATCAGATGGATGTGGGAAAACTTAGGTAGTGAAGCAAGCAAAGTCCAAAAGGGGAACATAAAAGTGGTAGCTCAAGGGGTCCTTTTTACAAATTTAACAATATAGAGAGGCAGGACCATATGTAGTGTAACTCGATAAACATAAAGGTAACAATAATTAATCCTAAATTAAATATTAGTGAGATTGCAGTGAATCCTTTGACTGGCAGTTTTTTCCACCAAGATTGTAAGTGTTTACTATAAGTTCTGTTCACTTCTTCATGCAGTGTCCTCTGGCTCTTTGTAGTATCTGTTGCTTCGAATATTGTTCCTTAAAAACATGTTAATGTCAAAAAGCCTGAACTGGAAGCATTTAAGGTGAATTGATTTTTCGTAAATGTTTTTCAAGAAATCTCTATGTTCTTGACTTGAATTCTTTGATTTTAAAAGGAAAAATTACTGAAAATCTTAAACTTCCTGTGAAAACAGAGCTTTGGTTTTCTTGGTTTTGATAAGCTCTTTGAAGGAAATATCCATTAAAAGTTGTATTCTGAAGACATTTTGAAATATAGATTTTTAGAACCAAAGTGAAGCAGTCATCCATGATGTATTCAAAGAATGTATCCTCTCTGCACTTGTGTTTATTGGTGCCCTAACACTTGGAAGAGTAATTTCAAATATGTTTGCACGATACCTACAGCTTTATGATGCTGGATCTGTTAGACTTATGAGATATTCTTCTAATTTATTCATGATAGAATCTCGTCCATATCTATTATATTTGCAAGGATTAATGGAGGGAAGCCTATTTGAAGGATTAGGATTTTCAGTCCCCAATACATTTAAATATTTTCCTGCTGAATACATAATCTCAGCCTATAATTATTGTGGGGAAATTCCTTTCTTGGGGGTTCTCTCTTACTTCACCACAGAAATCTTGGCACTTTCTCTTTTGTTTATTTTAGAGATTTCTATCATGTCAGCAGATTCTGTGATTTTCTAAAAAATTAATTGATCATATGCTTTCTGTTAACCTCATCCCTTTTTTTGCTCCCTAGTTTATGTGCTGGAGTTCAGAGGCTTACTCCATATTTGTTGTCCATGCAACCCCTACATCTTACCAATCTGTGTTTCTTCTTGTTGAAATAGTTTCTCTCTTTCAGGGCAGGGTATGGACCTACAGTAACACCAGCCCCGATTCAGGTGAGCTCTTGATTTTTATTAGATTCCCAGATCCAGATGCTCTTTGGAGAAAATTTAAGCTAGGTTCTGCGTAGTTGATTTTGGTTATATTTAGGTTTCAAGTTCAATTTATAAAAGCAATTTATATTCCAAATAATATTTGAGTCTTATTATATTTTACACTGACTTTCCTGCTACTTTCTTGCCAGTCATTGGTGCAGATATCTGTGGGTTTTCCTGTTTAGGGCAGAATCTAACAGATGGGGCACGAGAGCTGTTCCCCGTCAATTACTTGTTATCCAAGTAGAAGCTTATTCCTCTTCTGTTTAAAAGTCTTTGTATGAGCTGGTAGAGAAGCCATCTGGAAAAGAGGTCTGCACCGTCTGTGAGATGTACAGAAATACTCCCTTAGCTTTATGTGAGTTTTGATTTAAGCACTCACGTCTATGGAGGTTCCTGGGGCTTTGTGAGTTAGCTAGGGGCTTCAACTTTCTCAGCAAAGCAGCAGCGCTGAATGCTGAAATATATGTACAAGAGGAAAATGGAATTAAATGAAAGGGGCTCAGAGAAACCACAGCTGACTTTTCTGGAGCAATTAGTCCTACTGTTAGAAAATGGAGTATTATGCTGTCTTTAGCTCTGAATCAGGACATTATGCAACATAAAACAAGACACAAAAAGGGCAGAAAACTCAGTTTGCCCAGTTTTAAAAATGAGCAACAGTGCTACACCGTGGTGTTCCAGTAACTGAATGGGATTCTTTGCCACTGATGCAGACCGTCAAGGAAGGAACTGCATCTGGTTACAATACTGCTAGCTCCAAACCTTCAGTAATGAGACACTTGAGGCTGTTGCTTGTGTATCAACTGGAATTCTAGAAAGACTTTCAATATAAAAAGAGATTCCTTTCTTTTGAGCAGGATTTCAAGGTTATGAAACTAATTTCATTCCAATTAAATTTTTAATTCTGAAACGTAAAAAAACCCAGAAAAATTAAAAAGAAGGGTATACAACAATGAGAAATTGAGAGGAGTGAGGGGCAGGGGGAGTGGTACTGCTTTTTTTAAAATTCTATCTATGACATCATCAGGGAGTTTAAACACCCCAAGATCATGAAGGAGTGCTGCTGTAATGCAGAGATGCACAGCATTTTAAATTGACAATTAGTATTTTTCTTAGTATGTCTTTTCTGTCATGTATATTATGTGCAATAAATCCATTGGGTGGGTGAAACCATAACTACAGTGGGGCTCAGTTCCAACTACTACTGTAATTGCAGATTTTTCTTTCAGGTTGCAGGATCAGCCCCCATTCTCTGGCAAGTGTTAGAAATATGCCTTTAAAAAAATCAGAGTCCATGAATGCAAACAACAATACCCCATATCTTTAGGGATTTTATATTTTAATTTAGTTTTGTTCAGAATTTCTATCCTTTCTTCAAAATATTTGTGCCCTAGTAAGCTGATGATCTGAAGAGGATTAAAAACATCAAGAAAGGGCAAATTATTTCAGTTAATACAAAGATATCTTTTTCTCTCCTGCCTCAGTGTCATTGTATTCAAAAATTCTCCTGATGACTTACTACAAAATAATATTTTATATTTGATAAGCTGCTGGAAAAATAAGCCAGCCTAAACAAATTAGATACTTCAAAGATATCATTTTGCAAGCAAAGTAGAAAGGTTTTCTTGGAACTTGTGATACTAATAACAAATGCTGTTTCTTGAACAGCAATTAAGTATTTTCCCAGTGAAAATACTGCAACTACTCAGAACTATGCAGATTTTTTTCTCTCAGACCTCTGTAAATATTTATAACACCAAAAGGAAGTCAAGCAGTGACACCCAGTGGTTTCAGAATTCTGTTTTCAGTCTCCGTTGCAGAGAATTGTTTTGTTTATCTCTTGGTTTCAAATCCAGTGTTACTCAAAATGGTAAACAATTTCCTGTTGAAGAGATAGTCAGAATCCAGTAGTGATCCATGGTAATCCTGACTTCTCTGCCTCACTAGGCAACTCTAAATTAAATGATTTTGCCACCATCAGTATGGATATTAGTCAGGTCCCATGTACTCAATGAGTTACTCAAGAAATGCATAGAAATAAACTCTGCATATGAGCAATTAAGTTAACCTTTGAACAATCAAGGGTATAAAATTCTGTGCTTAAAATCCTTTAACTGTGAGAAAGAAAGAGCATTTTTAATCATTTTTAAAGCCTTTGAAATTCATTAATGGAAAACAATGTACTACTGAAAAATTCTATTAATATTTATGATATTAGAAAAAATAAATAAGAGGTGATGTTAGTACTGGCTTTAGGATGACAAAGTTGCCTGAAATTTAAACTGCAAAGTAAATCAAAATTACGCCAAAACAAGTTTTCCTATCAAACATGACTAAACTACAATTTCCTCAGAGGCATATCTTGAAAAGAAATTGTCTGCCCAACATAAGGAGTGCAAGAAGTCTCATTTTCTCTCTGCTGTCTCAGAGATAAACAAATATGACATTTTTGCATTTTAAATCAATAACTTTGCTTTATCAAAACTAGCAAAACATCTTTGTCACAGAGTAGTGAGGACCATAAAAATAAATCAGATCACCCAGCCTTTTAAAAATGTTCCAACAGCCATTCTCAGAGTATGTCTCTGCTAATCTTGCAGATGCTGCAGAAGAGGAACCCTAGTAGAATTCCTTGATTTGCTTCTCTACCAGTTCAGTGTAACCAGTTGGGTGTATGGGAATAAAGAGAGCATAGAAATGCATTTTAGCTATTTCAGCATAAAGGCTCTATGATTTAACACAAGTTTTCTTAACTGAGCTCAGGAAGAAGATATGGAAGTCCATGTCCATCACTCTCACTCATCTCAGCATTCCCTCAGGTTGTGGTTGACTGCCCACTGCAGAAGATGATGCAAGACAGGCATGCACCACACCACTCCTGAAAGCATTGACACATGTCAGTGGGAATTTTGCAAACAGCAGTTATGATCGATAGTCTGTACTCCCACAGCAATGGGAGGATGTAGTGATATCTACTTAGAAATTCATGACAACTCCCAAGCCAAGGTGTCACTGAAGAAACTGTCAGACCCTACATGGCAGCACATCATAAAGAGCAGCAGATGAAGAAAGGAAGTCAGAGAGAGCTGTTCCTCTGGAAAAGGACACTGCAGTTCTGCCAGGAAGAGCTGCCCTTCAGCACCGAGGTCCCCCCTATAACTGCTTCATTCTGAGTTCTTTTCAAAATTGGACAATAAACAATCTTAAATAGATTAAAACAAGGAAAAACAGTAGAAGCGCTCAGGGGCTTGTTAGATAACAGCTCCAAGGTCAGAGATGTTTCAGGCTAAAGAAATCATTTGCTGACTGTGCTCTTCTTCTTTTTCCTTTTCTCATAGCTAAAGACCGAGGGAGCTGGGCCTGTTTAGCATGGAGAAGACAGAGAGGACCTTACCAATGTATCAAAGTGTCTGAGGGGAGGGAGTCAGGAGGATGAAGCCAGGCTCTGCTCAGTGGTGACAAGCAGTAGGATGAAAGCAAATGGGCAGAAAGTGATGGACAGAAGGTTCCACATGAATGTGAGGAAGAACTTTACTGTACAGGTAATCGAGCACTGGAACAAATTGCCAAGGAAGGTTGTGGAGTTTTTTTCCTCTGGGGATGTTCAATAGCTCTTAGGACACAATCCTGCATTACATGCTCTGAGGAACCCTCCTTGAGCAGGGAAGTTTCATCTTCAATGGTCCCTTCCAATCCTACCCATTTTTTGATTCTGTGAAGTGGCAGAGAAGACTGGATTACCTTTCTGTTGCAAGGTTTTGGTACCTGGGGAGCTGCAGGTAAGAATACACAAAAATCTTGTCCCCGTGTTGGACAGAGCCAGGACCAATTGGCTCCAAGATAGACCCACCACTGGCCAAAGCTGAGGTCAGAAGCAGCTTTGGTGGCAGGCAGAGAGCAATGGGAGGGAGTAGTTACATCTACTTTGAAATTTGTAACAACTCCCAAGATGGCGGTCTGAATAAAAGAGACATTTTTGAGGTTTTTCCCAGGATATTTCACCCTTTTCTAATTTTTCTTCTTTAAAATATACAGTGAAGTATTTCCTTTGGACAACAGATGCTGCTATGGCTTGTTCTCTACTGAGGTGCCGGTTGTCCCTTATGTTCCAAAAACAACGCCAAACCTGCTGGCACAGGACTTACTATATTGTCTTTTACACAATGTTAAGTTGTTCCAAGTGGGCAACTCTTCCTGTTAAAGTTTTCCCTCTTTAATAGACACTAGTTTTTATGCTAGAAGTCACTGCTGTTGTTGTTACCTGTAGTGACTGGATATATGTAGTAATAAGCCATATGGGAGAACTGCAAATGATGAGAAAACAGAGAAGTAGGTCCTTCTATGATTTCCATAATGTATCTACATTTTCAACTGTATTAATTCCACAAAGGTGAGGATTGCCGTGCAAACACTGCTTTTAGAGAAAATCAGTTTGGCTTAGCGGAAGTGAAAGCTTTTCTCCTTGTTCAGGAGTGCTCTTCCACCAGAGTAGTAAGACAGAACTTGTGATCTTGTAAGCAAAGCATCAGTGCCCTCTACTGAAATGTTCATGAACAAGCATCTTGGAGAAAGACTTCACAGAGACATTTGATTGATTCCATCTCTCATTGCTAACCCAACCCCTGCCCCAATATCATTTATTTAACACAACCATTTGTGTGAGCTCAGTTATCTAACAGCAAGAGCCTGGGGCCCTTCACAACATCTACACTAGCATGATCCACAGCAACTGCCAAGTACCTGGAACTCTAAAATGTTTATTCACAGTCTGGTCACTCCATGCGTATGTGTACCTCAAAATCCATGTCCTTATCTAGAAGTAGGTAAAAATCTCCCCAAACCAAAGCTGATAATTGTGTCTCTTTTGTGGGCATTCAAAACATTGTTATATGTATGCAGCTGTTCTAGGAAGGACAGCTTTTGTAGCATTTTTAGCTCTCAAACTTGTTCCTATCAGACAGGTCATGATATTTCAGGAGTTTCCCAAGTGACTTGCTTTTTCTATTTCCTCATCAAAGAACTTGGCTTTCAAATGGAGAGAATGTATTTTCTCTAGGGATGAAACCAGGGAAATACCAGCATAGCAGACACTAATAATTAAGAAATCAATATTGCTGGTGCACATTTTTCTATAACACCTGGGCACAAATGTAGGATGAAAATGCAGATGTTTATTTTAACAAAACACAACCCAGTAACCATATGATCATGATCTGCACAGCTCTCTAATGGAAATGACTTGGAAATAGTGCTGTGAAAAAGACTGTAAATAGGTAGGAAGCTGTGGAATTAGCAAAGTGTAAAACCAGCTATAATCACTGGCATTTCTCCTGCTTAAACCCAGCCTGCACTTTACCAATTTCACTTGATGTCTTCTCAGGTTACAACATGAAATTCTGTCACTGAAAAGACTCAACTAGCTAAAGATACAGTTAAGATCATTTATCTGAGGTTTCATGGGAAAGTTTAGATATGATCTAACTGCAGCCTTCCAGTCCCTGAAGGGAGCCTACAGGAAAGCCAAAAAGGGACTTTCTATAAGACCATGTAGGGACAGGAAAGGGGGAATGGATTCAAACTGAGAGTTGGTTTAGATAAATTATAGGGAAGAAACTGTTCACTGTGAAGGTGGTGAGGCACTGGAACAGGCTCCCCAGAGAAATTTTGGATGCCCCACCCTGGAAATGTTCAAAGTCAGCAGCCTAGTCTAGCAGAAAGTGTCCCTTTCCAGGGGCAGGGGCTTGGAATGAGACGATCTTTAAGACCCCTTCCAGACTATTCACGAGTCATGACCAATAAAATATTCTCCATATTTTCTGCGATATAGTTTCTTCTTCCTTCAAAGGTGAATATTTGAGAATTGCTATATCATTTTAGAATAAAATACGTATATGTTTAGGATGATCACTAGCAGTATCTGCTTTCAAGTTAGCATCATTATTCATACAGACTTTATTTCTGTAAGACAATTGCACTGACATTCAATTCTTACCTTATTGTATTCTTGAAAGAAAATGGATCAAAACAGATTATAAGTGCATGTTCTGAAAAGAGACAAACCCCATTATTGTCAGGCAATTCACCATCACTTCTTTAACTTCACCTCCTTTCCAGTGCTAATGTAAATCTTACAAACCCCACATTTCTCTGGGCAGCAAAAGACTTCAGGGATTTTAGGATCTATATGCAAACACACACCAACCTTTACCTGAATAATCTCTTCCAGTAACACAGTACATAGATTAAAAAACCCCAGCTTTAACATATAAATAGAAATACCTTACATATGACTTGTTATTTACAATATATTAACAATTTAGCATTTGGTGATGGGGAAAATATTTTTTTAAGGTCATGTTCCCTCCTCAAACACTAAGGTTTTGTGTTTCCTGCAAAATGGGAAAGCTGCACAGTAGTATACGGTTTACTGAGTGACACCTACAACATGAAGAAGGGAATTTTAGGCAGTTAAAATGATATTGCTTCAAATCTGTGGGCATTCTCAGATGGCTGGAGCAGACAGCAATCAATCTTTGTTTAAACACACCCCAAAAGTTAATGCTATTAATTAGGACAATTATCTCTGGCTGAGATGACCAAGATCCTAAGCTCTTTCTGAACAGCAAACACCAGTCAATATGAATTATGAAGCGCTGAAGCAAGTTTGTTTGCTGGTAGATTGTTTAACAAATGAGTCAATAGCTCATGCATTTAAAATCATGTTTTCTTTGTCATAATAAGTCACAGCCTCAAATACAATGCACTACAGCCACATAAGCTGAAAGCACACAGATGTCACCAAGTGTAAGAAAAGAGAATGCTACAATGGAGAAGAGAAAGTTTCACTTGGCATTCAGGGTGCCCACAATTATTTTTACAAATTCTAGTAGAAGGAGTCTACAGTGCTAGAATAACGAAGAGGTAGGCAAAAGAAATTATCTATTAAATCTTTTCCAGTTTATCCAGGCAAATGGTACCCTTGCCTCTGACAAAGCAAGTTATGTTTTGTTAATATAATGTAACTCCACCTTCAAGCCTAAGCTGGAATTGCTACATTTAAATTATGTCCTTGTATCACTTGTGTGTCTCAAGAACAGTGCTGCTGAATGTTTTTAGCTGTGTATTATGCGCATACTTAGTAAATTAATTAGTGGTTTTACTTCATCCAATTTCTTCCAAAAAGATGTAAAAATGCTTACAGACTGGAACCCTGTTGCCTCTAGTTTTAAAGAGCTTCCAGATGAAAACCCTAATTCTTGCTATGACAAGTCTCTCAAACGTGTCTGTTGTCCACTGTACTGAATGTGGGTCAAGAGGAACTTTTTTATCACAGAGCTTCTGATACCAAATGCAGAGTTTGGAAAAAGACCATGCAACTGTAAGTAGATTTAAAAAGAAAAAACAGTCATACAGGGCGCTCAGTACCTGATAGTGAGACCTTTTAATGTCAGTATATGGGTTTCTGGAGTTTATATACCACAGCACACAGTGAAAGCTCCACGAATTATCTGGAAAATGATGAGTTGCATCTGAGAAAGTTTTAGAAATGGGATATTTGGAGAAATGTTTTGGTTTGTTTTTTTTTCTGTATCACAGTGATTTAAAAGGCCATCATTTAAAGGTAAGAAAAACTCAATCTTTTATGTAAAAAATAATATTGCTTAAAAAATAAGATGTGGCCTTTTTTTTTTTTTTTTGTTAAAAAATATATAAAAGAATCGAAAAGACCTACTTGTTCCATCTGAATAGAAACGAGGAAAAAGTCTGGTTGGAAAAAAAGTAAGAGAAATGGGTATTTCAGCGAAACCAGTTTAGAGAAAGTGCTGAATTTTTGTTCTGAAGTCCTTTGTAGGCCAGAATTTCAGGAGCCTGTTTCTTAATATTAGCTAGAAAATGATACATAATAAAACATAACAACAGTGCCATTTACTTGCATGGTCTCCCTTGTGGGTAGCATATAGACTTCTTTTTATCTCTTAATTTTTGCTTAATCCAACTCTAAAATCTCTTAGATTAAGTACATCACACAGACAATGATTGTTTATAGTATCTCTATTACTGGTTTTTGAATTGCTTTTGCTCTCCATAGTGAAAAAAAGGTCATGTTTATCTGAGTTCTCTTACTTACTTGCCTCTTCATTCTTTTCACTTCTAGCACTTCTAATTGTTCTTGAAATTTCTTTTGTTGATTATTCTGAAGCATACCCTCCTCTACCCATTTAAAAACAACTGTTTCTAATACCCTGTATTCTTTTATTGGCTGTGTTATGAAATCGTGGGGATTTAAAAAAAAAAAAGAGAGAAAAACCAGTTTACATAAACAGCTTGATATTTTTAGAGCACGAGGTCAAGCAGATCAGCTTTTAATTAGAAACAGATTAAACTTTGATCACTCCTGCAGAGCTCTACAGCATTGACTGAAGGTAATCCCCACAAGCTTTGGAGTAAGAGTAGCTGAGATATCTGGCCAGTGACTTTGCATTTAAAAACTGAAGGTCAAAAAGTCAAAGCAGCATGCTAAAGCTGGAAAGATTCTAAATCCTACTGGGCATTGACACAAATGATGTTCTGCTGGGGAACACAAAAGAAGAGCAGCCCGAACTACAAATCAAGTGCTAAAGTGCTCCTAAGTTCTCAAGTTCATTGATTTATGGTAATGTATGAATATCTCTTTTTTCAGCAAAACTTATATAAAAATAGATAGTATTGTAGCTCATAGCTGAGGAAGAGAAATAATAATTTTTGTTTCTGAAGGTTTTGGCCACAGAAGTTATTGGTAGCTTCAAAATGCAATGGAAAGCCTCATGGGACTTGAGTAACACTGTATAACCATGGAAATGTTTATATGGCATTTCTATAATTATCAACTTATTTAGATTGCTACATCCCAAATGTTTAAACCTTCTCTGTGCTCATGTAGATATGCATCTCTTAATATTGCTGACTATTGTGAAATCTCACCAAAGTTCTCTTCAAAGCAGTGCAGCCCCATGAGCAAGTCCGCAGACTTAGATTCTCTATCTAGCTCTGAAGAATTCATTTGAAAACCCTTTTTGTCTTATTTTACTCACACTTTTAGGGGAATATTTTGCTCTACAGGATACCATAGGTATTTAATATATCAGAATAATCTTATTTCTTGTTGGTATATGTTACAGGGCTTTATTTGTCTCTAAATTAAGGGCATAATGATTGGACAGCACAAATGGGCAGAGGCACTGGCAACTGCTGTAACTCTCTGGAAATCTTCAGGAGTGGCAGTCATAAATACAGTCAGGGAAGCACTAACCTGATGGGAAATTCTTCACTTACCTCTTCAGACTGCATCATATTCAAGTATTTTAGATTAAAAGAAGTTATTTTTGGAGGTAGCTTGCTTTTATTAATTAATTGAGAGGTACTGTGAGATCTAGTAAGGGTACCTGACAAGCTGTCTATGTGTCTGCTGCAAGAACATCCTAAGAA
Source organism: Phainopepla nitens (assembly GCA_013400175.1). Taxonomy (NCBI): domain Eukaryota; kingdom Metazoa; phylum Chordata; class Aves; order Passeriformes; family Bombycillidae; genus Phainopepla; species Phainopepla nitens. The sequence continues at coordinate 112,217 of VXBQ01002607.1, forward strand.
GACCAGTTTGTTTTTCAACTTTTTTCAATCTAGTGTTGATTTTCTATGTCTAATTTTTTCCATGCTAAATAGGAATGAATTTATTTTTTTTATTGTGGGGTTCATTTTTTGGTTTTGTTTTGTTTTTTACTCTCAGAGTATCAATCTGGGATTGCATAATACTCGAGTTTGTGTATCCCTGTGGGGAAAGCTTCTCTGTCAAAAATGGAGAAATGAAGACGTATTGATTTCTATGAAAACCTTTTCTGGAGGAACAAAAAAATATAAGTTTAATAATTTAAATTTTAAGCATAATGTTCATATTTTCCTATGTGATTTGATTGATTGCAGTGAAACTTTGAATTGAACTGAATTGAAACTAAAAATCTTGGATTTCAAGGAAGCCAGATGGCCTGATTAATGAGAACTTTATTTTCCAGGATTCCTTAAACCTAATTTTTTCAGGAGAAGCTGAGAGAGCCTAAGCAGTGTTAATGCACTGAGTTCCAACTTAGCTTTTCAGTACTCATTATACAAAAACTTTGGATAGGTAGACGGATGAGCTGGATTTTTTTCACCCTTTTTCAGCTCTCTGTTGTCTCTGGTCCCTTGCTGAAGCTGGTGTGCAGTGAGTGGCTCTTTGTGTTTCACGTTTGTGTTTTTAACAGGCTTTCCTGGCCTTTTTCCTGGGCTTTGCCTCCACGGCAGCACCAAGCCTTGATCAAGCCAAGTGTGGCGGCAGGGGACTGTCAGTAGAGGGCGATGCGCATCCAGACTTCTAGCAATTTTGTCCCTCTAAAGGAGGCGACAGGTAGCACTTCAGGTTGCGGTTGATCCAACACAACTTGCTGTTGTGGCTCTGAACTTTCTAATTAGTTGTTAGATATGTATGATAACACTGATAAGAAAATAAAAGAATTTGGGTAATGGCTAGGAGATGTCTGCCTGGAGTTTTACTGGAGTTTAACTGAATATGCTCTGTCATTTTTATGAGTGCTTTTCTTGTTGAGCTTTGCTTAAATATTTCTTTTCCTGTGGCACCTCCTGACTTTTTTTGTTTGGTTTGGTTTTTGTTTGTTTGTTTGTTTGTTTGTTTGTTTTCTCAAGGCATGCATGGTTCTTTTTTTCTAATTATTTTTTCTTAAAGTTATTGAAACATAAATGGGTTGATATTTTTAATTACATAAGTTCATACTTTCTTCCAATGAACACAGTAAATAACTTTTTTACTTGTCTGACCCAGCTGGTAATATGCAGTGGGTGGGCAAAGCAACAGCTCATGCTAATTGTAATGATCTGTACACATTACTACTGTTACTTAATTGCCATGAACACCTACAGCAAAAGCTGTTGTATCAGAATAACGTGAAGTGCTGTGAAACAAAACAAGCACACAGCTAGAAAAATACCAAAACCCCAGCGTGGTTTTAGTCCTTTTCTGTCCCCATTTAAAGGGAACATTTGCTCTTTCAAGCAGACCTCAGCAGCAGCATGAACATGCCCTGTGCAGCACCATTTTACAAGGACACACAAGTCAACCATGAAAGGAGCTGGGCTGGACAAAATAGGAGCTCCTGATGAGCCATTTATGGAAAATTTAATGTAATTTTCTATGGCTGGGATGAACTTGGCTTCAAGATTTGTCACTTGTCTACAATTAGCTTTATTTTGAGAAAAAATTGTCATACTGCAAAGGGAGAAGTATTGGCACTCAGGTTTCCACAGCTGCAGGGTTTTTTTGTCTTTAGGTTAAACTCCTCAGAAGTTAGGGAAGTATCTGAGTCAGAAATGGTAGGCAGCTATCTCCAAGCTTTTGTCACTATTTGAGAATTAAGAGTGTGCTATTATCACAGGACCCATCAGGAAGTCTGGCAAGGGTTTTATTTCTCATGTTGCCCATTATCCTAACCGAGGAACTGAAGGGATAGGCCTGCCAAATGCTCACTTGAGAAGATATACCTTTTCTACCCTCCAGTTCCCCTACATGAAATGGAGAATTTGTTCCTTTCTAATCTCAAGGACTTTTCAAGAAATCTTATTTTGATGTCAGTATTAAGACTCATTTTTGAAACCTTCTAAATCAGTAAAATAGCAGTGGCAAGCTCACAGTTGTTATCCAAGAAATATGAGGTTGGATATGTGGCTTTGCTGGTATTTTCTCCCTAAGGTACCATACTGCATCACTAGCCAAAGATTTGGTGACTGTGTGCTGACTGGTGCAGTAGGATTCCCAAAGTTCAGATCTTGGTAGCCTGCCATACACTGAGCCACTCTGAGGTGCACCATAACTCTGGGGTTTTAGAGAGAAAATACTGGTTTGTTCTCTAGCTTTTTTTCTTTTTGAATATGTTCTTTTCTAAAGACTCGTCTTGGCTGGAGAGCCATGTTTGGGAAAAGACGACTTCCAGTATAGTCAGAAGAGATGGTTCCTTATAGCACATACATGAAAAGGGCATTTATCCAGTGAACTTAATGCACAATTATTTTGCTGGTGAGGCACAATCATGTCAAAATGTATCACAGGTCATGTCCCTCCTCACTAGTTGCTTCTGCCTGGTCCCCCTGGCAGGATTGTTTGAGATGAGAGAAAGCTGTTCCTCTGGGCAAATGCTTTTAAGTTAATTAGCTCTAATACAAAATAAACAGAGCTTTTTGGTGGGGCCCAGATTCTTCCCCGCTCCGAGGGCCTAACATTTTGCATGTCTGTTTTGTACCCACACACAAGCTGTGAGATGTCAGGTCTCTTCCTTTCCACATAAATAACAATAAATGCCAGAAGATGTTTGCTTACTTTCTCTTCTTCAACCCCAAAAGGGAGCCCCTGCTTTACAGCAATTGTTGCACCCTGTTTCCATGACGTCTGTTGTACGCAAAGCAGTCAGGTGATGACCTTGAATCAGAGCAGATGTCACAGCACTGTGTATTTGATTTCAGTGTTATTTAACATTTGCTGTTTGCCCTAAGATAGAAAGCTGGCTTTTCTTATGGTAGTTTCCTTTTATGAGCTGTTTGCAATTTAAACCTGATCTGATGCAAAGTGTAAACTAAATCACGGAGGGGTGGCAGATGAAGTGAATTCATTTTTGGTGCCAAGAGGAGCTTTGACAGGGTCAACATACCAAATCTTCTTATACTCTCTTGACTTGAAGGGATGAAAATAGGTTTTGGTGCTTGACTAAGATTTGTCTTTGAAGTGCCTCAGAGAACAGAGTCACCTTGATTTGCTCTTGCAGTGTGAATGCTGAGGAGGTTATCATCCAATGATGTAGTCTCTGAACACCTGGACAAAACTTAATCAAGGAGGAGAACAAGCAGGAACTAATCATGGTGTGCACCATTTTGGTACTTGTCTTTGAGCATCCTGTTCTGGGCTAAAGTTCGAGACCTGAATTCTGAGCTACATTTCTTCCCCCTGTCAGGAGTGCATGCATGACATTGCCAATTACATTTTCTCCTGAGCCTGGATTTCGGATGGAGTGGTATATGCTGACTACTTCCACAGCTTGTGATGATATTCACATTTGACAACAGAGAAGTAAACTGAGCTTAAGAAATAACTATTGAGGCAAATCTCTCATTTGTACAGGTGAAACTGTGGCAGGAAGTCTTTGTTTAAGGTTAGGAGTTTTGACAATTATTGATCTTCATTACTTCTTTTTTTCCTCAAATGCTTGAGGATCTTGGTGATTCTGTCAATGAAGTTTTAGCTGGGTTGGTTATTGGTTAATTTTTGTTACCCTCGGCATAACAATTCTTGTCTATTTACAATCCTCTCAAACAGGCTTTTAAATCCTAGGCCTCAGATCTCATTCAACTATATTTGATTTGAACTGATTTCTCATCGAGTAAGTCCTCTTCTTCTAAAAAAAAAAAAAATTGGAGAAAGAAACTTTTTTCAATACACTCTGTAATGTTATAACTGTCACTAGTCTGTAAACATCATAACAAACCCACATCACAGTGACTAAAACATTACAATTGAAACAGTGGCATTCCATGATTAGAAACACGAGCTACTACAGTGTAGGTCAGGTCAGCCTGATCTTCAGTTTCAGTTTTCCTACCCGAAAATAGCTAATTCTTCTGGTCATTAGGGTACTTGCAGAAATGCAGAAGGAATGGTTTGCAATTCCACTACAATGGACATAGCTAAGTGTCAAACCTATCTTTGCATTTTCCCAGACAGGTATCTTTAGGGCTTTGAATTGAAACCTACTAAGAAAGAGTGTCACATCCATGTCCAGAATTACAAATCCTTACCGAAAAAATTCTTCAGAAAGAAAAATTTAATTATCTCACCTAAGGGAAAAAGAAATAATTGACCAAATGTTCTTGTGAACACTGTAAGCTGAAGCACCTACTTTCTTCCACAAGTTTCAATGTATTTTGATATTCTTTGATTCCATTATTAGGACCATTAAAATATCCAGTTTACAGTAAAATTAAACAATCCCTATCCATTTTTTTCCTGCTCTGGTACATTAACAAAGGACAATATTTGGGATGTGTTTATTGGTGTTTTTGTCAGGAATTCTGATTAGTGGTACGTTTAGTAGTACCTTTATTTCTTGTGTACTTTGAGTAGTTGGCCTTTTTATGATGCCTCATGGCAGTGTGTTACCTTACTGACCTCTTTTGGCACAAAACACTGCAATTCTTTAATTACTTTTAATCTCTTCTTAATGTCATTAGTGCAACTAGCACATTTTCTACTGCCAGTGGAAGTGACCGAGATAATCTTAAAATAGGGTGGCCTGACTGTGCCTGCTGCCTTCTTTTATCATCCATTCTTTTTGTGGAGCTCTAAAAATTGGGACAGGTAAGTGTCACAAGACCTGTCTGTCAGCTGGCATGGGAAGAATCGAGTTGCTCATCACAACTACAAAAAGTGAAATTAGCTGTGCCTTGGGAAATGTCACCTGCTCCGTGTGTGGCTCACTTTGCAGCTGCACTCTCCAGAGGCAGAGGGTAGTCCTATGTGCATGAGACAGATGAAGGTTTTTGTTTCACTGTGTAAGCGCTTTAATTTCTTTTAATTTAAAGCAAAGACATAAAAAGTTTTGCCAATCTCTAGGGGAAATAAAAAAGCAGTTAATACTTTTCTGTCATTCAAACTCACCACTTCAAGTATTTATTATGTAGGAGGGCAGGCTCATCTGGACCAAACCTATATAATTTCTTTTAAAGAATATTCTTGTACACCTCAGTGAAAGGTGCTTTCTTTTTTGGTTTTTTTTTTGTTTTTTTAATAACCACTGGTGCTTTCTTGTCGTTTTGGGTTGGTGTATGATTTGTTTCTCTCTTTGAATTGCACCTTTACCAAAATGACAGAGCTGAGACGGTTTGGAGCATCACCAATTCACATCATCAGAAAACCTCAGGATCAATGTTCTAATTATCACCTCTCGAGAGCAGGTGGCCAAAATACACTCTGCCATCTCCTTTATTGGTTTGGTTACTGAAGGTTGATGATACAGCAATTTTGCCTCACTAGACCAAAAATAACAAAGGGAAACAATCATCTAAGTGCAATTTATGTTTGAACAGAAAGACCTCTATCTCTTCTGAGATGCTTGCTGCACCTCTTAAGATACTTCAGTTTCTTTCTTCATGGTAAGATTGCCTTATAGGGAGGGACTGGGTCAAATTAGACTCTGCTCTACCCGTGTGTCTCTGTCTTTTTCAGTGTGATAGGCTTTGGTTCAAAGTGATCCTAGATAAAGGGTAACACAAATTGAAGAGGAGAAAGTGTGGAAATGTCTCAGCAGGAGACCTTGTACTGGGGAAGGGCTTGCTTTGCCTGCTTCAGTTCTCTGGACTTCTTTGAAAGGGAAGAATCAAAAATCTGCTGTTCCAGCTTTGGTATATGAAGCACTGGCAAGGATCTCCTCTCCTCCCTCTGCTACCCCCCTTACCCCAGTTTACACGTACATTCATTTATGATGGCACATAACACCAAGGAAGGAAGCTGTGAAAATAAGATCCTTCTATAAAATGAAACTTGTAAAGTCATCTCTAGAAATCCAGAGCATGATGTAATGCTGATCACTTTGCTGTCCTGTGAAAAGATATCTTTGTTCTTCATAGCACCCTGGAAGCCAAAGGTTAAAGGCTGAATTCTTTGTATGAATTCTCAGGCTAAATCTTGCCCAAGAGATCAACTAGATCCAGGCATTGTGTCAGAAGCCTTTGCAATACAGGATGAGTTCAGCTTGGGAATATGTGAGAAAAGCCATGAGATAAATGATTCATAGAAGGAGTATGAGAGAGAAAGAAAGATTGTTTTTAGCATCTATTAGATGTTATCCCACTTCTTGGCAAATGTGCCCAGAGTAAAATATAAGTGCTGGGTCTTTGAAGTTCTTTGTGCATTACATTGGTTATTAGACCAAGCTGCCTTTTTTTGTTGTTTATTTGGGTTTTTTGTTTGATTTAGTTTGGGTTTTTTGGGTTTTTTTTGTTTTTTACTAAAATGGCACCTGTGCCACTTAAATGCGTTAGAAATTGCTGCTTAACTATTCACTGAAAGGAAGATATAATGATGGGAGTTAGTCACTCTCACTTGATTTCTGGTATCTTTGGGCTTCAGTGTCACACTCAGCCTTTCAGGAAGACACTGTGCGTGTGTCTAGATAATTGATCTGCAGAAATCTAAGATTAGAAATCTAAGATTTAAATTTAGAACTCAGCTAATATTTTGATAAGCTGCCTGTACTGTGTGTGTCTTCAAGGCCAAACTTCATTTCAGGTAATAGCAAGTGAAATTTGAAGGTGAAAATTTGCATCACAGGATTTATTAGTAACTGTTCTTGTATTATAAGTGCGCCCTCATTTGTATTGTTGCAGAGTCTCAGCCTTGGACCAAAATAATAAATCTGCCCCATCCTTTGAAAACATTTTAGTGTATTTGACTAGATGATGTTTAAGGCCCCTTCCAGCCTTAAGCATTCTATTATTTCTGGAAGTGGTCCTTGGGGTAACCCTGTAATAAATGCTCTCTAATTTTCTGCCCATATGGCTTCCTGTCATGAAATAAAAATAAAAGCTCTTCTAGAATGTTCAAAATGCATTTAGAGAAAGGTCTTCTACTATCACAGAAAAAGGACACTTGCCAACTTCATCTACCAGCAGCTGCTCTGAATACAGCATTTTCTGAAAATGGTGTATTAGGTTATGTAGAACTATGCATTCTTATCCAAATTCTGATTATCAGAGCCAAAGTAAATGGTGAGATTGAAAGTACTATTAGCAAATAGAGCAGTACTCCATTAGCTACTTATGCAGCTCCTTTGTATTAAGCTTAGAGCTGAAATTCAATGAAGAATTGTAATTAAAAGGACAGTTTGGAAGAGGTAATGGTTTTATATTTGAACATTTTCCTCTGCCTTGTGTAATTGTATATTATGAGCAGCTTACCTGCATTGAAGCAGCTGCCCACATTGGAAAGAATCTGTGAAATAGTGTTTCTTGATGGGGTTGGCCCCTTTCTAAGGAAACGTGAGTTTATGCACATATTTTAAAAAAAACTTGTTTGTATATTATATCTATAGGCCTCAGCTGTCATTTCACTCCCAAAAGTCTAATTGAGAAAAGTTTAGCTGAATTGAATCTGTCTAGATATTCATTATTCAGCAAGTCCAGGTGCTATTGTCGTCTGCACCTAAACCAAATGCTTACGCGCTTGAACCTCATGAGTTTTTGAAAAGTGAATCTCTAGCAAAGTTCATAGTCTCACTTTCTCTTAATGAGAGCAAGAGAATACGAAGCACTTGGAGACCAGAAGGCATTCAGTGCATTTTCTGGAGTGTCCAAATAACAGATAATTATTCGGGGCAGTGGTAAGCCAAGGGCTTTTGGTTAGCACTTAAAACAGAATTGTACAATGGTTTGGGTTGGAAGTGATTCCACAGATCATCTCCTAACACCCCCCATGTCATGGGCAGAAACAACACCAATTAGGTTGCTCAAAGGCCAAGTTGACCTTGAATATTTGCAGGGATTGGGTACCACGATTTCTCTGGGCAACCTGTTCCAGTGCCTCACCACCTTCACAGAATTCACATTAAAGAACTGCTTTCTAATATCTAATCTAAATCTGTCCTCTTTCCATTTAAAGCCTTTTGCCTTTGTCCTACCACTACATGCCTTTGTGAAGTCCCTTTCCATCTTTCTTGTATTCCCTTTAAGTACTAGAAGGTGCTCTGATAAGGCCTCCCTGGAGCCTGCTTTTTTCTAGGCTAAACAGCCCCAACTTTCTCAACCTATAGGTCAAAGCTGTTCCAGCCCTCTGACCATTTTCATGGCCCTCTGCTGAAATAGTTCCAGCAGGTCCATGTTGGTATAAATAATAGTAAGGATGATCCCAACACAAAGTGAGAGGCACTGTTTGTGCTTCTCTCCAACTCTTAATCTCATTGGTTCAAATCTATTAAAAAGATGTAGTTTCATTTTCTTTCTTTTGAAGTCTTTTGGTAGGAAATATATTTGATAAGCATGATAGTTTGAAAAGCCTCTGCAGGCAGCAAGGCATGATTATTGAAGTCAGAGAAACAGAAACAAAAACTACACTAAGTCTTATGAAAAGTCAAAATAGCCTTTGCGTGAGTTTTAGGGTGGAATGGTTTATGATATTAAGCTTCTCAGGCTAGCCTTGATGGGGTGCACTTTCCATCAGAATCTTGTGCTGTGTATACAGCACAGTAAACAAGGTAGCTTTAGGCCTGATAGCAGCCTGATGTTTCTTCTTTGCTGACTAGATCTGGGTCTCTTATAGTTGTTCCATGCTGTGAGCACAGGGTCATGTTTTCAGGTACCTATATACCTGTTCTAGTTTAGGAATTAAGCTGTTTCACCATTTCTGTACTACAGAAGTCTACAGAAGACACAGCATAAAAGACATCCTGAGAGTATTTCTGGTTTTTTATTACTTCTTTTCTATGAAACAGCTCTTTTAGAGCTACATAGCCTCCCAGAGTATCAAATGGACCTAGTTGGAAGTTAACAGAATCACTGTTTCTTAATATTTTCTGGGTTTTTTAAATCTAATGGATTAAATATGCTATGGAAAATCAAGCAGAGTTTTCCTCCTTAACCCAGAAAAACATTGTAAGCTTACAAGAGAGCTAGCCAGGCAATAGATAACTAATATATTAGGCAGGTGTTTGTCAACAAACTTTATTAACAGTCATGAGTTTCTTCAGAAGTCATAAGTTGCTCTGTGTTGCAATCTTTTGCTGTCGTATCTTTCTAAGCCTTGGGGGCAAGGTATTGCGTCTAGGACAAATACTGCTTTATGCCCTTGCTGATGTCTGTCATTTGATTAACTTACAGTGTTTAATCAATCTTGGCTTGAAGGACAGGTTCTGGTCAGGTGATGTGTTTAAACATACAGGCAGAGAGTCCCCTGGGAAGAAAGAGGAAGAGAATTCAAAGTTCTTCTCTCCTGCCAACCGATACAGGAAAAACACAGAGAATAAAACACATGTGAAAGTCTTGAGCTTGTTTTCCTTCACCCTTACTCCACAGATGTTTAAACAAGTACTTTACTCCCTAAGCATTTGTGCTAGATACTTTCTTTCCTTTGAAAGAAAGACTTCAGTTATCTTCCATCCTCAGAAGAGACCAGAGATTTGTTTTCAGTATCTTTGCCAAAGCATGCTGGCTGCCAGTTAGTCTTCAGGTACCCGGTATAAGCAGAAAAGACAAAAGATTATGCAAGCTCATACACAACTTCATGTCGGCTGCAAAGTGTAAAAGGAAACGGAAAAGATTCAGAAACAAGTTGTGGAAAAATGTATTCAAGTAAGACAGCAAATAAACTTGTAATAGACAAATATTCTTTAAAAAGAAGTAAACGACAATAAAAAATGCTGCTTTGGGGAATCACTATGGTCTAGTTACCTTGATATACGTTTTAGAACTTTAGAGCTCTGATAAGAATGGACTCCACATTTTTTCAGTCAGGAGCTAAGAGCATCCCACTGCAAAGGGGGTGTCCCCCCTTGGGCCGCTGCCTGCTCCTGTAGCCTGCCAGCACTGCTGAACAGCAGTTGGCAGACTGGTACTCCTCTGGCAGGGCCAGCACTGAAAAAGTGAACGGACAGTTCTTGTCAACAAATTAGATAATATCACCGCTGAAATTTAGGAAAGACCACCAGATACCTGCATGAGCTGTCAAAAATATTCACGCTGAGAGCTCTGGAGTGTTGAAGCAATGACACCAAGAGTCAATGCTCTGGGCAAATTCCCAGTTTGCTGCATAAAGGGGCTTTCATCTTTTACTCTGGTGTCCCTTATTTTTTCCTCACTATTTAACAAATTTCTGTTCTGACAATGCTTAAATAACCAGCTATTGAATCATAAATACAAACTGTCATTTTAACAAGTGTTGTTATTCAGAACAACTATGTCTAAAGCCTAAAGGTAAGTACCCACTGAAATAACCAGGTAATATCTTTTTTCATTAGAATTTACACATTAAAAAGAAAAACAGAAAAACCTGACTTTGAGGTTGTCCTAGTATGGGTAACTTTTATGAAGGTGGCCTCCAGGAAGTAGAAGCTAACAAATGAAATGGAAAAAGCTGTCAAAATTTTAAAGGGTAACTTTCTATTTGAAGAACCTTGTTTTTATACCTGATTGAGACAGTCTTAAGAAAACTGTACTATGAAGAATGTTAAACTGTCTGCATCCAAATGTTTAAGAGAATATGAAAATCCAACAAATCACTGGTTGTTCTTGAAATATCTCTGCATGTAGTGCATGGACAGGATTTGGAATAATCTGGAGAGTTGGTTGTTTGCACAGTAGAAAGGAAGAAGTGATCCAGATGAGAATAAAAGCAAAACTGAGACATGCATTAAATTGTTAAGCATGATAAGATCAAAATACCATGCAAATTAAACAAAATATATTGTTTACTTATAGCTCAGAGTTATGCAAATGGTGAATTATTTGGACTAACATAGGCTCATTTTTGCAAGATACCACCAAATAACCCATATCCAGCATTGCTTTTGTACCTGTGAGGGATTGTCTCACCTTGTCTTCACAGGACATGTGAAAATCACAGTACATTCCTATGGATACCAGTCAATATTTCTGAACGGAGATAAGAGGTGGTACAATATAGTAGGAATTTTTATTGCAAAAACATTGATTTTATTTTTTTAAGGTTTGTTTTGTTTTGTTTTGTTTTGGCTTGGTTTTGTTTTAAACTTCTGGTCTATTGAGTACTTTTGTATAAGCCAATAGTCATACGTATGGAATCCGGGAAATGGGGACATATGCTTCTCTGTGGATTATACTCTCTTGCCCTGAATTTGTTTGTTTCTTTCTTCGCACAAAATCTTCAGAAGTATAATAACGTACATAGGTGAGGCACTGACAGTAATAAACTTGCCTCTTGGATTGAAAATGCAGAATACCTTTGACAGCCTCTCCAAGGCTTATGCTGTCAGCCAAATTAGTAATGTTCCAATTAAATCTTCTTCAGGAAGAATTTCTTCACTGAGAGGGTGGCCAGGCATTGGAATGTGTTGCCCAGATAGATGATGTGGTTGCCATCCCTGGAACTGTTCAAAAAACCAAGTAGATATGGCATTCTGTGATATGGTCTAGTGAGAGTGGTGATGTTTAGTCACAGGTTGGACTCAATGACCCTGGAGGTCTTTTCCAGACCTAATGATTCTATGAAAGCAAAAAGCTACATAACTTAGCACATTTCACATTTTTGAGGCCCTACCCCACAACTTAAAACTTTCTCCACAGCTGCCAGTGCTCAGGGGCCCCAACATGCCGATGTGCTGCAGACAGTGAGGGGAAATGGTGACTCCTCCATCCCTTGCCACTGACCCTGTTTCCCTTATCCCAAATTGACTTTCCCTCCTAGGGCCAAGAAAAGTTCTCAGGTTCAGGGCTTCTGGGGGCTTTTCCTGTAGATTTTTTGTGTGTTGGGGTTTTTTTCTTTCTTTCTTCTCTTCCAGCAGAGATGATGCCCCATAATTTCTGCAGCTTAACATTTCAAGGCAGAGACACATTTCAGGCAGTTCTGAGTATCCATATAGAAGGGAGGTGCTACCTTTGGATACCTGAATTTCATTGTGTTAATGCAGAAGCACACCTTCCTTAAGCCTTATGATGTGACTTGAAAAATTCTTGATTGTAAGACACACAGCCTGACAAACAAATCTTCCCACAAATGCCCTTCTGAATACTCATTGGCTTTGTGCTCAAGTTCTGTTTGTCTTTCCTTCCAGCAAGCACTCAAGCTAGCAGTATCACTTGGAAGTTTTAATTTTAAAGCAGTGATTGGAAAGAGTTCACAGAAAGCAAGACTTGAGCTCAGAAATGCAACAACTTTATAAAGTTAAAAAAAAAAAAAGGTTAATCAACTTGTGCTTGTGTGCATTTTCAAAATACTCGGAATTTTAAGTATGGTTCCTGAAATAATGGCTGGACAACTATTATACATGATTTTAGTTTAAAAATTACTTAACATATAAAAAACCTACAAAGAATAAATTGACAAGAAGATATTGTTCTTAAATTATCCAAATAGTTATGAAATCCACTGTTTAATAAGTGGATATCTTGAAATAGTAATGCCATTTTCCCTATGTGAGAAAAGCAACCTCTGCATAAGCTAAATCCCTGTTCTCAGACATTAGCAGCAGTTTGATATAGTTGTAATTATCATTCCAAGACATCCATGCAAAAATAGTCATTAGAGGGCAACACTTTTGTATAGCTTGTACAGAGAGATGAGTTTTGGATGATTCCCTGCTTAGCATCCATTCCAAAAACTACACAGTACTGCATGTTTCTTCAGGATGAGGTTAAACTCCTTCTCCACTAGAAATGCACCTAAAAAGAATAGTGTTTAAACTGCCCACCTACACTTCAGAATCATTTACAGTTCCAGTAGCAACCACTGAAACTACTGACAAAAGTGTCTAATTGGAGAAATGTTAAATTATGATTTCATTTTCAAGTGGAAAATTAGTAAAATGAGTTCAAATGAACAGCATATTTTATTCACATTCCCAGCATGGGAGCAGCCTTGGCACACAAATGAATGCATAATTAAAGGTGGGTTTGCCCTCTAGATTGGTCCAGATTTCAGCTAATTTTCTGCCTTAAACACTGCTTTAGACATCTTACTTTTTCTCCTTTTTTAAGTGTTTGGATTCCAAATCACAGTATTTGCTGAAAGGATGTATTCTTTTCAAAAATTTAAGAAGTTAGTCTTATTTTCTAACTGCGCATCATTTGGCTGAATTATTTTGAACTGAAACTGTCAAAAATTAGCCTCAGATTTCAATGTATTTTTGAATTTCCACGTGTCTTACAGGTTTTTATAATTTTTTCCCTTTTTCTGTAAATCTGTAGATGAGGATCCTGGCTCCAGAAAGAATCTAACTAAGCTTTCTCTTAATGAAAACAATTCAGTTGGCTTTTTGGATTAGATTTGATTTTGTCTCATCTAGTCATAAAGCCTTTTCAAAAATAGCAGTTAAAACTATAGGCCTTCCCATATTCGGAAGCATTTTTTTGCAAGTTCTTTGCATTAAAAAAAAAAAAGTGTAGATTAATTGAGCCTTATCCCTAGAATATATTGTGAGGAAGTGGGGGGAAACTGATGGCTTTTTTGTTCTTGGAAAGAAGAGGCCGGGATTTTTCATCAGAATCTCTATCATCTTGGTCAATGTGATGGGGGAGGTGGTGTAACAAGTGCTGAGCTTTGTGAAATTGTATCAATTTACAAATCCTAGTAACTGAATGATTTACATGCAGCAAAAGAAGTAATTGCTAACTGTAAGAAGTAAAATGGGGTGGGGGAGGACTGGAGGGGAATCAGTGGAAAACAAAGGCTCTTTGTGGGATCTACAAGAGCCAAACACAGTTTCTTTAAACCAGCTGGGCAAGTTAATGTAGAGATGTCTTGTCTTTCAACAAGAAATCCCCTGGAATTGTCAATTACTCTTCAACCTAGACAGTGATTCATTGTCCATTGAATAAACAAAGTAAAAAAGCAGTTGTGAACATCATGATAAAAACACCTTTCAGAAAAGTCCAGAACTTAAGGGCTGAGATCTGTGACAAACTGCGATCCACTTCCAGCCTCAGCTTTACAGTAGCTCCCAGTTTGTTCCCAAAGGGGTGCAGGACTTTTCTTCACTAAGCACCATATTTTAGTATCTGCCTGGCTAGTGCTGAATCAGTATGCCTTGGGGAAAGAAAGTGACTGGGGAGAATACTTTTTAAATTGAATTGAAGGCTTTGCAATCATTCTGGCTCTTTGTTCACTAACTAGGTTCCTGATGTTGACTCAGTGAAAACAATTTATATTGTATATTAGCACAATGGTGCTGAGTGGAAAAAAAAACATCTCCAAATGAAATTTCCATCTCAAAAGCAGCCTAATCTTATCTGAACTTAGCTGTTTCCTATTAGTCGATTAGTATTTAAATCTGGTGATAAAAATGAGATTGAAAGAATGAGCTGTGCCTTAGTAGTCTTGATATAGCTCCTGCTAGGTGTTCTAACTCTGGATAAACACAGATCACAAATCACTTTAAAACTCCTGCCACCTCTCAGGTAGAGACCACTTACTGGCAAAAGGAGGAAATGTTCTTACTCAGGGGCTGGGTTTGTTAAGGGCACTTAATAGGTGCAAACATAAAGGTTATTGGCAGTCCAAATTGCACTGTTTCTGTAACCTATACTAATGTATCTAGAAGAAATCTAGAATCTATCAAAAGAGCTGCTATACTGGAAAAAAGGAATATGTACATATATTTCCCTGCAAACTTTTCAAAGACTTCTACTTATTACTCCAATAGAGGGAGAAAAAAATTGAATAAATTAATAGTAAAAAAACCCAAACAAAAAAACCACAAACAAAACCAAAAAACCTTCTGACTGGACCTGATGCCAGTATAGCATGTGAATTCACCCCTGCCTTGAGATCAAATAGTCTTCTAGTACATAGAGCTCCTGCAAGTGTTTGAAAGCTTTGGTTGAAAACAAATGCTGCAGTAATCCAGTGGACAGGCTCCGTGCACATAGTCTGACCAAATTTTTCAATAAACCTCCACCTCCTAGGCAGGGCCCTATCAATGATACCTATCAATGAGGTGATCTTATTCTAGCAAAACTATCCAAAAGGTTTAGGGTGAAAACTGTGACAGGACTGGAAAGGATCAATTTGTCTCCTCCTGTGACAATAGTAAATCATAATGTGCATGGAAGTGCAAATATTATCGACCAAAATTTCCTAGCAATTACTAGTGGCAAAAATGAAGAAGTTGGTAAAATAAGAGAAAAGGAGTATTAATGAAATACTCCAAAGTTGTGTTGGAAAGCATGAGTATTATCTATTAATTCCTGATTCATCAGTTACTTTGAGACATAGAGCTCAGAAACATGCATTTGACCTGTATATTTATTTTTGCTTTAACTTGTATAAGAAATCTAACCCTGAAGAGAAAGTTGGAGCAGAAGTTTGAGCAATTACTACAGTGAGATTTTGCTCAAAGTATGTGATTGGGTTAATAGAACACTACTTTAATAAATCCTGCCAATGAATTACAGAATAATGGCAGTAAAAACTCAGTATGAAAAGCTGCTTCAATCTCCAGACATGACAGTCTTTTGATGAAACAAACTCCTTCTCCACCCTACCCAAATTGTATAGTGCCATTAAAAATTTATCTCCTGTTGTGACTAGGTTTTAAATTATAAAGAGATACTATACAAAGACTGAAGCAACTGTTTCAGTGTCTTGTTCAGGCACTGCTTACCAGCTGATTTACTTATGCCTTGTGCCAAATTATGTAAGAGTGTGTTGAAGAGACAAGAATGTTTTTTCTTGGCACTCGTGACTGGTTACTTATATGCCCAAAAAAGTTTAAGACCCAGAGCTGTATTAGTTTCTCTTTGGCATTTCTTCTTTGCAGCTGAGATGAAGAGCTTTTATTTTAAAGGGAGAAATAGCAACAGTAAACTGTTTGAGGGGATGCAACTTTTTTGTTTGGTGGAGGCAGAAGACACTTAATGCTTTTTAGTAGTTTTCTCCCTGCTTGCACGGTAGCTAACAGAAGCCCATACAATACTGATCTTTTTAAAAAACATCACCTTTAGTAGGTGATATTTTCTTCGTGCTTGAAGAAAAAAGAAATATTTAATATGTGCACACGGGAGGGGCAACCCCTACCCCTAAAAACCTGAAACAAAATGTCAAACTAAAACCACTGCACCCCAAAAAAACCTTTCTAAATTTTTTTTTTTTCCTACTGGCTTGAGAACCTGAGTTCTTCTCTGCTGGCAGCATTGGTAATTATAACAATTAATGCAGTACAAAAAAATAAGTTATTGTTTTCAGATGCTGGGGAAGACTACAGAACACTCAATCAGATGTTTCCAGGCACAAGTCTTTCAGATCAATACTTGCTACACTTGAAAGCTTATAAACCTCCCAGGGGTTTAGATGCCAGACTCAGTTAAACCCTAATTTAAGATCATTTACCTTCATTGAAAGCTGCTGGCTCAGAAAATCCTAACCAGAGACTGTTTTTCAGAGGTAGTTAAGTATGGATGTTGTACACAGTCACAATTGGTCCAGTGCAAACCATCTCTGGCCAGTACATAAGAGAACCATAACTGGAGTGGCAAGATTAATTATGAAAAGGGCAGAACAGCAGCATGTTTGGGTTTTTTTCTTTCTGTCTTTGTATTGCTTGAAGTCCATACACTCTTTCCACAGTTCTTTTTCAATTTCAGGAAACAAGATATTTACTCCCAGTAGCACACTCCTTAAATTGTAATTTTTTCCATTCTTCTGCCATTTCTGTTTGGGAAATGTACTAATTGCCTGACCTAAGAGAAACAGCTAAAAATTCATGTTGCTTGATCCCATTTTTGTCAATATTTCTTGTGGCTTGGGGTGATCAGCCTGTTTTTGCTGGGTCACTCTTCACTTCTGTAAAATGGACAGTCATAATTCTCAATACCAGTATTACTCCATAAGGATGTTCTAAAACTTAGGTAAAGGGTTAACTGAGGTGACCTGTAGAGCATATTTAAAGATTTACCAGTGAGAAGTGCTATATTCATGCTCACATTTTGAAGAGTATCTGCACTTACTACGGTAACAAGCCAGTGAATTGAAGATTAAAAACTAGGAACAGAGGTCCCATTGGCATGTGTTTGTCTGTAAATGAGTAGGAAGGAATAGAACAACTAAAGAAAACAGATAAAACCGGATTTATCATTCCCTAGTGTTTTACTACATATCAACATCTACTTACAACTCCTATTAGGGTAACTTTTCAGCAAAAATTGTAATGTTTTCAAAGTTTGTAGGAAGAATTAAGTTGCCATGAGATGAGACGAGTTTGCCTATGAAACTGTATTTCTGTGTGGGTGAACAGTAGTTCCCTTCTTGCTGCTTTACCAGGAAATAATTGCTTGCATTTCTGGCTGGTTTAAACTGTTTTATGTTTGTGACCCAAGTTTCCATCCAAAACTTTATCTGAGTGCTATTATTCCAATACAGAACTGTAAGTTAACTTTTTTTTCATGTCTTCCACAGGTTGTTTTTTTTTCTCTCTCTTTTTTGTCACCACTTAAAAACCAGTAGCTGGTTTGAAACAGTCACTCTTCCAGCTGAACAGATGTGACCATCACATGAAAGCTCTGAGGAATGTTCCATGGCAGCATCTGCTGTTTCACTTTAATGTTTATTTTTAACATGAAATAGCTGTGAGGATTCATTTGTAGCTGAAATGCTGTCTTCTCCAAGCAATGCAATTGGGTCTGACCATTCAGCAGAAGGGGAAAAAGGTAGGATGACACAGTTTTAAGGTAGAGCTACTGCAGGCAAGCCAGGGACTTTGCTTTGCTATTCATCACGTTTGTGCAGATCTATGTATCTTATATGCTAAAATTTCCTTTGAAGTCAGGTCATGTCATGAGAACGGCATCTTCAGTACCAAATCTTATCAAAAGCTTTGGCAAACTGTTTTGGAAGGTCTTTAAAGTCTTCTTATTCTAGTTTACAGTCTCCTTATTGAAGAAAATTTTTTTGTTTTAATACAAAATTATCTCCTTTATTTTGGCGTGACATCACAGTGTCATTGGAGTATCTACTGTTATTTCTGTGCACAAGACTGATGTCACAAAAATAGTAGGTGTGATGGCATAAGATGAGTTCCAAGCTTCTGGGAGGCAGAGGAAGGCAATAGCAAAGACTTTGCAGTAGTTTATAGCTACTGGGGACTCAGCATGGCTGGAGCACTGGAATAATGAACTACTGAGGCTGCCAGGATAGCACAGAGATGCTCCTTGCCATGCTCAATCAGGATTGTAAGAGAGAGGGGGTCACTTTACTGCCCAGAGCCAAGTGGCAGTTCACATCACTCAAAGGGGAATTCCAGATTCTGGCTTACAGCAGTTTTCCACTGATTTGGTGCCAGGACTGATGGAGTAGGAGAGAATCTCTATCCCATTATTTCCAGCCATGCAAAAGGGCTGGCAGGAAACATATTGAAGCAGATGTCTTGTGTTTGAACAGAATTTCAGT
Organism: Phainopepla nitens; assembly: GCA_013400175.1. Lineage (NCBI taxonomy): Eukaryota > Metazoa > Chordata > Aves > Passeriformes > Bombycillidae > Phainopepla > Phainopepla nitens. The sequence continues at coordinate 130,779 of VXBQ01002607.1, forward strand.
GAGTCATCTGCATGCCCTTAGGCACTCAATGCACCAGACAGCTCTCTAATGGCTGTGGCATCTTGCTCACAATCTAATATTATGCACACATTCTACATAATAAAACCCCACATCTTCAGCTGGGGAATGTCCATGATACTTTGGTAGATATCCTGGTAGATTTCCTGCACAGCTGAGGACTGGCATAGGATTGCTGTAGCAATCTTTTGGGACACATTTGTCATCTTCAGACAGCCCATGCAAACAAAAGGGTTTTTGTGAGTTGGCTAGCAGCCTGTGAGGTATGTACACGGCTGTGTGCTACCTTAATTTTCCCCTTCTTTGTCCCAACATGCCACTCAGGGACTGACTCAAAGGAAATTAAAATAAAAGAAAGATGTTTCACCTTTTAATAGCAACAAGGTCTTTTCCTTCTATGGATACAAAAATGAATGTCTTATATCAGGTAAATCGTGATCTAGCTACACGTGTCAATATGATGTAGCAGCTACTAAGGGCAGCAGGGAAGTTTCTCTTTTCCATCTGTCCTTTTGATACTCACCTGCGTGTTCCTTTTCCCCCTAACAAAAGAAATAAAGCCACATGTGCTGTAGTCCTCACTAAATACTGTCCCATTGATCAATTTCATTGTTGCATTGAAGCAGCAGAGGAGGACATGCATTCAGGTAATGATTTACTTACTGCAAGGTCAAGGAAAATACTTGTACACAACCACGGCCTGCACAGCTGGTAATGAACAACCCTGTCTACCTGATCCCACACTTCTGGCCTGCCACTAAGCCTGGATGTGAAGCAGTGATTTCTACATCAGCAAGAGCAAAGCAAAGCCTCATCTTCATCACTTTCTTGGATGATTGCAAAATATTTGCACATATGCTATGTGTAACAAACACCTGATTATTTGATGTCATGAATTGACATGAAACCATTCCTGGGAATAAAACCTAGCTAAATCAAAACGTTGCAGAACCACAAAGAAATTAGTTAACAGTGACAACTAGTGAGGGAAATAGAGAAATTTATGGCAATATGATTTCTAAACTGAATCTTACTCTGTTGCAGAGCTGGCCTTGGATTAGTCGGAGTTATAATTTGGAGGTTCTTAGAAGCTTGGTTTTTCTGTTTCACACAAGTAGTTCCATATTTTTTTTTAAAAAAAGACAAACTAATCTTTTTTCCACTCAGTGTCTCCACTTATTCCGTAAAAAAAAGTTCTCATCAAATGTCATTTTTACTTATGATTATCATACCAGATTGTCTAAAGACACTGTGAAGTATGCTATGCTGGAGAGGGAGGGATAACTTTAGAGACTGCTTTGCAAATGATGCTGTTTGGGTTTGCTCCTTATCTGGTCTCAAACAATGTATATTGCCTTTTTGACTAAGGTGCATCCTTTTTATCAGTGTACTGTATGTACTGTTGGTTCAGCAGCCCTCAAACTGGGAGTTATTTCAGGTGACTCAAACAGGAGGAGTGTTTCTTTTCCTGAGTTAAAAAGGCCTTTTAGTTTTATCCTTTGATTAACTTCAGACTGATTTTAGTATATCTTGAGCTTTGAATACATTCTTCTTTGAACTATGAGAAAACACTGCACTGACTTAGGGTTGCTGAATTTCTAGCATTTGATCTCTCAGATTCTCTAATGTCCTGCAGAGAATTCACACTGAATCCTAAATTGAGGAACAATTAATCTCACTTTCACCTATGGTGGTATCAGACCTTTTCTCTTTGAAGTCTCAACCTACTGCAGCCTGTTCTGAATGGCTTTGACTTGCAAATTCTCTTTCTATATTGGAAACTGAAATCTTGCCATGCAAGAGGATGGCTTGTCCTGCTATGCATACTTTAACTTGCATTCTTATCATGGAGAGGCTGAAAAGCACAAAACCAATGTAGAGAATCTGGCTTCTGGAAATCTGGTTTGTTGCTATTCAGTGAAACCGAAGAGAAATCATGGCATACATATCTGATTTTGCAAAGTTTAATAGAACATAAAATCTGAGATTACCTGTAAGAATGCCTCATGCCAGTGTCCTGTACTAACAGTAATGGGAAATGAATTAGTGGGACTCTTTTAATAACAACATTGGTAGAAAATGAAGCCTTTGTTGCTTCTGAATTGATTTGCTATGGAAGTGGGAACAATTCTTTCCTGCCTCTTGCTGCTGAGTTGCTCTCTGCCTATGAGAAAGAGCATGTTTTCATGTTGTAATTAGTAAACGGGCAATGTGACTTCTTCTGTGCAGTGTACTCCTTCAGCTTCAATCTTTGGTATGGAACAAAAGGAAATACCAAAGCTCCTACAGAGTGCAAAAAGCAAATGTAACAGAGAGAGTGATGTACCGGACTATTCAAAAGATGAACCTGAAAGCACTGGAATATGACATGACATTCTGCATTGTAGCTGATCAAGAGCTTCATTACATCCTATGCCATAATTTTAGACACCTTAGCTTACTATAGATGTATTTGAATTGAAACATTTTACATTGACAGCAATCCATATAAAATTTTTTTTCCAACTCCAAAGGTACTTGGGTTTTCAGGTTTTTGGCTAGAATTTATTTTCTGTTCATTCAAGACATAAATTGCATTTATTCTGAATAGAAGCCTGCTCAGTGAGGTTCTTGAGGACACTGTGGTTATTCATTGAGTAGGGTGATACTTTGAATGTGTAACCTCATCTTTTTCATATCAAAAGTGGGTAAAGAGAGTTTGGCATCTAGCCCACTAACATCCTTATTCACTAAGCTCCTGCTAAGGAAAACTACAGCTGACAGAAACAGGGTCTTTTTTTTGAAAAGAGAACAAAGTGGCCACACAACCACACATGCAAACAAATACTGGACTAGTTCAGCAACTAAAACACGTATTTGAAGCCTGAGGTATCAGCAAAAGGGATATGAATGAGGAGAAATTTCCTAAGGCATCTGTCAGCTCCTTCTTGCTTAATAGTAATGATATATAAAGTTCACACAAATAATATAGGATGTAAATACCTCTACCATTTAGGGGACATTGCTCAAAGAAAACTCTTCCAGTAAGTGACATGAAAATATCAATAGGAATAGTAGTGTGCTTTAAGAATGCTAAGAGAACAGTGGAAATATTGCCAAGTTTCAGGAAAATCTGGATGATATAAAGATATTAGTAAATTATGCCCTGTGTTTGAGTTCAAATGTTTTTGTTCACACAATGTTTAGAGCAAAATAACTAATACAAGATGCACCATGCTGATTTTATCTATTACATAAATTACATTACCTATGGAATCTGTTAACAGCATTGAAGTGAAGAGTGATGTTATCCACAACATCTATTCTTGAGCTGTTAGGAAATTAGCTGCTGCTGGAAAATGTTGACTGAAAAAGAAATTTTGTACTCATTTTGATATATGAAAATTAAATAGCCTCTTGACTGTAGAATGAAGTATATAAACTAAACTTGCCATGAAAGGTTTACAAAACCAGCACCAGACAGAATGTAAAAAAACTCCCAAATCTAGTTATTTGGGAGTGAGCAAGTAGACTTGATTTGAGTAGGTTTGAGCTTACAATCAAGGTTTCCTACCTTACTGTGCTGCCTAAAGCAATAAGTTGGTTAATTGTATAGAATATGTCCCTCTGTGAATTTTTTCCTCCAGAGCTGGAAAGGATTAAGCTCCTAACTAATGTAGAACATGATATATGAATATGAATAAAATAGAAAAAAAAATAGAAATAAAATAAAATAGAAATATTTAATCTCTAACACTACACTGAGGACCAAAGAATTGAGTGCTATGCTCTTGCAAATGTCCAAACAATCTGAAGCTTTGTGCATTGAAATTAAGTCTATTTAGATTCTGAGTGGGACTTGGGTGATATTTCTGCTCAAATATTGTCAGTTTTTAAATACTCTTTGGCATTTGATCTGAAACGTCACAGTTTACCAAAAAGACATGCAACTGGAAGCATCCATCTCATCTCACAGCAGTCAAATTTGAACAGCATTAACATGTAGCATATACACTGCATGTCCCTAGAACCAAGGATCCCAGATATACAGATATATAAGACAAAGGTCTATCTCCTATATAATGTGTTATAACAGCAAGCTGAAAATCTACTTCCATTGTGTGAATAACAGTAACACCTATGTATGTATTTAATAGATAAACTTTGTAACAGTTGGCTTGAGAGTAGTGGAAAGTTTTGGGAGTTTAACCCATTTCCTGAAATGTGCATCTGGGATGTTAGTGAATATTAGCAAAGTCCAAGTGCCATGTCCTGTGCTTCAGCCACAACAACCCCATGCAGTGCTACAGGCTGGGGGCAGAGTGGCTGGAAAGCTGCTCATCAAAAAGGGATATGGGGATGCTGTTGATGTCCAGCTGAACATGAGCCAGCACGTACCCAGGTGGCCAAGAAGTCCAATGGCATCGTGACCTCCACCAGAGATAGTGTGGCCAGGGAAGTGATTGTCCCCCTGTCCTCAGCATGGGTGAGGCCACACCTCAAATCCTGGGTCCAGTTCTGGGATCCTCACTACAAGAAGGATGTTGAGGCACTGGAGCGGGTCCAGAGAAGAGCAACGGAGCTGATGAAGGCTCCAGAGGATAAGTCTTATGAGGAGCAGCTGAGGGAGCTGGGGTTGTTTCACCTGCAGAAAAGGAGGATCAGATGAGACCTTATTGCTCTCTACAGCTCCCTGAAAGGAAGTTGTAGCAAAATAGGGATTGGTCTCTCCCAGGCAAACAGTGACAGGACAAAAGGAAACGGCCTCATGTTGCACCAAAGGAGGTTCAGGCTGCACATCAGGAGGAATTTCTTCACTGAGTGACTGTTAAACATTGGAATGCACGGTTCTATAACGGGGTGGAGTCACCATCCTTGAAGGTGTTCAAGAAACAACTGGACATTGCACACAGTGCCATGGTCTAGTTGACAAGGTAGTGGTCAGTCAAAGGTTGGACTTGACCTCAGAGGTCTTTTCCAATCTAAATAACTCTGTGACTCTGAGACATGGTGTCTAGAAGCTCTGCCTGTGTGAATTTGCTTTAGAAAACTCTGTTTTGTTTTTCTTCTTTTTTCCCTTGCTTATGTTCAACAACTGCTGTACAGCTATTTTTTCTTTTGTATTATTTGAATAGGTACCCAATGGGCTAGGTCTGATGTTCTGTGGATCCTAACACTCAACAGTAACAGTTAACTTTGTGGAGAGGCATAAATTTATATTTGATATTCCCCGTTGTTTATAGCAGACGTTCTGATAGTCATCTTTGAATTAGCACTTGTTGAATTCATTAGGGAACACTGACATTTGCTAAACAGCAGAGTTGGTTAATAATTCCATTTTTTCAAGTGTTTTAAAACATGGTTCTCATATTTATAAGTGTGATTTATTTGCAAATCAGGCCAGCTAATGAAGAGTGTCTTTTGTCAAGAAAACCCACAATCTAACAGCAAGGAAAGGAATTAGTTGAAAGATGAGAATTTGAGGTAAAACACTGCAACATCAGGTTGTAGATTTGAAAGAACTTGCTTCTGTTTGTAATGGTCTAAATTTTTTTTTTTGCCCTTCACTAATCTTGCACTATTTGGATCATCTTTTTTTCCATTTGATATGATTGTAATTCCAAGGACATTAGAAACTGATGCATTTTTGACAAGTGACTTGCCAAGAACTTTTCTCTGCTCTTCACACTCTACATCAGTATTATGTGGACTAAATTTTGTCAACTACAAAGAGGTGCTGATGCAGGTTTCCACCCTGACACATACTTTCTCAGCTATCAAAATAATATTTCCCTTTATACTTAAGGGAGAAGGAAAAATGGGTTCATATTTCTCTACAAATCAAGAAACTGGAGTGCTCTGAACTCAGGTCTCCTGGAGGCAATGTCTAAAGTAAGAGCAGATGAACTTAGATACCCAAATTAAATGCTTGAAGGTAACAATCCCAGTTGAGTGTATTAATTAGTGCCAAAGAAGTATTCAGGTCTTTGAGAGCTCCATCTGCTATTGAAAAACCAAGATAACCAGTAACTACCCTACAGCAAACAAAGCAAACAAGACTCACTTTCAGAGCACTTGTGCTTTACAGATATGTTGTTTTTCCTGTAGGAAGCACAATTTACTTCATAAGAACAACATGAATCAGATTTAATGCAGAGGCCAAGGCAACCAAGTATCAGCTCTGCAGTCACTGTCAAGCCACCTTGTTACAGGGCACAGTCAAGGAGGGCATTGCTTCTCTCTGTTTTTCCCTTCTTTCTTATGCAGTAACTGTGGAAAGACTTCTTGCAGGGATATTATACAGTCTATTGGATTTTCAATGGGCTACAACCAGACCTTAAGCTCTTCTTAATGTCCACCATAAATTTTACCTTTACATCACTTTCTAAAGGATTTTTTCTGTTCACAGGAGGAACAGGAGTGAAATGGGATTATATATAAAGCTGAGCCTTGCATGTTGCCTGAAAGAGTAGCAGCAAGCAAAGGAAAATTAAAACAGTATTTTATAGCTGTTATAAAAATTATTCTTGTGACTGACACATTTTTGTTTAAAAAATACCTCTTGCCTAAAAGTGACATATTGAGCTTCACTCTGGTTTTGGATGCTTATTAAAAATCCTTCTCTGCTATTGCTTTTTTGGGTTACAGGGTTTAGAGAGATGAAGAGGGACTTTTCACAAGAGCATGTAGTGATGGGACAAGGGGGAAAGGCTTCAAACTGAGAGTATGTTTAGAATTTATATTAGGAAGAAATTCTTTACTGTGAGGGTGACAAGGCACTGGAATAGATTGCTCAGAGAAGCTGTGGATATCCCGTACCTGAAAGTGTGTGAAGCCAGGCTGGATGGGACTTTAAATAACCTGGTCTAATGAAAACTGTCCCTGTCCATTGCAGGGGTTTGACTACAGACAATCTTTTAGGCCCTTTCCAACCCAAACCATCCTGTGAATCTATAATTAATCACTGAAAACAAGGTTTAGGGTGATAATGCAAATGATCCCACCGTGGTATCTGAGAGCTGATCAACAGTTTACCTGCACATGTATCTCTACATTCAGTAAGTGGTCATGCCTAGAGGCATACAAATGATCATTGTTTCTGTGAGCATATTACAGAGAGCTTACTGGATTTTTTATGTTATTTGACTGTTTCCCCCAGAATGGGTTTCCTCACTGGAAGAAAAAAGGCAGCTGTCTTATTGTCTATGAGCACAAGACGCTGCTTCTCCTTGACAGGCAGCAGCTGCCTGCATAGAGATGATAGTGCTGAGTTTGAGTTGTAGAGCTTGAAGTGATTCTGTCCTGACAGTATGAGCAGCCTCCCCACTTACTAGGACAGTGCCCTACTGATGTTCTGGAGCTCAGACTTGAGGGTTTGCCTATGCAGAGGAAAACTGAAGGAGAAAAAGCAGTTGCCAAGAGAGCATAACTCTTGGACTCAGCTAACATGCCTGGGAACCCAAGGATGAATAATTTCAGGAACAATATGAGTACTTCAGAGCTAAAAACACAGACATGAGCAGAGTGTGATGTGATGTCTGCACATGATCTTATCTCAATTCTTTTGGAAAGAAAGGGGGATTTTTTTCAATTGATGGGAATTTGATACCTAAGTCTCCTGAGTATTTGTTGGAAATCTTACTGTGAGGCATATCTGTTTAGGCATGCATTCAGCAAAAAATTATTTTTGTTTGGGGGGTTTTGGTGTGGGAATTTATCTGAATAAGGATGGGAGAGGGCTAGATTCCAAGTTTCAAACAGATTTTTTTTTAATGTTCTAACAGATTCACTCTATTTACTAGAAAATGTAAAAAAATGCATTTTAATTTATTTTAAATTAACAGCTGCCTTTGAAGAATTCTGACTCAAATCATAAAAGAAGACTACTTATCTTGTGGACGCATAAGACATGTGGAAATCATGTGGCATGGCCATAGCACCTTTTCTTTTTTTTTTATAACAGACAATGTTTTATTTTGCCAGGGGGCAAAACATGCAACTTGTGTGCATAAGTCAAACAATGGAGATGAAGTATATCCACTGGGCATATAAAATATCTTATGTATACTGTGTCAGATATGCAGTCCATATTCAAATAAAAAAACCTAAGAGATTGGTACTACTTGTGTGATACAACAACACTAAATATTTTGTATTATCTTTGTTTTTTCCCCCATTTACTTCTCGTCCTCTATTTCTTGTTCAAAACATAACTTACTGAAGTTTGTGTAAGTGTTTTTCTACTGTGTAGAGAATGAAGAGAGCTCCATCCAGCAAACAGCTTTTATATCCTGAAACTGAAGTAAGGAATTTGTTCTAGCCATCTCTGCAGCTTTGGAATGAGACAAAAGAACTGCAAAGTGCATAGTAAAAGGCAAGCACGTCACTTTCTCAGTTGCATTGGTTGCCCAGACACCAGATAAGTCTGGTGTACACAAGACTATTATGACAAGGCTCCAGTTTAAATTTTGTGCAGGTCTTTTTTAGGGTATTCCTGGTGATGGACAGGACATTTTTCCTCGAAATTTAAATCTCCTGGCTAAATGGGTTCCATTTATCTTGAAATATCGTGAAACATATGCTGAGAATGTTATCAGTCATAGGACACTGTATTTGTAATTGAACTTAATATTTTCAGGATGTTTGAGTATTCTGTGATGCTCTAATGCTAATGTTTGTGTAAAGACACTGTATTAACACACATCCAATGTGCCCCAACCCATCCATCATAACATCAGGGCATCCATCTGCCTGGTAACCCTTCCTGAAGGGGGCAGCTGAGCAGCATGTAAATTCAGATCTCATTTCTGCCTGAAAACAGACAAGTACAAGATGGTCATATGCAAAGGTTTTAAAAACAAAATCCCCTTTGGATCAGACTTGCACCTTTGTGGAGATTTACCTCCTTGCAGAAAATAGTGAGCAGCAGCATGAACTCTTGTCTGCAGAATGGAAATATCAAGCTGATCAACATTTCCGCATTGCTCGCAAGATAATCCTTCATTTGAGCTGCTTATCTGAAATCTGTCTCATGAATCTGATGGGAGGATTTGCCCTAAGTAGTTAATTATGGTGCTGCTAAATTTCCTCCTCTCTACTTATTCCTTCACTTTAAGAAAAATCATGCAGCTAGAAAGACTGTAAGCTTCAATTAAAAACAAATGAATCATTATCTAGCTGAAAACTTATTAAGGCACCTGAAATTATCTTTTTACCTTTCATTCTGATCTTACTTTTCCAGATGCTCTCTATAGCTAGATTTTTAGTTGGAGCTAATCTGGCTGTTCTGAAAAAAATTGTGGAGCTTGAGGGTTTTGTTTGGTTTGTTGGTTTGGTTTTAATATGTTTGGAGGTTTTTTGTTTGTTTGGGTCTTTAAGTTCTTGTTCATCTGACTCTGAGCATTTAAATGGAGAATTCTTCTATGTCAGGCTAAGCCTTGTCTGTTGTCCTGGCCTGAACCTGGATGTGAAGGAATTGCAAAGACAGAATAAAGACATTGCCAGATTAATTATTTCTAGGGCATGTGAGGCTCTTATAATCTTCTAGTCTAACTTATACTGCCTGGTTTTGGTTTTTAAAGTATTTTGTACCTAATTGAGATTTATGAGAAAGACTTCATATTTTCTGCAATTTAAGTGCCACTTCTGACCCCTGATGTGATGGTGATAAGGTGATTGCAAAGACATTAATATGGATGATGAAAAATTACCATGGTAATATGGGAAATTGGTGGGTCATTTCCCACACAGAGAATATATGTTGTCTATGAGGAAACATTTTGCTGGTTATTCAGGTTTCTCAGCCAACCTCTTTAGGAAGATCCTATTCAGGTTCCGCTTACACACAACTTTTCTTTTCCCTTTGGATGAGGTCAGTATATTTTTCCTGGTGCAGACACTGAATGGAACTGGATGTTCCCAAGTGGGTCTGCGTTAGGGTGGGATTTATTACAAGGTTCAGCAAAACATGCATCTCATGAGACATGTGAGAAAAGGACTTGAATTAAAAGGTAAATAAAAATAAAAGGTACTTTCCTATCAGAAAAGAGACACCTGTAAGACTTAAGTTTTACTCAAAAAGTTATAAAAGTTCTTATTCTCCTTTTACTGAGTTGCTAAACAGGACAGCCCTGGATTTCATGTGGGGCTGCCTTGGCCTCATGGGAAGCTGCTGGGCACAGCCTTTGTCCTGGAGAACTCCCTGCCCAGAGCTGGGTGTGTTGCTTTCTGCAACAATCCAGTCCCTAGAGAAAATGGAGCAAAATGTGCTTAATTGTTCTTGCCATGAAAAATGACAGTCTTGGAGGGAGAAATGGCTCCCGTCCAACCTCCTTTATGAATTCCTAAAAGAGGCTGAAGTTTTTCCCTGGACGGTTTAAGAGTTTGGGGATGTTGTCAAATTGCCTTTCATTAGCTTTCCATAGCTTAATTCTGGATATACCCCAGAAGTTCCCACTTAATCCTCAGAAAGTTTTGGTGTCTAGTATTTCAACAGCAGAGGCATAAGTAAGTGTTTTATGAAGACACCTGCTTAAGGATTTTTATGATATTTTTTTCCTCTTTATGTTGCCTTCACACCTTGACCAGGATAGGTGTTATCTTACTTTTTTCTGACACTTGTGGCTGTTGAAAATTTTTTGAGCCTTTTGGTATGTGGTATATAAAAGCTTGCCAAAGGTGAACTTATTTGAACAAATAAATGCTTTCTGCTAATTACTCCAACCAGGCATTCTCCAGGACATGCTGAAGTGTTGCAAGAGCTGTGCTTAAACCATGGCCATAAGCTCTTTTCCTCTCCCACATGGATTTTAGTTTTTTCTTGCACAGCATGCAAAATAATTGTGTGTGGGTCCTGGTCATTTACATCATTATGTACATATAACCAAGTACTGAATTATAACAGATTTAGTATGAGACACAGCTTCAAATTTTGTTTTGCACTTAGTTTCTGCTGAGACCTGTGCTCAGAGGCTTTACCAGCCCTGAGGCAGGAAGATTCTCCATGTGTGCCCAGTAGTTTGATGCCCAAAGAAACCCGTTGGCTCATGGAAGCTTGTGTAGGACTTTCTTGAAGATCCAGTTTTGGGGTTTTTTAAACTTCTTTAGGCCCTTGCTACACAGGGTTGTTTTTTATTGTTACATTTCATAGGAATTTTGCAACTTGAGGAACAGAGCCTGCAAAAAGAATGTGAGGAAATAAAATGACTTTTCTCCTACTTTCTTGTGTTAAGAAGCTATTTCCTAAGACTATCTACTTAACTGCAGCTGCTGTCTGTGCCTAGAGATATTAGGAAAAAATGGCATTATAGCTCAGAACAGCAGCTTAGTCCGGTTTTGATTTCTTCTGTGTGTATTACCAGAATCTTTGTGGCCCTTACACTACTGAGATTGAGTAGATTGTTAAAACCCAGGTGGTGGATGGCTTGTTTCCCCTTAACTGTTTTCATGGTTGGTGGCAAGAAAGTTTCTTGCCCCTCCCTTATCTGAGGTTTATGTAATGAATTGATCATAGGCAGTGCTCCCTTTGAACTTCTTCCAGTTTGGCAGAGTTTGGCTGTTCCTGAGCCACTGTGACTCCCAGAGGAATTTTTCCTGACTTTAGATGTAGGTAGGTGATTTATCCCTACTATGGACATTTTGAAAAATGTCCCCAATGAAAAATCGGCTCTTAACGGGATACTGAAATGGCACTATTGTACAGGCACACTCTGATTTAGAGTCTAAAAATATAGAGCAGCTCTGACTCCAGGACACATGCTGAACTCTGCTCTGTGTGCTGTCCTTCAGTGAATGAGATACTCCCAGCGCATACTCTAGATATCTCTGCCTACTAGGGTCAGTTTGAATCTCCTTATATGAGTGTTTCAACACATGTTGCCAATTCTGCACTCTGTATATGTGTGCTTTCTCATGGTCACTGTCTTGTTTTCCCACAGACAAGATCTAAGTGTATCCCCATTATCCTGGGAAATAACAAATCAAACCTTTCACCAAGAGGTAATGATAGCAGACGTAATACTTCCTGACAGATAACTCCGCTTTTCCTGAAAGCATCTAGATAGGGAACAGAGCGACCCAGGATTACACTGACAAATAGCCAAAGACAGAAAATTGGAAGCTTTTCTTAGTGGTTACAACCCCAGGGAAGCAAAAAGCAGAACATAGCATAAAATAGCAAGCAATAGTAAGTCCTCACAGCTGCTAGAGGATGTTGTACCCTACTGACAGGCTGGTGGGCTGACTTCACAGCTAATGGCTTTTATAATGACAGCAGTGAAACACTGGAACTGGATGCCCAGAGAAGTGATAGATGCCCCATCCCTGGAAACATTCAAGGCCAGGCTGGATGGGGCTCTGTGCAACCTGGTTCAGTTAAAGTGTCCCTGCTTATTGCAGGTAGTTTGGATCAGACAGCATTTAAAGGTCACTTTCAACCCAAACTACTTCATGATTCTATAAAAACACTCCAAAGTAGCATAGTTTGATCAAATTGAAAAAACACCCCCACCCCAGAAAAGCCTCCATCCAAAAACTCTGTATATGGTGTGTACAGTGAGGTGCATTTGTTCAAGCATATCTCCCAAGCTGTCACTGTAGTCCAGGCAGAACTGCCTGCTGATGAGCAGGTAAATCCTCTTTTATTCCTCTTTGAGTCCCCTTTGGAGTTTCTGATTCACTTCCTTATCCTCTAAGACACAGAGAAAACCCTGTGAAACTGTGACTATTGCTGCAAACTCCTTGGCAAACACAGGTTTTGTGTTCTCTCTCTGTTCTCTCTGCAGAATTTTCATTTTCTTCTCCACCAACAGGTGGAGCAGAGATGTCTCGCCACTGCCACCCTCCACAGGAGTCTTGCAGTAAAAACAGTGCACTTGTTTGTCTCCCCAGAAATTATTCCAGTTCTTGACGTTATTTCCCTAGTCTTTTTTCCTAACTCACTTTAACCACTTGTGTGCCTGCTCTCTTCCACTGTCAGAATGCAAATATACCAGGTGGGACCAACTGTCAAGGTCTTTTTTTGCTTTCCTTTTAAATATTCACTAGCTGTAAAACAAACCTCAGGGTTTTACTAAATAAATAAATCAAACCAATAAAAATTGCTTACTCATCAAGGTATTTATTCCTATATTTTGTGCAGGACGCTTGCCCAAACCTGTGCTTTGCTCCTAAATTACTGAAAGCGTCCTTTCATATGCTAACAGGGCCAAATGGTATGTGCAAATGTTGCACAACATACACATAAGAATTAATGTTTAACAATAGAGTGCCACTGCTGAGAAGGTATCTGTAAACCGTGCTTGTTTGTATGAGAACCCTTGGCATATCTCTGGTGGTGAAGAGCAGATCTCAAAAAAGTTTGCACCTGAGTGACTGACTTACAGCTGTTCAACTCCTCTAATGAAGGAAAAAGCCAGCTTCCTGCAAAATGAGCACATGACCTCAGAAATTATCCCAGGGGACCTTTTGTTCACTGCTCCCCTATTTATATTTGGTTTTAAGCATTCCAAGTGAGCCTGCTGCATTTGAGTTTTATTTTGTCTTGTGCAATTGCCTTTAAACAAGCATAGATGTTCAGCTGTGGCATTGAGGTTGCACTTCAGGAAAAGTAGAATTAGGAGTACACATGTGAGCACATACTATGGCTACATTTGCTGCGTTCAGCTTGGGCTCCCTCACATAGGATTAACAATTTCAAAGTATTAACTGAGCAAACGTCTCATTATAATATTCAAAGAGAGATAGGGACAGAAGGGTGTTGATATCTTAATGGGACAAACAATTTAAAAATAAATAGATGGAAAAAAGAGCCTTTTTTTCCTCCATGGCTAGAATAAATAGCATTTTGCTTGCCTATATTTACTTGGACAAGTCACCAGTGGATCAGGGCTGATGGGCTGTGACCTCCAGAAGTTAATATGTTACACAGCAATAATATAAAACAGTGTTGAAGTAGCAAGTGCTGGAACTAGTGCCTGCTCTAGGCATTTCAAATCCACATATCTTGACTGCTGCCCTGTTTCACAGTACTCGAGGTATGTCACTGTACTGTCATCACAGCTTGAAACATCATTGCACCACCCTCCCACCCTACCCCAAACCAGGTAACCTATCTGGCTTAGCAAAACCTTTCCCTGTCATTCCTGGAGTATTTCCCAGTTGTAGTCAGGATGGCTGTAACTTGGACAGGGGCATGGGGAGGCTGGAAGTGTGTTTGGGAGCAGCAGGGTTGTCCCTCTGGGCAAGCTGCCTGCCCCACTCCATGCCACACAGAGACAAATAAAGCTGCTCTATGTGTGAAGGGATGGGAAGAGGGGAAAAAAGAGGGAATAGCTTTGCTGGGGACAGACAGGCAGGCAGACGAGATTCCTCCTTTCATAATCTGTGCCAATTTAGATTAGCTTGAAGTGACTGTGAAACTGCAGTCTAAATTAAGTTTCATCCCATGCACCCAGCTTTATTCACAATTACTCAGAGACAAGGAGCCTGTTGAGTCTGCAGTGGAATTTAGTTACTTTAATACACTGTCCTTTTTTCTTGCTAGAATCTCTTTGTTTGCTTCATTTTCAAACTAATGAGATAGACTACACTGCCTTAGTATATCCTCAGACTTCACATCCTCCATCCTACATACCAGTGGTAGCAGGGATCCTCTGGAAAAAGAAAAGTTTAGTCATTTCATTGAAATACTGATGCTTTTGTTCCAAAGTAACCCTCCTGCCAGGACATGACTGGCTGCAGCAAGGTCTAGGTTCAAATTGAAGGGAGTTACTCCAAGTGTGGTGACTTGAGGCCACACCTGGACAACTGGAAAAATTATATGAACTCCAGTATTTTGAAAGCAGAGGCCTAAGTAAGAGGCAAACATGAATCAAAGAGTTCAAAAGGATTTAATTGTTTTGGTTTTGTTTTTTTTTTTTTTTGTAAGAGAGAACAAAAAATCTGACCAGGTAGATAAACAGTGATAGTAACTGACTGTTACAGTAATTCTTTAACTATAACAGTTCATAGTCTTTTTTCTCTAAGGAAGTAATTTCCAGGGTAGGATTTTTCCCATCATCTAAGTGGAAGTAAGTGAAATCTAAGATTTGTTGGGTGATAAACTGCCCTGTGAAGCAATGCCCTGGTAGCTGCTTGGGTCTCGGATGGTTGTGCCTCTGGCTGCTCCATTTTCATTCACGGGCCTTGGCAGCTCTGCCGAGAGCCCTTTGCCCTCGGCCAGCTGCTCCCAACCTGGCACAGCCACCTGTGTGACTCCTGCAGCTGCTGGACTTCCAGTGCTTTAGTGCTCAGAACTACCCACAGCCAGCTGGCTGACCTGAACTGAATGAGGAGCTGGACATGGATCTTCAAGGAGGCAGGGAAAGGGTTTTTTTTATCCCTCCTGTGCATATACAGTCTGCAGCACAAAATCTTGTGAATCCCCTGCCCAAGCTGTCTAAGCATGACCACTAACTGCCCACTCAAAGCACAATATTAGATGTGCCTTAGGGACAGCCATTTTCCCAGATATATTTTACAAAGCTTCAAATAATTTTGAAGACTATAAATATCATTATTATAGCTGCAAACTTTTCCACAGCTTTAAACTCCATTTCTCAACAATGCCTCTCAAGCATAGTAACACAATGTACAAAAAGAAATGTTAGGGCACATCTGTTTGAGTGTTCTGCTTACCTCCCTCTCATCCCTCTGAAGAGAAAAAAAATCTCCTCTGATGGGGTCCAAGGGTGTCTAGGGGGAAGATTGTTCTTAAATTTTTGGGGCAAGCCATCAAGTTCAGGACTCAAAAGGACTGAGTTAAAGATCATTCTGCTGCCTAAGTGCTGCCTAAGTGTATTTCCTTTCCTTTTTTTTTTTTTTTTAAATAT
>VXBQ01002607.1:146744-158345 GCA_013400175.1 Phainopepla nitens
TTTTTTTTTTTTTTTTAAACATAGAATACCTAGGAATACAAGAGACAAAAATATAAGTCCTTCACAAGTGAAATCATCGTCACGTTGATGGTGAGTTCAACCTGACCTCTTCAGCTCTTCAGAGCAGCCATGAGCTCAGAAACTCAAAATCTTTTGTCTTATTTTTGTACCTCTCTCTCATCAAAACTAGAAGCTCTGATAACAAATCTACCCAGGGTGTCCTTTCAGCTTCCTGCTGCAGCTTTGCTTTTGTGATGATGTTAGCAGATCTTTCATCATCCACCTCCTAAGAGCAGCCCCTTCATGCCCACGCATTTTGCTCCCATTTAAAGAAAAAAGTAAAAGCTGTTTGGCTTTGCTTACAGCATACAGGGATTACAAAAGCAGATATCATGATTAAAATAAAGCCATCCTGTTCTCTTTTCCAGGAGGTAGGAATAGCCTATTTCACCACCTTAGGAAAGGAGTTGACCCCTCCTCCTCTAGATGCATACTGGGACAATCAGCCTCAAATCCCCAGGGAGTAGTGACAGAGGCCTCCCAGTGGAGAAGTGCTGGATACAAACATTTAAAAGCCTAATTTTGCAATAAGACCTTGGGGAATTTTTGTTGGTTTGTTTTGGGTTTGTTTTCCTGCTGATTGCTCACTTCCCTTTCTTAATCATTAGTCTTCTTCAAGTTTAATCAAATAATTGAAATGCTATTAAGACATTTATTGGTCTTTTTCTTGTAACAGATTGTCACAAGACTGTTGAAGAAATCATGCTTATTAAAATTTCCTTCCCCAAGCTTTCCACAGCATGTTTTCTGATCATACTGTTGGATCACTCTGGAACCACAGATTTAATTTTGAGCTTCTACAGTAAAAATTAAACTAGGAATTAAACTGTTTTGTTGACTTAGCTGCTGGATTCTGTTTCCCTTCAAAAGAAACTCCATTTAGAGTTCTGAATCCTGGAGTTTTAGTATCAGTTGACCTCAAATAACCTTAGTTTGCCAGTGATGAATCCTATATTCTCACTTGAATCCACTAACACAGATACCTGAGTCTTCACTTGGGCACTCAAGACTCAAAGAGCAGTTCGGGTTGGGAAGGGCCTTCAAAGATCATTTACAGTCCAACCCCCACAGCATTGGCAAGAACATCTTTAACTAAACCAGGATACTCTTCCCTCCATCCAATCTAACCTTGAACACTCCCAATGACGAGGCATCCACTATTTCTGTGGGCAACCTGTTCCAGCCTCTCACCACTCTCATTGTAAAGAACTTCTTCCTTATGTCTGATCGAAATCTACTCCCTTGTAGTTAAAACTGTTACCCCTTTCTTTCATCCCTACATGGCCCTGGTAAAAAGTCTGTCCACATCTTTCTTATATGCCCCCTTTAAGTATTGAAAGACTGCAGGAACTTTTACTTCACCAGGTTGAACAACACAAATTCTCTCAGCCTCTCTTCATAACGGAGGTGTTGCAGCCCTCTGACGATTTTTTTGTGGCTGTCTCCTGGACCCACCTAACAGTTCCATGGCTTTCTTGTGGTGAGGGCCCAGGAGTTGGATGCTGTTCTTCAGGTGGGGTCTCAGAAGAGGCCATTGGCATCTGGAGCTTACAAGTAAGTCAGTATGCAGAAATAAAACCCCAAAACATAAAACCCTACTACAAAGGAAACAAAACTCTAGAATCATACAATCATATATGTATGGATAACTATATGTATTTTATAGTCTATGTTGCATCCATCTGAAAATTCCAGGTTTAGCCATTCTTAATGCTCATCCATCAGGAAGGAATGAGGAATTCATAAACCAGCGGGGTAACAAATGTAATTATCAAGATCTGTATTGGACAACAGTTTGGAAATGTAATTGCAATGTATAAATGAACCACATTTTGTAATTTTATAGGGAATCACCTTAAAATTGAAAACATGGTAGCAAAGTACTGTTGATTTTCAGCGTCACTCTTGCCCACACCACTCTTTTCCAGAGTGCCACCCCTCAAGTTGCATAAATATTCTCCTGTTACGACATGGAAATCTCCGTGAAGGAGAAGGTTGTACCAGCCCAGGGGTGACTGTGCAGGGGTGCTGTACCTGTTGTTTTCAATGTGCTGTGAGCTTGGTAATAGTTCAGCTGGGACGGGGCAACCTGACAGAGGTGGTTTCAGCAGCTATGAGCCGAGGCTGCGTGGGGGAGGGCACGGAAGCTTCTGTCCGTGGCGTGCCCAAGTGTCTGCAGGTGGGAGCCAATCCAGTTCCCACACTGGAGTAGGACACAAGGGTATCTTCTGTATGTACAAGGACAAGAACAAGCAGGGGTTTACTCCAAGCACCCTGAGAAACCTTCATGTAGGCAATGACTTAGACTGCAGAGGTTCAGAGGTTGCTGCAAGACTCCCAGCTGGTTACTCTCGTATGCACACACAGTCAAGCAGACGCTTCCTTCAAGTTCAAGAAGTGTTTGGACAGTGCTCTCACACACATGATATGATTCTGTGTGTCCAGTGCAGAGCAAGGAGTTTGACTTGATGGTCGTTGTGGGTCTCTTACAACTCAGCATATTCTGCGATTCTATGAACCACTGGGGTGATATGGCATATCAAATACAAAGTACACATGAACAATTAAAATGTCACTCTCTGACTTTTAGTTTTCCCACGTAAGCTGTAGATAGGTTTCAAAATACATTATCAGTGAAAGTTTGTAAAGATTTCCTTGCGTATTTTGATTCAGGATTGATTAAGAAAGTAAATGTGTCTTTTGTGATAGACTTAAAACACAGGCCAGTGCTGTGGAAGCACCTCCATAGTTACTGCAGATGTTAGTCTAATGCATTTTAAGAGGATTTAAACTTTCATTTGTCACCTTATAAGAAAAGAAAAAATTGCTTTTAAATCTGTGGATTCCTTTAATATTGCATCAGATTATGAAGAAGTATAAAACAAATCTATTCCTTCAAATCTCTATGGACATGTGCCTATTTACCACAGAGTTTGTGGTCTTTATCCTAGACCCTTCATGGAGATTAAGGCCTTTCTGTGATAGATAGAGAAAAGATGAGTCTCTGGAGGATTATTGTTTTCCTCCCTTGTCATCCACCTCTGCTGAGAGAGTAGAGGGTGGAGAAAAGGTGGGGCTCTGGCTCGCTGCCCACTCTGCTGGGAAGGTAAACTGTGCCAACAGGCTGAGCAGCAAGCAAGTGGTGATCCAGACACCAGCTGCTGCCAGCAGAGCACTTGTCATGGGGGCAGAAGAGGAACCAAGCACAGATCCTGTCATGACAATTTGTTTTCTGGGCGGTCCCTGAAGCCATACAGCAGTGCACCACCCTGAGTAGCAAATTCACAGGAAGTCTTGAAAATTTCCTAGTTTGCAACTGTGGACAGCAAGAAAGTATTCTCTCTATTTTTAAGTTAGAGGTGCTCCATATTTATTTCTCCTAAGGCCATCTAATGAGCTACTTTTGTACTCTTAATGCCTTGAACCTGAGGTAATTCTCATGCTGTACATATTCTGGATATCTGCAGGTGACTCACGTGAAAAAACTGAATGTTGTTTCATTTTGATTATGTAATAACTTATACCACACCCCTAGACTGAGATTGCAGCTTAAGGAGAGCTGGAAAGCCAGGAGAAGACAGAGAAATAAAAAGGTTCCAAAGGTTCATCAACCACACCATGTGAGGTGCAGGGTGTATAAAGGGTGTTTCAAGAACGTGGCAGACTTTTTACCTTCATGATGTCTTTTAGGGGACAATAAACACCAGACTCTTGGGAAGATTCACATAGTACAACTGGCCAGAGGTAGACTTACAACGTGATTAACTTCACATTCAAAAGGAAGAAGGAAACAAATGAGAGAAGAAAAGTTCTGTAGAACAGACAGTCATTACTGCCTGTGTTTGCAAGTGACATGAAAGATTTGGTAAATGCAGTTGGAATCAGTAGAAAACCTCTCAATTATCGGTCGGCTTTGGATCACGACAATGATGTTGTCCAGATAATCCATACTTCCTCCAGCCCTCTTTGACTGTCTAATCCCTTCCTTGATAATTCAAAGACAGTTTATCTGGTTTCTAATTCTGCATATTGCTCACAGGAGCAGGGTGAGGAAGGTGACCGCAACCCTTCGTAAAATGAGAAGCTCCACCCTGTCTTGTCGCTGCGTGACCACAACAGTTCAGTGATACTGTGGTGAAACAACTCTGTACTTCATCTCAGACCAAGATCTCCTGGATTGCTACCACCAGACATCTTTGGAAGACACCACTTCCTCTGCTTTAGCTGTACCTAGCTAACCCAAATCTCGTGGAAAAAGACATAAGCAGCAGGATTGGTCTCAAGGTATGTTAGCAAAAAGAAAGGTATTATTGTTTTGTTGCCCATTCATATTAAGGTGTAAACTTTATGAAATCAACAATGAGAGAGTTAAGAAGCCTTTGCTGGCCTCAGAGGGTCAGGTGATGGCAAAGTCACCCTTCGCACCACTGATCATGTCGTGACATGATGGTGACTAGAAACATTTTATTGTACATGATGTCAATCTAAATTCAAAGAGAATTCCTCAAGGTAATGAGGTAAGTTATTTTTTCATTTACCCCCTCATACTTGTAACCTAAATCTGAATAATGTTTTAGGTATGTCAGAGTTCATCTGCCTTCTTCAGATGCTTTCCAGGCAACAGCACCTGTTAAGGCTCATTCTTTCAGGGCTATGAGTCTCACATTAATACAATTTAGTGATTTCAGCAGGTTCAGCAGGTCTGTATTTGAGGTAGAAATGAGTAAAAGGTAGGCCTTTGGAAGTGCATGTAGTAATTTAACAGGATGCAGCTATTCAAGTTCTGTTCAATTTATGGAGTATTGTGGACATTATATGATATGTCAAAGGTTTTTTTCCTAAAGAATTAAGGAATATGGTGATGTAATATTGATGAGCTTTCTTTTTAAATCTTCGTGTGCTTTGAATTGTTGAACTGAGGCAATCACAAATTAGGTAACTCAATAGAAACAGCAGTAGCACCAAGAATGCTACTTTTGTATCTTTGTATAAGTACATATATATATTTGTCTTTATCTGCACTGCATTAGTTTTGACTTAGAACCAAAACCTGTTTTCATTTATGTTGCTATAAATCAGCATTAACTGAATGGTGCATCAGAGGATGCAGGTATGAAATGAGAGTTATGTATGTAACTATGAAGTTCAATAAAATCTATGTTGTAACTTATCCATTCTGAAACTTGAAAATGAAACCTGGAGATACTACTACCTCCTAACCATGGAAAATTTCTAAATTTAAGTGAATTATTGTCCTCAAAAAAAAAAAATTAAATGTAGCAGAAGTTTTACCCAGTCTGTGAGCTAAAAGATAGTTGGGGACAATGTTAATAAAGCTTCTCCCATACACTGTTAAATATTTACGTAGAGGACTGCGAATGTATACAATTCTGATTATAGCATGACTATATTTTTTCACATCAAAATAGAAATGGCCTTCTTGATATAGAAACCCTGGTAATGAGTATTCACTACAGACATGGCTCATGAGAATTGTTTTCTAAGGGCATTTGGAACTAACTTAGTCCAAGAATGACTCCAGAAGTTAGTAGCTGAAGCCCCCCCTGACAGTCAGGGTTTCAAAGGCAGCAGGTGCTCCTCACTGCCATCACTCCCAGCTCCAAACATGCTGCTGGCTGGAGAGCTGCGTGTGATGCATGGGAGGGGCGCAGGCTGCTTGCAGTGGTGAACACGTGATATTGTGTATGCAGTGTGCTGCACAGGGAACACTGGGAATGTGACACATCCGCAGCTTACAGAGAGGAGTCTTCTGTTTCATTGTGTCACTAGACTGTGCACAGAGCGTCCCTTCTGCAGTCTTCTTCTCAATCCTGCCCAGCTCTACAAAACCTTGGCCTGTTGGTACCCCACTAACTGGAAAAGCATCAGTCAAGTGATGTGCTACAACTTTACACCACTTCTAAATGAACTGTTTCAGATCCGTGGAAAGTTATTTATGCAGGTGACTCATAAAGTTTTCCATTTCAATAGTTCTGCTGGGCTGGGTGACCCAACACTTTTATTTCTGTTTCACAAAAATTCTGAAAGAGAGGGTAGTTCTAAGAGTACAAATTACTTGCATTACAGCAAGAGGTAAGGATGAAGTGAATTTTAGTGGCACGAGCATCTGTGAGGCAGTGAGTCGCATCTCTGAAATCCTACTTTCTCAACTTCAGAGTCTCTTTGGCATGGTAAACAAGGAGCAAAAACCTCCCAGAGAGGAATGGCTGTAGCTGGGTCACTCTGACCAGCAGGCCATGCAGGATTACCCAGCTCAATACAATGAAGATAATTTTACATAAATTAGCTAGTGTTTTGATTCAAATTTGTTTTGTTATGTAGCCAAGATTTCCCAAATGCTTTTCTCAATCATATAATATGACATAGTCTTGAAAATTGATTTTGGATTTTCTCTGTATAGTACTATTGTGTTCTCTGATACGGTTCACAGCAGTATGTTCTCACTGTTCAGATGAGTATGAGCATCTTATATTATCATGTTGCCTAAAAGGTTTTCACCACAGATGGGCCCAAGGATATGAGGTTTGACCCACTGGGTCTGTCCCAGTAAATATACTTTCATTTACATCAATTGAATTGTAGACTAGGCCTCAGGTTTCAAATCTTGAAAAAAAGTTCACATAAGAGAAATAGCAGAAAAGAGAGGAAATTGAAGGCTACTCGCCCAAAACACATGGAACAAAATGATAGGGAAAATGAATGTTGGGGAAAAAACAGAATACATGGAGGTATAAGCATGAAATCAATACATGATCTTCAAAACAAAAACCCCAAAGTTCTACAGTTCTTATACTCAAGACTGTGTCAGTGTATTATAGAGATCAGCTTCAGTCTGGGTTATGTGGTTGTCTGCTGTGTCTACTTTCAGCCACATTTAAAATAACCCAGTTTTAATGCCCTGATAGCTGCACTGTTCACAGAAATTCCTCTCGTATTCACACTGTGGGTTTAAACCATTTCCCCATCTCTTTTAATGTACATCACATTCCCTGCCCTGCAAATGTGTTCTGTAATACTCTCTTAGGCAAAAGGACCCCCCCTTTCCAGAGTATTTTTACATGGCATGATGGTGCTCAATCTGCCCTGCGGCTCCTGACGGTCGGCAGTGGGCCAGGACTGCATCACCCACCCTCTCGTCTCCAGTGCTGCTCCATCCCTCTTTCCACCACTTTCCAGATCACACCACAGTTTTAAGGCAGGAGTGAATGGCCAAGCAGGGGTTTCTTCAGCAGCCTTTTCCTTGCAGGGGTTGGGCAAGAGCCTCTAGTTTTCTTAACCACACTCATGACACTTTTTTCTAGGTCTTAATACCAAAAACCCACTAAACTCTTCCCTGACTCCAGTGAGTTTTGGGAGATAAAAGGAAAATAATCTCAGAAGGGATCTGTGTTTCAAAACAGAATGGGTTGAGAGACAGCAAGACAAAGGACAAGCTTCAGTATTTCTACATACACAGAGGACAATTACCTGATAACTCAGAAATAGCATGAACTATCTCAGCAAAAGCTACAAAAACTTGTATCTGTATCTATATCCATGTGCTCTTTCAGGTGGCTTGTCATGTTTTCATATGATTAGTATCTTTTTTGCTTCTTTCTTTGTCATCCTCAATCGACATCACAGATGCTTTACACATAAGTCTCTAAAAGATGAAGAAAACCAAAATCCCTGTTCCAAAACCCCCAGGCTGTCCAGGGCAGGAACTGTCTTTGCTCTCTTGCAGATGCTGTGCAAGTGCAGTTTGGCACTGAGTCTCAAAGGCTGTGAGGCTTCTCAGCACCACACATGACAAGTAAGAAGAACAAAAATGGAGCAGAAACTTGTTGGCAATTTGCTGCGCTGCTAAGGGCAGATCCAAGCACCCTTGTTAGCTGTTCCCCCTTGAGTGCCGACTCATCAAGCCACGGTGCCTTTCTGAAGCAAATTCAGCCTCTTCCGTGGTATTTGATAATGTGTTAGGCTGTTATGGACCAGCAATGACATGATATTTGTTCAAAACTAGTAAATGTTTTTATTTGTTATTTTGACTCATTCCTCTAAAATGCGTATCATTTGCCCTCAGCTATTTCAGATTACTAACAAAAACAATAAGCCATGTAGGGCCAACTCCCAAAACAAATTTCTGAAGAATAGGTGATCTGGGACTTAAGGAAAAGGCCTAGCAAGCCTTGAAAGTCTAACTTCCCATCTCTTTTTTTGCTGTTCACTATGGATAGCAAAATAAAAGAGTTTTGTGAGCTTGAGCTTACACAACTTCAATTGCTGTAATTACATAGCCAGGAATTTTATGATTGTACAGTAAGTCAACTCTCTTACAGGGACTAATGCTTAAATTGCAACTTCTGGATTGCTTAAAATGGGAAAAGACTTATGTGGTTAAAAAAGTTTGCTATTAACTTAACCTAACCACAATAACTAACTTCTATTTACAACTTCTTCCTGCTATAAATTTGGGGTTGTTATTTTTCCTTTGGTTTTTAGGCTCAAATCCGGTTTCCAATCCTAGGATAGTCCCCAAACAGCTAAAATATAAAAAGATATTTTGTGTTGGAGTAGAGAAAAGGCTTGGTTAACTGGTGTGTGTTAGCTAATGCTGAGCTAATTTTAAGCTCTTTTTGCTATATAAACAAATTCTTTGGTATTAGACTTGTCTTACTAGATTCCTTACGTGTTCAGTTACGTTTATACTACAAACTCAAATTCCTGAAATATTGCAGGCCAGTTTTAGCAGAAGAAAAATGTAGCCTTAAAGGGTTGATTCAGTAATACTACTAGCAGTGAAGGTGAAGAAAAATAGGAATCAGGTTTTGAAAACTGTGCAAAGGCATAAATGTGAAATTGCACTGGTGAGTAATTGATTTTTATTTTTTATAGGCCTATTTTACAGCAAGGATTTTGTCATCCAAGTGAATCGATTCGCTTAGGAAATATATTGGAGAGGCCCATCAAAAAGGAGATGAAGCTCTACAAACAGGAAAGGGTTAAACAAACTGGGAGCGCTGAAAATCCCAATCTCACAGTTTTATGACATTGGCAAATACTCATATAGCCCCTCTCCAAATTAATGCCCTTTGCCTAAACAAAGGAGCATAGCACCACGATTGTGGGGATTACAATGCACACTAGAAATAGCCCCTTTGCCCTTTTTCAGAGGGACACGCAGTGCCAAGCAGCCTAGAAAAAAACAGATTCCCATGTTGCATCACACAGTGTACTCCTCACATTTCACTCAGCTTTTCCATCAGATATATGCGACTAAAGAATGGGGGACATGGGCACTTGGCCCTACTGTGCTCTGGAGACACAAGATCATGAGTTTGGTAATTAATAGGCTTTCACTCTTTCGATATGCTGCACAAAAAGAAAGGAACATAATAAGCAAATACTAGGTTGATGTTTTGTACTTTACACCCCTGCTTGGGTATAAGGTTAGAAGTTCCAGCTGAGGCAAGGGAAGTTCTTTTGGTGTAGTTTGCTAATGATGCAGATGGGGAAAGGTTTGAGTGTTTCTGCAGAGGTTTTTGTGCCTGTGCAGCTTTAGCAACTGTTCTAGAATATGGAAGAGTTCATTAAGATTTAGGAGTAAAAACAGGAGGTGAAAAATGACTGAACAGATGATGAACAGAGATGTGAAATCAAATTCCTGTGATTAATAGATGACCATTCATTCCTGGAGCTATGGAAACTGACAGTGTGCAGTGACTGAACCAATCCACTTGCAAAATAAAGTATATAGCCCAGCCTATTTATTTTCATAAATGTGCAAATTAAGATCATGCATGTGGCTCATTACGGCGGCATGTGGCTCAGATGACCGGGGTAATTACTGAACTGTGGTGACTCAGTCAACTTCTACCCATGGTAACAGGGAAATTAGAGATCAATGTTTTGCTTCTGCAAATTCCTGGTTTTGTTTCTCCACACAGAGCTAGGACAGGCAGCTGCCTCCCGTAGGACATCTGCACATGTGGGGTCAGAGAGACGGGAATGGAAGCCAGAGTTCTTAAATCTCTGCTGAGGAGATGGGAATTAAGGGGAGACTTCAGGCTGTCAAAGTGAGAGAAGATAAAGTTAAGGATGACTATAGCACAAAAAATGTTCTGTTACACAATGGGGTAAATCATAGAAACTGGTATTTTGATCATAATGCAAAAGCCTTGGTAGACAAAGCTGGGCATTTACAGTGATCTTCCACTTGTGCAGTAGAGAAAAGATGACCATGTCTTTCACTCCTCTATTACTTTCAAATTAATCCAATGTCTCAATGTTTCAAAGCATTTTCAATCTGCCTGGGATGGAGTTTTCTTGCATATGGCAATGCCACCTTTTTTTTTTAGCTTCTGACCCCTATTTGCCAAGTCCTGCTTGCTGAGGAAGCAACTCTCACTTCTGGATCCAGAGAAGCTGCCTGCATCCACTCTGTGTGGTTACTGAGCTGGCAAGACACTTTCTGACGGGCAGAGTATGCAGATATATGATCTCAAGACTGAAGGGATGGAAAGGTTTGGGGAAAGGGGTGACCATTAAGCAGAACCTGTGTGACTATCACCAAAGCAGCCAGGTGAAAAGCCAAGTAAGGCAGCAGCTCAATTCCTCATTCGAGTTTCTTAGTGTAACTTCACTCAGCCTGCTTGCTCCTGACTCCTGGTCCCGGTGTTGGCTGCTGGCCTGACCTGTCGTCTCTCTGCCATCGTCCCACCGTGGCCGAGAAAGCAAGGTGACACAGACGGAGAGGAGCAGAGAAACTCCTGAAATACCTACAGAAGCCAACGCCGGGCGCGCCGGGCTGACATACAACAGTAGCCGCCAGCCAGATTCCCCCCGCCTCCAGCCTGGTTTTGCTTTCGCACAGAGGTGTAGCAGTCGATATTCTGGGAAAAAGGCGTGAGGGGGGATATTCCTGAAACAACACACACAGATTTTAACGCGATGCCCACGTTTCCACGAAGGCTGTGCCACTGTGCGCCCCGCACCGCCCGAGGAGTGGGGCTGCCTTCGCCATGCTAGGCTCGTTCCGCAGGAAGAAAACCCGAGGAGAAGGCTGCCTTGCCCAGCCACGGCCTTACAGCTCCTCTCGCTAATCACAGCCGCTGCTAATTTTAAAAGCTATTTGTGCCTCCTCTGAGAGAAGAAAAAATGTCTGTATGAACAGAGGGGACGAGAAGAGAACAGAGAGGCCATAGGTGGCAGGGACAGGGCTAGGCAGGGTGTAAGGCTGAGGAAAAGCCTCTGCTGCTGTCGCCTGGCAAGCGCTGAGTTTGCCAAGTTCGTGGCAAAGGGGACGGAGGAGGGTCCTGCGAGCTGGCGCTGGCGGGGGGGGTTTGTCGGTTTGTCGCTCCTGTTACCCCATCCCCTCCTCTCCCACGCCGTGGCGTGGGCGGCCGCCCTGGCAGTGCCCGCGGGGGCGACCGCCGTGTTTGCGTTTGTGCCGGGCAGTCACATGGGAACCGGCTCGCAGCGCCCCCGCACTCCCGCGCTGCCCGGGCAGCGGCCGGCAGAGCCCCGCCGCGCCGGGAGCTC
>VXBQ01002607.1:158725-180992 GCA_013400175.1 Phainopepla nitens
TCGCTTCCCTCTGGGGCGCCGAGCTCGGAGCGGCGCGCAGGTGTCGGCGCCCGGCCCGCTCGGAGCACGGCCCGGGGACGGAGGGGGTACGGCGGGGAGTAGGGGGCGGCAGGGCAGTGAGCTCGGGTGCAGAAAGGTCAGGAGCGGGAGAAAGTGCCTGTTTCGCCTTTGCCCTGCGGGAGGGGCCCCCGGCCCGAATGCTGGCGCTGCCCCTCCGGCTCCGAGACCGGAGAGCCGGTTCGGTTCGGGGCTTGTTCCCTTCAGGAGGTGGTTCGGGGCGGCCCTGCGGGACGAAGGGCAGCCGCTGCTTGCAGCTCCAGACTCGGGCCACGGGGGCTGGAAGGGCCGCTGGAGGAGAGGGACCGGGGCCGCAGCGGGGCTCGGGGCGGACCCGTCCGGCGGAGCTCCCGGAGGGTCNGTTCTTGCCTGTACACCCGTCTGCCCGAGGGCCAGGACGCAGCTGCCGAAAGCCTTTGAAAGGTTTATTCAGCTGTCCCAGACGTGGGTCTCAGTCCCACCGCACGGCCGCGGCCGAGGAAAGAAAAGCACTGCCAACCGCGAATTAAAAGTGCTCAAAATTGTTCGAGGTTGGTGGGAGACCGCGGTGATAACGCCCGGTGCCTCCTGCCTTTGGTGACAGGCGCCGCTCTCGAAGCACTATTGCTAAGTAGCGGTCAGCCCGAGTGCAAACCGCGGGAGGGTTAGGGGTTTTTCAAGAGAACAGACAAGTAGAAGATATGCCAGTAGTGGAATTTATTAGTCCGTTAATTAAACGACGAGAACAGCAGCACGATGAGGTCCTAAGTGATCTCTTTTGTCAGAGCAAAAGCTGGGCAAGTTTTAAGAGCTGTACTGTCTGCTCTCTGCAATTTACTGCTCTACTTCACACTGTCTGCACAGACTGAAAGAGACTGTGATTGCTTCAGCAGCTTTTTTATTTTTAGTTCTAATGTTTATATCATAAATTTATTTTCGACAAAGTAGGAAACAGTTCTAAAGTATGTGCTAGTGCGCTACAATATTTTGTTCAGTTTCATTTCCTTAATTTGTGTTTGATAGGGAACCTCACAGTGTACACAGAAAGTAGTACAGGGAGCAATGAGCGAAGAAAAGATGCCATTCCTAGTGCTGTGCCATGTTTCTCTGACTTGCAAAGTATGACACAGACATAGCTTGCTGCCCTTTTTGTAAATAAAATGCTTAATTCCAGACGAAATTGAGCCTGTTTGATCGTGACCTTTTAGGCTAACCTTCCTAAAGTGGTAGATGTAAGGTGCCTCCCCTCTCTGTATTTAGTTGATGTAACAGTATAGCTGCTTTCTAAAATCCTGGGAAAGAGGAGATCTCTGGTGCCAATTTACATGTGTGCTTTGAAGAGTAACTCAGATGCAGGGCTGACTAAAAATTTGTCTCAATTGCTAAGTATCCAAAGATTCATTAAAAAAAATTAATTTGCAATGGGAATGCATGTCATTGGTGCATATCAGAGAGGACCACTGGGGCCTGAGGGCATTTCTGATTAAACTCCTGAATCTTTTGTCACCAGTTTCATCTGTGTGAACTTGTCAACAGCCAGACTCAGTTGTCATGTACATGAGAAGAAGTCACAATAACTGCATTAACTTCAGTCCTATTCCTCCTGACATGGCTCAAGGAGATGAATCCGATCGTAGGGTGCAGATGCACTTGTGATATTGTATAACAAAGTGTGTGGGTGCTAATCTGCTCATGTGGAAGCTGATGGCAACACTGTCGTGTGCACCAAAGGGTGACCGCCTGTTTTATCTGAGCTCATTTCAGCCTTGAGTTGCATTGTGTTGCCTTTTCCTGCAAGTCAAACCTTCCCAAACTGGACGTGTTTGTGCTGTTGGCAGGGGACTCCACTGAATGGTTCGTAATTCCCTGAGTTGCTGTCATCCATATTGGAGACTGGTACATGTTTGATCCCTAATCAGATTTTACTCAATGATGAAATCTGTTCAGGTCAGGAAAGTGCAGCAAGAGCACAGCTTTGTCCTTTTTGGTTTCCATATGAATCGAGATGTGAACTGCGTGTGTGGAGCGTGGCTGAGGACCTCTGGCTGTTAAGGCCGTTGTGACAGAAATACTTTCCTTTCATGGCAGAAGACGTGCTATACGCGTTTCCAGCTTATTGATTGGCTTAGTTTGCAGTTATGAAAGGGAGGTTAAAATGACCGTAGGGTCACAATTTTTAACAAAATTTAGGCAGAGCTGTTTTGTTTCTATGTAAATCATTAACAGCAACATCGTGACCCTCCCTTGTTAAACAGTGAACAAATTTAATGTAGCATTTTTTGCAGGGTCGAGCAGCTCTCCTGTGTGCTTATGCAGATAAACTGACTATGTGTGTTCCATGGCATAGTATCTTGAGAATTATGCATTTAAATGTAGGATAATGCTATGTTTTCTGTTTGGTTTGGTTTGTTGGTTTTTTTTTTCGTTTTTTGTTTTTTTTTTTGCTTTAAATGGCAAAGAAAAACCTGTAGTTTATGCTGATGTTGCAGGGTTTTTCGAATTTTCCAGTTTTGAAAATAGTTGTAGACTTCAGAATGAATAATTTTATCATTACTGATTGCTAGGCATAAGTTTTTTAAAAACTTCACCAAGTTCATAATGCTTTATTTAATGAACATTTATTTTGGTTTACGAAAGTGAATTTAAGACAATCAGTAGCAACAGCAGAAATTACAATTTACTCTGTGATCATGCAGTGGACACTAAAAGACAAATACACTTTTTTAGTATCCTTCTGTTTGTATCTGCCCTTGTTTCATTAGCGAGAGCAGAGAGCATCTTCTCTGGGTGTTTTACGTGTTTTTTTGACCATGATTTGGCATAACAGACATACAGTGGTCATAAACGGCAGTGCAAGCTCAAGGATCAGTTCTGTTCTGCTTTGTTAGGAGCCTTGCAAAGAGCAAGGCCACTGATGGCATCTCCATCTCCTGCAGAAGCCAGCAGTTTACGGATCCATCTTCATGCCTGTGTCTGAGCACAGAAAAGCGTCCTCTGGAGTCTGGCAGATGTGGGGAAAGCCTCTGTATTAAACTGGATGTATGAGTGCTTTCTTTAAGTAGGACCTTCATTTTCTGTCCTTCAACTTCCCTCCCTATCTCACAAGGCCTTATGGTACTAACAAATACAGGCACATCTTAGCACTCCTACTTTGCAGTGATTTCCCTGCTGGATTGAAATGTCCCTGGAAGTCAGATAAGGATGTGAAACATCAGTAATGTTTACATGCAGAACTAGGGAAAGCAAACCCCCTACAGAGCAAGTTGCACATCCCAGCTTGTTGAAACCTTTTCTCACTATTTTATAACTACTACATATAGTTAAGCGGGTTACTTTGTGAAACTGCATGACCAGCTTTAAGAAAATATTATTATTGTGTTTAGGGGTTTATTTTCTTGTCTAGAAAAGCCCGGAGAGCACTGTTGTTCAGAGAACATCTATCAGTCTGTGTAACACTAGTTATATCATACTCTAGCTCACCTGCAGGTGTTGCACAATTTAGGTTAAAAAGAAAAAACATGCAATTAGTTTTTAATTGGAAAAGTGAGCAGTTTGCATATGTTTTCTATGTTTTTTATTTATATGAGACTTCTGTGTAATGTGCAGAGTGGTAGATGGCAAAGGGCTATGACTGCAACCAGAAATGTAGAGTAGCAGTGTGGTAAAATCGTAGAGTGGTTTGGGTTGAAAGGAACTGTAAAGATCATCTCATTCCAGCTTCTGCTGTGGGCACGGACACCTTCCACTAGACCAGGTTGCTCAAAGTCTCATCCAGTCTGGCCTTGAATACTGACAGGGATGGGATATGCACAGCTTCTCTGGGCAACCTGTTCCACTGTCTCACCACATGGTAAAAAATTTCTTCCTAATATCTCATCTAAACCTCCTCTCTTTTAGCTTACAGCCACTCCTCCTTGTTCTATCCCTGCATGGTAGCAACTTTCAAGATTGCTGCCTTGACCAGTTGCAAAACTGACACTTGTGCTTTTGGCATTGGCCTTCGGATTGTTTCATTATTTGCATCGGCATTACTTCTGCAGAATTCAGTCGATTCACTTCAATTCACTTCTTATGTGTCCACCTGAGACAGGGAGCTTCTCTGTGTTGCATTTTTCTGGCACCACATCAACATTAACCCTGTCTTCCTCTCAGTCTGGGCCCAAAGTATTTACTTCTGTGTCAGTGGAGACACATCACATTAAATAAAATTCTGGTAGTAATGACAGAAAAATTGTGCTTGCTATTGCATAGAATGAAACAGGACAATTTTTCCTATCTTTGGCACCTCCATATGAATGTAACTGTTGAGCTAATATACTGTAACAGATTTGTATTTTCAGTCATGACTAATATCTCAGGATTGCTGAAGATAAGGCTACTAATTGTAAGAGTAAGCCAAATGGCAAGATAAATGCAATGCAACTCAGTCCTGACAGCTGTTCTTTCTGAACTCCAGGTTCCTATTTCTCATATATTTTTCCTTTTTTTTAGCCTTTTCCTTTCTTTCAGAAATCTGCCAGAGTAGAGAATGAACATGTTATAAAATCTCCTTCGTTTCTGTACTGTCTAGAGTATTCAGGATTTGTTTTGACTTTCCCCATCTCCCAGTTGTCTCTCATTATTTTCTTTGGAAAATTCTTATGGAATCTTTTTTATTTTTTTCATCTTGCTATTTTATGCCACTCCTTCCACTGTTAGATGAAATTGAACCTTCTCTTTCTTACTGTCACCTGTCTTAGTTGTTTTTCATGTTCTTTCCCTTGTAATTTCAGTTTTGTTTTTCTTCAGATTTTGCTCCTGTAAATTTGCATCTTGGTCAAACTGCTAGTCTTCATCGAATCATTTCACTGCTCTGCAAGAACATTTTCATTGGACAGATTTTACTTACCACCCCATCTGAGCTGGCTACCCCAGTAAGAGTCAATTTCAGGAGGCTGCACTAGACAAGGGGGCATTAATTACAGCTTCAAGTGCTCTCATGGGTACACTTTCAGAAGATGCTGACCCTTAAAGAAAAATAACTTCCTAAATATTTATATTGAAGTTAAATACATGGCTGCTTTGTGTGTAGTTAATCTTTTGGAGAAGTGGTATATTTCTTTTTTGCCAAGTAATTCAGATCCCAATGCATGCTTATGGCCAGAATGAAAGAAATTTTTTTTTTTTCCCTTCAAAGAAATGAGAGTTCTCTTGAATATGTGTATTTATTCTTAATCATCTCTCCTTGTGTAGATTTCTGTTGTCACAGACTAGAATTATCTCACAAGCATTTATGAAGGCTTCCTAACAATATTAATTTGGCTTAAAGAAATGCATGTAGAAGAGTCCAAATTATTTATATAGGCAAAAGTGTGAATACATTTACATGACCAGCTTCAAAAGTAGCCAGGAGGCCTGTGACAGAGTTAGGGAAGTACCTCACTTCTCCTGAATTGCAATTCAGAGCCTTAACAAGTGTTCCCCTGTGTCTAGGCTTTAGCTACTCTGTTAGCATCAGCAAACAGTTGATTTTCTGGCAACGACTGTGTTCTGTATACTGCAGCTTTTTGTGTTGCTCTGTCATTGTGATTTCCATGAAAATTGACAGTTTTCACACTTTAATGCTGCTTCTAAGAGAATGACAGACCTTTAGAAATTGTTTTTTCCATAGTGGGTTAAAGCAGTTTATGCATGAGAAACTGGGAATAGAAAAAGACTTACAATCCATGTTTCCAGCTAAAATTATGATTTAAAGATTGTTTAAAAATGGCTGCATTTCCAGGTCATGGTAATTACAACCCTTATTAAGGTATGAATCCTCTTAATATAGAGAGTGTTTCCAGAGCTGTTAGTTGCCCAGTGAGCCAGGCTGCTTATCATTAAATAAGCGATGCTGGGAACAGTGTATTGTTGTCATAGTTTCAGCAGGAGAGTGTCAGCGATGAGGCAGGGACTTGACTCACGCGAAGGAGCCAGTCACAAAGCTGTGTGGCAGGGCTGTGCTCTGATGGCACTGATGCACCACATCCTGTGGGCAGCTATACTAATTACAGGAGAGTAGAAGCAGCCTTACCCTTAACAAGTCACAGCTGTGCCCAATAAGGATGAGAGGTATAAAAGAAGGGGCTGGCTGCCCTAGGCTTACTTGGAGTCTGCTGGCCATGCTGTGAGGAGGAGGGGGTAGGTGACCAAGTGAGGCACAGAGAAGGTGAGCTGCTGTATGGGGGACACACAGGGTCTGGTGGCTGGGTGCGGGACAGAAAGCTGTTAGCTGGTCAGGAAGAAGGAACCAGAAAGCTGTGTGGTGTTGTCTGGGGAAGGTTTAGTCATGTGGTGTGCTCTAAGGAAGATGGAGTCAGAAGGCTGTGTGGTGCTGCACATGGAAAGTTTAGCACTCTAAACAGTGTTTTGTCCGTCTTGACTGTGACACGTGCTGTGACATGTGTGACTTATGGCTGTGGGCCACCTTGAGAGCATCTCATACCTACTTTAGTCTTCTCATACCAGAAATGATGTCTTTTCAGTCTCATTAATCCCTGAGCTAATGAGCTTGCCTCAGGTGCTGTGCATTTGTGCAGAGGAGTTGTCATAACCAGAGAAAGAAAAATCATTCCCAATCCATTTTTTCCATATTTTTCTTTTGTTCTTTCTATAGCTTCCAGATTCAGAGTGTCTATAGGAACATAAAATTAATTTCTTATTCCTGTAAATTCATTGTGATATTTGTACGTTAAGCTGTGTTTTTGTGTGTTCCTTGGAATGTGTTTTGTGGAAGGGAGTTGTCAGTCTCCTTTACAGTTTCAGTGATGAAACGTGGGTTACAAAGCTTTCTCTAGTAGTCAAAAAATGATGCAACCTGGATACACTTTTTTCAGACATGGTGAGCACAATTAAAACAGGTAGGAAAGGTGGAAATGAAGTGGTGCAGTCTGGCCTGAGGCACTTGCAGACGTGCAATAGACGGACTGCATCTTTGGGTTTGGTTCTGTGTTCTCCAGTGTCTTGTTTTTATTAAAGGTGGTTGACCTGTGCATAAGTATTTTGGGTTGGTCTATGAGCTCTTCTGCCTCTTTCTCTCTGTGTTCCTGTAGTGTATGCAAAGCAGAATAGCTCAGTAAAGTGTGATGGGTAATCTCTCCCCTAAGTAATTCTCAACCAGGTAATTTGGGGACTATCTTACAGAAAACTCATGTTCAAGGACCTACTTGGCAAAGGAAGGGTTGAGGATTAAACTTGCAGTAGCTTTTACTACATCAAATTGCTAGGACCACCCTGCAGCTTCCAGTCTTCCTTTTTCCTTTGGGTGAGAAGCCAGACAGATATGAGCCTCAGCATTCCTAAAGCTGTTGTGTTGTAGTTGGTGTTTTCTGTAGCAAGCTCTTACTAGTGACTCAAAGGCTAGAGAAAATACAGACTTCCTCAGATGCACTGTTGTTGTGGTGCTGACAGTGAAAACTTGCTTTGTTCAAAAAAATAAACAGTAACATGCAAAAACATCCCTCTGACATGGAGCTTGAACAAGAAAATTACATTTTATTTTTTTATTATATATGTATGTATATATTTGTATTATTTTATTATCAGTGTTCTAAATATAGCCGTAGTGTAAGGTTCCAACAGCAAGTACCAATCCAAAAGTATTTAATCAGGTAAGTGTTACTTTACGTTCTCACCACGAGTGACTAACAATCAGTGTGAATTCTCTGTTTGCAGTGCCTACTTTCCTTTCCTGGGTGTTGGGCTCTATTTAAATAAATGAGTGCTGCTCTCATAGACGGTTGGGGGAGACTTACTATCAAGTGGAGCTAAAATTGTTGGGTTTCAGTAATCAGGGGTTAATGATATTGGTTTTTTTGAATACCACACAAATGGAGACTTAAAATGGGTAGCATTAATGGTTGATGAGATGCTTTCTGAGTTTTCAAATGCTATTTCAATAAACATTCTTGTTACTGTTCATAGTAAGGTGATATAAAACATCTTTACATTACTGCTTTTTGGTAATATTTCATTGGCTTATTTAGACTAAAGAACAATAAAGTTCAGGGGCCTGAGTACAAATGCACCACTGATGATCAGCTGTTGCCATCTCCAAAGTCTGACAGTCATTGCTGTTAGTCTGCTGGTCCCCTTTTCTCTGAAAAGGCAGGGTTCTTGGTTTTATTTGTGAGGGAAGGGGGAATTGTTTCTCCTTTGTTTGTGTTATGTGATGCCAGGAGATGGTGTGGTGGTGACTTGAGTAGGAGTTTGTCCTCTGAGGTTGTGTGGAGAGCCCCATGCTGTAGTATTTGTAAATCCACCAGTTACAGAATCATCTCAGTCAAGGCCAACATCTCCAGAGACACAAGAGGAAACCTCTGTTTTAGATTATCAGATGGCTTTTGTTTTAAATGCTCATTTCTCCCTTCTTGCCCCATGTATCCTACAGTGGAGATTCTCCAGTGCTCACCCTGGAGATTAGTTGGGTGCTATGGCAGTAGATTTCTGAAGTAAGAGAAAATTTCGTAGTAAATTCTGCTCAAACCCTTTAAAACACTTACCTTTTGTTGTGTACAGTTATTTTATGATAACTTTTTCCTGCATTAGTAGGTTCCAAAAGATAACTGTGAAACTCCAAGTTACTTCACAAAAAACCATACAATTTCGTTTTGTTTTTCTTACTTCTGTGCTTATTTGCCTTTCTTTTCTGTACTTGTTATGTTTGAGGTCAGTATCTTACATAGGCAGCAAAAATACCTCCTAGGTAAATACATCAAGCATGGCATGTCCGCTCTTACTGTGCACAGGACGTGTATTTTCTCCCCTGTTTTTGTCTGAGTTTGCCAGGAGGGGGGTCTCCAAAATCAATAAATAGTTTCAGACAAATGGGAGAAAAAACACTGCCACAGGAGCAGATACTGAAGAAAAGCACAGAAAATGTTTTATTTCTGAACGTCTCAGCAGTGGTTCAGGGTGTTGAGGAGGCAGTATCTTGGTGCAAATCCAGATTCCTTCTGTTTCTTTTTGTGGTTCAGAGTTTGGTTTTATTTTTGTTTTTTTTTTTTCTTTTGAATATCTTCTCATGGTACTTTCGGAACCAAGCCTACGCTTTTATGGATAATAAATAAATTACTGCTGGTTTCCCTGGGGGTACAGCTCACGTTTCAGTGGCAACACAGCTTTGTCTGCTCTAAGGGGGCTGGTCGTGTTGCTTGTGGTTGTTCTGAGGAACGCTTACTGCTAGAACAGGGCTTTCTTCTTGGGAAGGAGGCTTTTGGCTTCTGCTGTGATTAAAATCTTGGTCCTGTGACACCTTCAGGTGCTCCTAAGACTGACTCTCCCAATTCATTAAATACAGCTACGATTAGGTCAGATCATGGTGCTAAACTGACTGTGTTGTAATTAACACAGTTATTTATTTTGGTTATTTTTAATTACCTGGTTCTTTTCCTCTGCTGAACTGGAGAGTCACTTGGTCATATCGCAGCATCACATGCTAAAATAAAATCATGTTACATTGTCAGACGTGCATAACCTTGTGCTTTCTGAGGCATGCAGTCTTTTTGCTGTCTTATTTTATGGCTTCTTAAGGTCTGTTGTGCAGCTTCATTCCCTGGGTAGTGACTTGTTCTGAGGGTGACAGACTGGGACCACTGTCTGCTTAGTGAGTCCCCAACCCTTCATTTACCCAGGGCAGCTGCAAATTGTCCAACACTGGGCTGTGTGTGGGAGTAGACTTGCCTGAGCCTACACTGGTATAGGGATGATAGGGAGCAACCAGAGTGTGGCAGGAAATTGTTCTCCAGCTCCATCATGTCTTTTGTAAACTAGAAGATATTTTTATTCCTGGTCTTACACTAGCAAGTCAAGGATTGCTCTCTTCTGATCAAGTCTGTTGTTCCTAAATATAATGTGTTAGTGCAGAGTTGCTTCTTATTATTAAACCTAGCTTTTCTGTTGTGAGACAAACACAGACATATCAATGTGTGATGAACAGAAGGTCCAGGATCAAACCTAAAATTGAAAGAAGTCACCTTTTATATGAGTCATTACCTAGTAGAATTTTATCTTAAGTTCAGAGATTTGTGGATTTTCCAAATTACCCATGTAGGTAGGGGAATGATAAAAATTTACACTGCAGTTTTAAATAATAAATTCAATTGGGTGTTTTTCCCCTTCACCTCAAGTCCTGTAGATTGTACCAACTTTGTAAAATAGAAGAGACCACCTAAACACAGCCCTGTTGATGATTAAACCATGTCCTGATGACAGTACAGCTGCTTTTATTCCTAACTTCCTAGCAAACACATGAATTCCCCTTCCAACTTTTACATGGATTTGTAAGAAACAAGACAATACCTTCCTGAAAGAGCAATAAATTATTCTGCCAACAAGTATTTTCTCAGTTTTCATATTCACATATATCAGGAAACATTAGTCTTCGAGAGAACATTTGATTATAGTTGTGGTGTAGAAGTCTTTCTGAAGAAGACAAATTGTGAATTTTGGAACTATTACAGTATCAGTGGGTACAAGCTGTTCTTTGATGTCTTTGCTTTCAGTAGTTCTATTTCACAAATAATGTGTCAGGTGATTTTAGCACTTGATAATAGGATCAAAATACAGGGTCTTCTATCTCCTAGCTCAGATCTAGTATTTCTTTCTATTTTTTGTAGCATTTACTATCTTCCAGCCCCATAAGACAAACCAGGAATTTAATTTTTTCTTAGAAGCACCTTTTTTTTTTTTTCCCTTTATTTTCTTCGCCCCCCTTAGATTTTTGTTAAGGCTCTTAGTGTAGTATTGTATAAAATGACTGCAAAGAACTGACCAGACTCAGTCTGTCTGTCCCCACGGTCTGGTGGACTCTATTGCGACTGAGTCAGAGTCTGCTTGTACTTGCCAGAGAATGAAGAGCAGCAAAAGCACTGGCTAATTGTTTAATGCAAAATTGGAAATGGAACTTTGATAAGCTGCTCTGAAGCTGCATGAATTTATTTGACCTGTTCAGCATGGAGGAGACTAGGCATGGCTATGCTCCCATTGCCTTAATAGTCACATCTTGAGTCGAAGAGCCCTTTGGGTTTGGTCTTGCTCTGCTTCATTTGTCAGGCTGAGGTGTGCATATCCAAGCAGCTTGGCTGGAATCTCTGGGCCTGCTCCTGCATCAGACAGGTCTGAGAGGGACCAACGTGGTCTTCAGTAGGGCAGATCAGGGAACACTCATCTCTAAAGCGCACTGATCTTGATGCTTTACAGGGGTTCAGGTTTATGTTTAATATTAAAGCAACAAAAATTTGCTATCTCACTATAAAGGGAGGGAAGGGGGGTGTTTAGGTAAAGATGGGTGAGTGCAATTTGCACGTTCCTCTGTGTTCCTTCTGTAGCTGATTTTCTTTACGTGATGATAAACTTCAAAGTGCCATCTTTCCACCAGTATTCCACAGCTAAAGACCTCTAGCTAAAGACACTAACAGTATATTGCTCATACTGGTTAAGATACAGAGGTCACTTGTTTCTGTTCTCACTTGTTATTTTTGCAAGATCAGATATTGCTTATATTTTTTTATAAAGCCTACAGCTTGTCTTGCTGTTGGACCAGTCTTATTTAGGAGTACTGCTCAAGTATATAGTTGTTTGTTGTTTATTAAGGAGTATTCTCAAATTAGCCATAGTTATTTTGGAATGAAATCTCTTTGCATTCAAGTGGTTAAATACCACACTTTCTCCTATTAAAAATGAGATCCAGGTCTACTGGAAAATATTTTACACATATAAAACTGCCTGAAGTAGAAAACCTGTTTATACAGATACCATGGATTTCTTGCCATAAAAAACACCGTAAATTCCCCGTGCTCCTTCATTTTCATAAGGAGTTACTTGAAAAGAAATATTGCTTGCGGTGAGTTACCAATTATTTATATACTAATTTGCTACTTGAGAATAATTTCAGATTTTTAAATTCAGTTTGGTATTGAAGTGATAGAGAAGAGAAAATGTCTGAAACTACGTCATACTTTACAGTTTAGCTTAAATTTACCTGGAAAGAAACTGAAAATATTGTTTATTATTTTTAACTTTTTTCTTAAGGGGATGAATTTATCTTTTAATTGAAGTAGTATATCTGTGAAGAGTTTTGAGTCTTTTTTTTTTAATGTAAATTACCACTCACCTATATTGTTACAGGGCAAAACAACTCAGTGCTGTATATAGAATATTAAGCTGTTACCATGTAAGTAGTGTCTGTGTGCAAAACTTTGATGCCAGATTTTAACAGGAGGCTACCTACAATGGCTGGGAGCAGAGGGCTCTGTTCTGCCACCATGAGAGCATGTGCATGTCAGCCTGCTGTACAGATCAACCCTTGAAGCAAATGATCCAGACAGTTGACAAGGGGAAATATATTCTCTTGCTTCTCTTTTAAAGGATACCATTGCTGTATTTATAGGAGAAAGGGGGGAAAAAAAGGAAGTTCAGTAGCATTCAACTGTACTACAGGGATGCAGTTAAGAGACTAAAAATAGTGTTGTTTTATATTCCAGCAATGAGATTTTTTTCTTACAAAATTTGGGCAACTAAGTGAATTGGAGCCTTCATGTTCCTTTTGTGCCTGCTGAGATACCTGTGATTTACTCCATAGTGCTTATCAGAAAAGACTTCAATTTTTCAGAATTTAATTGTGTGGGTGGAGAGAGGTGCACACAGGAAGCTGGTTTGGAGACTTTTTTGCGCGATGTTTGTGAGTAGTACCTGTACAATTGCTTGGGAGTGACGTGAGGAAGGATTAGGCTGCAGATGCTCCTTCACAGCTCTAGTCTTTGCATGCAGGTGGTCTGGGTAGCAAGCCTTCTTACTCATCGGTAGCACAAGGAAGAGCAAGCATGTGGCTTACTGCTTGTAGAAAGAAATATACTTTTATTTTATCCTGCTGGTTTGGTAGCCTCTCTCGGCATTTAAAATGAGATGTGTGATTATTTTAGCAATCTTAGAAAATGGCAGCGTATCTCTGAATTAATGTGTTCGTATTTCTCCCTGAGTTGCAGATGGAAGATTGAAAACTGCGGTTTGGGCAACATATGTTGAATACTGGAATTAAATGCTACCCTATGGGACCTTGTTTCTGGAGCCAGCATGTCCCCTGAGTCGTACAGCTGTGCCGTTCCTTCCAGAATTGTTCTGCAATCTATTTACTTCGAGCAAATGTTGCAGTCATGGATGGATTTATGAGGATAATGATCTGACAGATGATACAAGCTTATAGATTATAAAATTTTCTGTACACAGAGAAACTACATGTTCACCAATTAAACTCTCCTGATATAGAGGAGTGGTGCCGTTGTGCTCCTCAAAATACATGCTGAAGATGAGAGGCGAGGAATATAATTTTTATTGCTGCACAGGAGGGTACAGGCATGTTGACACCTGATGTAGACTCAGAATTGCCTAAAATTCTCTATTGGCTTGTATAGCACAGTCAGCATGTTTCTGTGGCTTGGCAGTGTTGCCTGCAGATTTCACAAGTGGTGAAGTTAGGGGCTTCATGGTTTTTTGGGTTTTTTTTTAATTTGTTGGAAAGTATGTGTATGCTTCTAGGAGCTCAGGGTAAACAGATCTCACTTGGAAAAAATTAGGCTGTCCCTTGATGGTGAAGCATATTCTTCCTGGCCTTTTTTGTTCATTCTCTCTAGCAATTTTCTAATTTTGTGGCATGGCAGAAGAGGAGAACCGCATCCTTGATTTTGTATCTGGAATAAAGTTATCGTTGCTTGGGGGCTGCGTTATACAAGCATTGGAAGGAGTTTTCTTTGCCATGGCTTGTCATCTGACAGCCCCATTCTGCTTGGCCTTGTGCTCCTTGGTCCTTTCAGGTCTTGTCTGCAAGCCTGTATCTCTCAGAAAATCTGTTTCCCCACGCTTGAAGGAGCACTTTGGTCTTCTAAAATTGTCCTTACAATGACAGTGGGCCAGAAAGTCACAAACTGAGCAAACCCAGGGAGTATGTGTGAAGACACAGGAGGGCGTATGATAAAGCAAAGTTTTAGAAGTCCACAGCTACATAAATCACTTTGCTCAAGCTGCTTGTTTTTTTCTTCCCTGACACCTTTCAGTTCTGTCTTCTACCCAGCATTAGTGTCCTGCAGAAGAAGAAAGGGGAAAATGTTTGTGAAGCAAGTTAAATTGTGTAAGCATAGCAATAATCATTAAGTTTTACATGTTTAGATATAAATTTTGCAACCAGTGTGTTATAAGAAACAGTTAAGCCCCAGTGATTTATGCGTATAGGTAGGATGTAGGCAGGAATAGAATTACTATTTTTTTCTCACTTAATCTAATTCCAGCTATTTTCAAACTCAGACAATAGCAGTGTATTTTTACTGTATACCTTTGTAATTACCTAAAACTGATAACAAGCCATATCACCTCTGCACAACAATCTAAGTATTGCCATCAATTAATTATGTTGGAATGTCTCTGTGCTTAGATCAGTCTGTGATTCATAATGTGCCGTCTTTATTACTTGTTATATAAAGAAATGTGTTGTAATAGGACAGTAGATCAATGAACAGTTAAATGAGAAAACTGAGTATGTGATAATGTACTTAGTTTTTACAGTGAAAGTGTTTTCTTTTTTCGTTAGCATTTAATACTTCATTAAATTTTCTGTCACAAAGTGAAATTTGTATGTACATTGTCAAAATGTGACAAAATATGCATGTACAGATTGAGTAGACAGAGTTCTATTGGTTTAGTACTTCAGTATAGTACCTTTTTCACCCCATCTCAAAGCTTCCTAACAACAAAAACAAGTGAATGTTGTGTAACTTTATGATATGGTTATATAAGTCAGGAAGTTCCATTTTAATAATGAAATTAAATGCAATATGCAAACAGCAGGGACCTTTTTATCTACAAAACTAACGTAGTCTTGAGTGCAAGTTCAGAACGTTACTGCTGGCAGTTTACTTTTAGCTTTGCTGGAAAATTAATGTTTTAATGACTGAATCCAGTTTTGCAAAAAGTATCCTTCTGAAAAATGAGACTTTTCACTTTATGCAACAAAAATACCTGTCATATTTTGAGAGTTTTAGCTTCTTACTGAAAAAATTCTAGAATAAATAAGCTGCAGTAAGTTGCCTTTTAGGGAAGGGGGAGGGTAAAAAAATTTTTTTCTTACAGACGAAGTTTTGTAGCTTTTTACCCCTCTTTCAAATTTTCCCTGAAATGACCAAATCAAAAAGACTTTTGTTTTATGAAACCTGCTTTTGATTAAGTTAATTGAGTTTTATTTACCTACTTAATCTGAACCATGCTTCTTCCTTATCGTGTAAAGTCACTTACTGTTGCTAAATATACCCGTGTATTTTAAAGAAGCAAAGCTGTGCGTGAGTATGACCCATTCAGAGCGGGGTTGTAGGGTAGGGAGGGACCTGCTGGTAACCTGAGAGCAAGAGCAGATGCTAAATTAGCAGCTGGATCATTAGTAACGAGTCCACAAGTGTCTGCTGGGAAATGATCTTCTTTGGGCACATGTAGCGTGGGTGTGTGGGTTATTCAGAGTTTCTAGCATCTAGTTGCTCTTTACTCGTGACTCAAAGGAAAGTCATGGAGCCATGAGGATTTTTATTTGTGAAGTGACTGGCAACTCGTTTTTATTGAAAGCACAGGCTGCATCTATAAATTGTCATTATTGTGCAGCATTTTCTACTAGGCCATGCAGTTGGAAAGTGATAGGAAGGGCAAGGAGATTGCTGGCAGTATTTAGTTACAGAGTGAAGTGAAAACCACAAAAGATCTGTGGAAAAGCAAATAACATTATAAGGGCATCATTAATAATCCCCAAGTTACATTAATTTTACCTTTAATATAAATAGCTATCAACTGTTGAGTGTAGTCAGAAGTAGTTAAGATTACAACTGGATGGGACTCTAAAATGTGACCAGGGACTATCAGATTATGTGATTTAAGTGGTAGCCAAGCAGGAAAATCCAAATAAAACATCATAAGGAAAGAAGGTAAGTAAGAGAGCTGTAAGAAAAGTGCTGAGTAGTCTGTCTTTACTTCATATTGAAAATCAATGTATTTCTTTATATCTTAAGCTAATGATTATGTAAGTATATGCTTTGCATGTCACCATTTCTCCATACTGAAGAGCATGTTTGGGTTGTTGTTTTTCTAAGTTTATCAATTTGGTGAGGACTATTCAATTTTGTAGTATAAACGGACACAAAAATGATACAGACAGATAGAAATGATATATGCATACCATGGTCCTAATGTCACCAGAAAGTCTTGTGAGTTTTTTTGTGTGTGTTGTTTTTTTTGTTGTTGTTTGTTTTTTTGGGTTTTGTTTGTTGTTGCTGATGATCAGGGGAAACAAGTCTTATTATGCAAGGGAAACAAGCCTTCCAGCTGACCAGTGTGATTCTGCTTACTAGTGACACCCTTATCATGGGCACAAAGTGTTTGTGCTGTTTTGAGGCAGTGACCATGATCTAACCCCCCCCAAAAAAACCAAACAAAAAAAAATCCGAAGATGGACCCTTCCAGGCTCATGTCTGGACGCCCACACAGCAG
This sequence comes from Phainopepla nitens, assembly GCA_013400175.1. Taxonomy (NCBI): domain Eukaryota; kingdom Metazoa; phylum Chordata; class Aves; order Passeriformes; family Bombycillidae; genus Phainopepla; species Phainopepla nitens. Next base: position 175,295 of record VXBQ01002607.1, read on the forward strand.
TGATTTAACGTATGAAGGTGCTGTATCCTATTCAGTTATCCTTCTCTGGTAATTCCACTCCAGTACTAGGTCTGACTGAAGGTCAGTCAAAAGTTAAGGCTTTGGGGCTGGCAGCGAGGTTTTCAGTTAGATGTCAGGAAGGGTTGGAAGGAGAATTCTAACAGAAGGTCCCCTCTAGACACAAACTTCTTGGCTATTTCAGAGACGGATGCACAGAACAGGTCTACAGCTCTTACTTTCTTTTTCTGGGAAAAGATGAAGAAACATTCAAGCAGCTGTTTTCATTTGAGAATCCCTTTCTGCTCAACAATCCAGCAACTAGACTAATCTTTCCTCCTTTTTTTTTTCTGAAGACTTAAGTATCTGTGTGAAAGACAGTTACAGTCAGTGCATTTCTGTGTGAGTATAGAAGTGCCCTCCTCCAACCCCCAAAACAGCATAACCAGTTTTGGATTGTGTATGGCTATCTATACTAGCCTAAACATGGAAAAATGTTGACTTCATATAACTTGTCAGAAAAAGACAGATACGATACATTGCTTGTATTTGCATGTGTATATGTATACAGACGTTACATTATCAAGTTTTAATTGACATGTTAATGCCTTGGTAGAATAGTGCATGTGTGTGAAGACCATATAATGTTACCCAGTTCCAAGTACAAGCATGGGGGTGGATTTATTTTGGGAAAAGGAAAAACAGAGGTTACTCCTGGTAGTTTTTTTTCAGGGAAATTAGAGAGTGATTCTTTGGTTGCCTTTTGGCAAGGATTTGCTTTTCCATCTTTGTACACAACTGTAATTTAGCATTAATGGAAAAACAGAGTAGTTTGGTGTAAATTCTCCAGACAGTACATCCCATTCTAGTAGGGATTTAAAAATGTTCTGCTGCATAGCTGATGTGTTGGTTGAGACTGCTGTTGCATAGCAGCTGGGATGAAATAGGAAGAGAGGCAATTCTTTGTGATCATCAGGCAAAGAGCAACTACAGGTTTGATATTTGGGATATGTTTTAATTTTTAAAAAAATCTTCTATGTAATGTAACACATTTTTAAAAGAACTTAGTGTCTCCTCTATACAGTAGTTTACTGTGAGACTTTGTCACTAGCAAAGTCACTAGCTTGTCTAAGGATAATGTTCTCCTTGTAAACAGAACTTAGATATTTGGGACCTATTTGATCTAACTCCCCTCAACTTGTTTGTCCCAGTGTGCCTCATTTTCTAGTGCTTACCGATAGCATGGGTGATGTGTGGTAATGACAACATGAATGATCTGCAAAGCTTAGATCACTCTCCTGTAATTTTGGGGCAGAGTCCTGTCCATAGCATGTATAGAGGGAAAAGCAGCCATAAGCTTCACTCTTTGCTAATTTATGTAATTGTAAATCAGTAGTATTTCAGTCTAAATTGGTGATTTTTGAGACAAGTAGCCACTGTTTTTTTGTGAAGTGTTAACCTTTAATACAGCATTTTATATAAATTGTATAGTAATTTTTGAAGAGCCCAATTAATGCTGAGAAAATGTGTTTAATTTATGATAACTTAATATCTGTGGGGATTTTGGGAGCTAGTCTGGAAGGGCTGACCTGTCTGAGGCTTTGGTCTCCAGCTCTGAGCTGGTGCTGGATATAAGAGCCAGTGAGGTCAGTTAAGGAGTCTGCAGAACAGACCTTAGGATATTGTAGGCATGACCTTAAACAGCATTTGGGATTGAATTGTTTACTTAGATATGTGCATATTCTGTCAAATTTTATGTCCTTTAAGACTGTAGTTAAAATAGACTCCTCCTCTGAAGTGGCTGATTGAAATAATGTATCTCTTCGGATTTCTATGTAAAGACCTGGAGTCTGCTTAAGTGCAGCATCTTCTGGGAGAGAAGCAGCCCAGAAATCATTGCAAATATGTGGTTTGATGCCTACTGTATCCTTATTCTAGTTCCTTTGCTGCTGCAGAAGCTAAAATACCTCAGGTAGAAGTTAGAGGAGCCTCTTGAAAAACTTTATTTGTACATCCAATCTTCTTTTGTTTTTTTTTTTTAGTTTTTCAGCAAACCATTTGTGTTTGATTTGCAGAGAGAAATAACTTCCTTTACTGTATGGCCTAACATATATTTATAAAACTTCTTTGCAGATCAGAATTACTAGACTCAGAAGTACAGTCAATTCATGTCCCTGTGACAGGTAAATTCTGGAAATGAAGGTGTAGCTGCAGATGTTGTGACTGTGTGAAGTCAGGTCCTGCACAGAGAACACCTTCCTGTTCCTGTGTTGCATCTCGCTGGCTGTAGATATGATGCCTGTGAGAGACTATGTGGAAAAGAGGCCAGACAATGCTAAAGGAATAAAGTGGAATTTATTAAAAGGCCTTCTAAGGATAAACCTTGGGCAGTACAAGAGCCCAGCTATGGCTGGACACAAGATAGATTACCAGTCATGAGTTCTCACACTTTTATAAGTTTTGGTCCATTTACATATTGAGGTTAATTGTCCAATTACAGCTTCAGGTTATGAAGTCCCATCCTCCTAGATTGCTTCACCACTGTTTACACTTTTTGTGCCTGAAAAAGGTGTCCCTGGTTCTCAGGCTGGAAAAGGATTGTTTTGTCTAAATAAACTGTGAAGAGAACATGCTAACACTTTATATGAAGCTCAGAGTTAGACACTAAGGCAATACAGAATCTGAGAAATGTAAAAGCTAAAACTTAAGGCATCAGATAGGGCATGAGTGATGAAGTCACACAGTTCTGTGACTGCAGGGGTAAATTAAAATAAAACAATACTAAGCAAAACTCAGTCCACTCCACCTCTGCTACAAGAAAAGGAAAAAGAGTTTCTCACTTTTGGTTTATTTATTCCTTTCTTTATAGTATTGTCATGGACCCTGACTACACAGTAGGCACTGGTAACAGATGAGCAAAGTTGATTTTTTTTTGACATTGACAGTGGATTTTTCCAATAGATCCAGCTGTTGAGAAATACTGTTTAAGCATTCAGACAAAATCCTTTTGTTTTTTTAACACACATGAATGGACGTATTGAAGACTGAAATAAAAAAAAGAAGGTTTATGCTATCTCTGAGTTTGAGTTCTTTTTGGGTTTCTGTGGCATAGGACAAAGAGCCTTGGTGAGGAGGAAGGATATAAAGAAATGCTTGTTGAAAGGTGTTTGTACGCCTTCGATCTGTAAGGAAGGCCCTGCAGTCAGCCACTCCTTGACAGTGTTCCATTGCTTGTTTTAACACAGGCTTCATCGTACTTGATCTTTCTCCTCTTCCCCTGCTCCTGTCAATGTGTTTCATACCCTGTCAAGCCTGCCTTTTCCACTGTGTTTCTCCTGCTACACCTGCCTCTCAAGCCTCTGTCCCACTTGTGCTGAGCTGTGTCTGCCAGGCTACACCCTGCCAAGTCACTGCCTTGACTTACAGGAAAGGCCATTGATGCTGGCTCCAGACCACTCGGCCAGGTTACATGTGTGTCTGTGCTGAGCAGGCAGGTGTAAAAAGAGTCTGATTCTGTGTGCTAGATTATTATTGGCCGAAGTATTTCAAAGATAACACAGGTGTTCCCACTGATAAACCCACTTCAGAGGGGAGGGCGTGAGCAGATTTAAAATAAACAGGGCACAAGCAAGGCAAATCCTGTGCATTTCTGTGGCATTGGGATCCCATGAAACCTGACCAAAAGAGAAGCATTGATTCTTCTTATGTAAGCTGAAGTTTGGCTCTGAGAGAATTCCTTGTTCCTTTTTTCTGGTTGTTTTTTTTTTTTTTTTTGGGGGAGGGGGTGAGGGAAGGTAGCACTGGGACATTCTCCTTTGATATCCTTGCTGACTGCATATAGAGGAGCTGTTGTAATTTAGCTACCAAGACTCAGTGATGATCAGCTGCAAACATAAATTCAAGATGAAGAAAAACAAAACAGGGCTCTGGTCAATCTATGGGAATTGTTTCTCCTTCATTACCCTAGGAGGATAAATGAAGGAGGCAAGACACTTAGCAGTTTGAATTAAGCTGCTGTTTGGAGTGATTTTACACAAATCCTACCCAGGCAGATCACATGGTGTACTATACCTATTTGAAAATTAAAATGCTATTACAGAGCGAGTGTCATAAATATAGAACTTCATATAGGTTGTTTTAGAAAATGAAAGTGACATAACTGTCTGGATTTTACATTTGAAAGAACATGTGTTACACCCAAGATAACAAGAGAAGGAAATCTGTCTTTCTACTTCTTCACTCACAGTTCAGTTGTGATTTTCAGCTTTCAGATTCCTACTGCTTTTTGTGCCAGTTTCTGTGGCAGCCAGGTGGGTACAGATGCTGACTTGCAGGTTTGTGTGGAAATAAAGTGGTGAAGGCACGAAGGGAAGGGTTCAAAAGCAGGCTGCTACTTGTAGCAACACATATGCCTTGAACATCTTAGATCCCCAAAGCATGTGAAATTTTGATTTGATCCTCTGACTGAAAAGGATAGTTAAAAGTGGAGACTTTACAGGTGGTGTCACTGGACAATCTTGATTTGATGGGAGGTGAAAGCAGATGGATAGTTGGTACTACAGACCATACTCTGCCAAGAAACAGAGGTAATTTTTGTCCAGTGTCTCTTGGTGACACTGCTGTGAAAAGCCATGGATTTTATTTTTTGGTGTTGAATCTTTTTATGAGGCAACATAAGTACCTTTTCTTTAACTTCTTTAGATATGAGTTGTTTTCATGTCAAAAAAACAGAGTATATGTTGTCTATGTTTAGTAATGTATAATAATGAGTTGTCTGTCCTTAATGCCAAATTTTCATCATGAAATATCAAAATATGGATTGTCTTTGAGATTATGACTGGACTGGCTCGGAACCATAAACTTTATACAGAAATACAAACTTTGGGAGTGCTTCTAAAGTGGCAGTTTCTCTACTTAGTCTTGAGACCAAACTGATAAAGGGATGGAATGTGGAGCTGATTTCCAAGGATTAAATCAGACTAAAAGGAGCAAGGTTACTTTGCCCATGCCATAATATCAGTGTCTATTCTGTAGTAAATTTATAATGATATAATATATATTAAAAACATACTTCAGTGGGATTCCTTTTTGACTCTCAGCATTAGCTCATTCATTACCTCATTATGATCTGGGAATCCTTCTTTTAGCATATGGTTTCCTTAGGTGCTTGTGTGTGCTTCACTTGCTGTGTGTTGGTGAATTTACAATACAGTAGCTGTTACTGTGAAAAAGCAATTACTGCCTTTTATTTTTAATCAATACTGCAACATGCCAACAAGATTCATGAGTTTTCAAGAATATTGTCTCATCCTGAACAGATATCAGATCTCTTCCCTTCTATTAGTCAATCTTTCAGCCCCTCTGCTAGTGCAATGTCTGTTTTCTTAAATGCGAGATCTAACAGTAGAATAGGATACAGTAGTTTAAGGATATTCCTGTGTGCAGAAAGTATTAATGTGTGTGCTTTTTTTCTCTTCTTTGAAGCTCATATTCAAACTTCAGTATTCACTTAGTTTTTTTGTCATAGTAGCTGCATCAGATAGATTGTGAGAAATCATGGAATATGATACTGATTGACTTCAGGTCAACCACTGGCTCTACCAGGATGTTCTGCTCATCTAGAACAGAACAGAAAAGAAGTTCAGGATATCTAGTCAGGAATTAAACAGAGGAGAGTAAGTTGATGTGATGAGGAAGTTTT
>VXBQ01002607.1:181387-291229 GCA_013400175.1 Phainopepla nitens
GGGGGAATTGATGTGAGGAAAACAGCCACTATTTTGGGATCTCTGGATCAAACTGTAGAATGATTGATGTAATAGTAAGCATTTTTCTGTTAGGAAGTTGAATATGCCTAAGGCATCTGGTTTTATTCCATCAATTTATTATTTTCTGCAACATGATGCGTAATCCCACTATAGTGACTGTGAAAAAACTTGCTTCCACTTTTCTTTCTTGCTCCAAAATGGGGTATTGTAGAATATTTATTGAGAATGCAACAGGAGTAGAGACAGTGTTTTGGTTTGGTTTTTGTGATTTTTTGGTTTGGTTTTTTTTTTTCAAACAATGCCTTACTTGTGATACTGAATTTTACCTTTCAATGAAGATTAGCTTTCAACGGATTACTGAAAAAAAAGAACAGATACAGTGGGTATCTGGCAATACTAGATTTATCTGCAGACCCTTTTCAACTGGAAAGCATGGCCCTTTAGACAGCCTTTGGATAAGTCTTGGTAGAGTGTTACTGCCCTTCTTAAAAAATAATTAGAAACATTAGTGAGTTCTTTTCAACTGAGGGCTGAGTTGCAGACTGACAGATTTCTCAATATTAACTAATGAAAAGATCTGTAGGTCAGGTTCAGAAAACCCCAACTCGGAATCCCTTTGCAGCAGCAAATCTAGGTGTTCATTCATCTAATTCCTCTGGCAACCTTGCTGTTGCTTTTTGGAGGGAGTAGGCATTTGCTCCTTGCTCTTCTCAATTTTTAAATAACTTCTCTACATGTTATTAATGGTAATGAAACTTGCTGAAAATGTAAAATGTGATGCCTTACTACGACACAGGTAGAAGTAAAGTGTGATGAGAGTGGAGCTATGGATAGTGTAAAATAATGACCTTTTTAAGAAGGCGTGTATGTCCTTGTTTCCCAACTGGATTTAGGCTTTTTCTTCCTTTTATGAGTGTTTTAGCTTTGTTGTACTCCAATTTTTAAGCATACCTTCTTACTGACAGTTGCCAAGATAGGATCAATCTGACAGGCCACATCTTTCTCCTTTTGTTTCTTTCTTTAATTTATATTTTCTTTGTTTCTGCAAGTTAATTTTTTCTTTTTTTTTCCAGTTTGTACAAATATGGCTTTCATGTTCATTCTTTTTCTCCTGATGCCTTCCACCCTGAAGATGTGATTAATGTGCTACTATTCTGTCCCAGGCTAGATTTTTAGAAGGGCAACATTACTGCTGTTGTTTCTTGGATTTACTGTAAAATCAGGAAATGATTGTGACAAATCATCTACTCGTTTCCATTTTCTAAGTTAAAATGAAATGCTATAAGTGCTTTTAATACATATTTGCTTATTTTCAAATTATAGACAGTTTTAGCTCTGTTGGTGTAATGGTAAGTGGAAACAATTTAAGATCTCCGTGCCTTGTGCATGGTTTTCTTTCATAAATATTGTGTGAATGTTTTCTTTAGTAGAAGAACACATAAGTTCTTAATTTCACTGACAGGTTGTCACACAGATGTTGCTCAGAAATAAACCTTGGTTATAGGACACATATGTTAAAGACATCTTGGAAGCAGGTTATTTCACTGGTTAAGGAAGGGTTATCTGTAATGGACAATGCTGATTTGCACACCAAGGGAATTAAGTATTTACGAGTTCTATTCCTCTAAGGATTGTTACAAAATCAGCCAGACAGTTGTTCCCCCAGGCCCACAGTTAGCCCAGACGCCTTTTGTGATTCCATCAAGTTCATTCTCTAATGATGGCGTAATTAGCGCAGTTTTGCCAGAGAAACGGGGATTTCTCTTTGGGCTCCTGTATTTCTTTTTCATCGTGAACTATAAGAAGGCAAGAGCTAAAAATAGCGTTTAAAAGCGCTATTCAAAAAAGCAGTCGGAGGGTCCCCTCTGGGACGCCCGAGTAGCGCGGGGCGCGGGCAGCCGCTGCCGCCGGGCTGCTGCAGCTCGGGCTGGGCTCGGGTTGAGGCAAGGGAGCAGCAGGAGGAGGAGGAGGAGGGCGGCACAGCTCCCGCGGGCAGCACAGCATCCCCGGGCGGCGCCCGCGCCTCTCTGTCCCCTTCCGCTCCCTCGCTGAGCGCTGCGGGCGAGCAAACAGCCGAACTTGTTCATTCCTTAGAAATACCGGCATCGGCAAACAAACGTGTGGTATCGATACGAGAAAGGACGGGTTTTTTTTCCTCTCCCGCTCTGCTTTTCCCTGCCAAGAGAAACGTAACAGGTTTTAAAGATCCGAAAACAGAAGCCGTGCTGTAAGCTGAGCATTAAAGAGGGCTGGAGCGCCTCCGCTGTGAAGACCCGGCAGAGACAGTCGGGGTTGTCAAATCTAGGGGAAGAGATGGCTCGACGGAGACCTTAAAGCACCTTCGGTACCTAAAGAAGGTTTGCAGGAGACCTGGAGAGGGACTTTTTACAAGGACATTTAGTCATAGTACAAGGAGGAATGAATTCAAACTGGAAAAGCGTAGGTTTAGATTGGATATTAGGAAAAATTCTTTGCTGTAGGGGTGGTGAGGCACTGGAACAGGTTGCCCAAAGAAGTTATCAATGCCCCATCCTTGAAAGTGTTCAGTGCAAGGCTGGATGGAGCTCTGAGCAACCTGATTTAGGAAGGTGTCCCTGCCCATGGCAGGCAATCGGAATGATCAGGTTTGGTAGAGACCTTCAAGCTCAGTCAATCCAGCTGTCCACCCAGTCCTATCACTGTAACCCCTAAACCACATCACCCAGCACAAGATCCAGACACGTCTTGAACATCTGCATGGATGGGGACTCCACCACCTCCCTGGGCAACCTATTCCAATGCCTGACCACCCTAACAGTGAATCTTTAATTTTATTCTCTCCTGTCTGATCTTTAGGCTGTTTCCTCTTTTCTTTTTCCTGTAGTCATAGCAGAAGACAAGAAGACTATCTTTAAGGTCCCTTCCAACTCTAAACCATTCTATGTTTCTACATGTGAATCATTTAAACAGATGCATATTTCGTGATGACATTTTGCATGCCCATTTTACCAACAAGTGGCCACAGCAAATGACCAGGAAGCTCTTGAACTCAGTCATGTTCTCACCACTTTAATTCTCAAAAAAGGGTGTCAAGGTGTCAGCAGAAGAAAGTCTGCAGCAGTGCAGATGCCTTAGTAACAGTGACAGGTATCACTATCATGAGTTGATTTCCCCCCCCCTTTTTTTTTTTAAACCTATGTTTACTAGGACAATTAGAATTTGGCTATTCTGGCCTTTTGTTTTTAAGACCTTTGCTGCTAGTATAATCTGTGTGAAAAGTTAATATTTTAATGATTGCAGTACTTGGCTTACTGACATGTATTGAGTAACAAGGCAATTGAAGACCTGAAGTAAAAATGCAGGGATGAAGTTTTGTTTCAGACAGTACATACAGCTTGTCTGCCACCATCCATATGTGTTGCTGCATCCCTGTGTTAATACTGTAAGAGGAAGCTGCAGTTGCTTTGCTTCTGCATTTGACATTGAAGGAGCATTCCCTGAGCTGCATTTAAGAAATCACTGTTTATTTCTTTAAATACTTTATTTTACTGGAGGTATGTGTGGTTTATTTTATCTTTGTATTCATGGAATTTTTGAGTGATCATTTTAATTAAAGAAGAAGCCTAGCTTGTTTAAATGGTAGGCTCTCAAAATTTGATTGACGTTTCTTCTGGTGTACTGCCAGCCAAAGCTGCAGGACAACGGTAAGACTGAAGCCCTCTTGCCAAAACCTGAGTCAACATGTGATCCTGTGTTGCTGGCTTTATGACAAGGAATTCTGCCATCTCTGTGCTGCAGGTGAAGCTTCTCATTGGCCTTCATAGTTTTCTCCTATAGCTTCATAAGGCACATCCTGTGTTTGACATGGGGTGGAGGTGACCTGGGTGGCTCAGGGTGGGGAGAGATGTAATATTGGCCTAAGAGTTTTGCGTCGTTTTTATTGCATAGCCTTTTTGGTCTGGCATGAACCTGAAGTTTCATGAGATCTGCTAGTGTTGGCTTCCACACCCTGTTGGTTGGTGCTCTTCTGTAGGCTGTATTTTCTCATTTAAGTCGTCTTGCACTCAGCCTGATGCTTAAGTCACTTTTGGGTCTGGGACAGCCCAGGTCACTGGGCATATTGTCAAGACACTTCTCCTCTTCCATGGTGTCTGAGCACTTTGCTGTAGTACATGTGTTTCCAGAGAAGGACAAACTAGATGAGCTTGAGGAGATGGGGAGATTTGTCTGGGTTGTAGTGAGATCTGCCTGCAGCAGAGGAATGAATGGAACTTTCCTGTCCCGCAGCCACTGCTTGTGCCTCAGCTGCAGGTGCCCAGGCAATGTTCCTGAATTGGAGGAGTCAAACATGAAGTTACATTCCTTCTCAGCATGCTCACTTTTGCTGATATTGTTGATTTTTACCTGTTGTGCATCACTGGCAGGGTGCGCATCACTCCAGTGAGGAGTGACACAGCCTTTCCAGTTGGCTCCACAGCAGGGCATGACTGAGCCCCTGTGCAGGATTGGGATGAGCCCAGCTGGCTGCTACCAGTTGGGCACTGGGAGGAACATTCACCTTTCTTGTTAGATGTGCTGCAAACCTGTATATCTGTGCTTTAAATAGTCTTTCTCTTGCCTCCTCTCACTCTCCCCTTCCCTAGTTTATATCAAGAGACTGTCTAGGAAAATACTTGGAAGTGCATAACTTGGTTTGTGGCTTTTCTTCAGATTCCCTGAAGAGGAGACTGCTAAATGATAGAAATAATTACCTGTAAAAGTTATTTGTTCATACCAGTGAAGTCAGAATAAGATTTCTTTTAATATCACTTGTTTCCTCTTTCAAAAATGAAGAGGTTTAGAGACTAACAGAAATTGCCTTTTGTATATACAAGTAATGAAAATGCAAAACCACATTGCTTGTCTATTTGACAGCAGTTCTTTGTGGATAAAAGTTGCTGATTCAAGGGAGAAACTGCTAAGTGAGGTTAGGGTTAGGCTATTTAATTTTGATTATGTTTTTGCTATTCTTGCTAGCACTAATTCTTCAATATTAACGTACATAGAGGGTTTTTTCCATCCTAAGGCTGTTCTATCTTGCTTTGCAGCAGAAATGAAAAACAATATTATGCTACATTTTATTTTCTCATTAATATCACTAGTATAGGAAGCTTTTCCTTTTCTTTGTCCTTTTTTTTCCTTTCTGATTCAAATTTCCTCTGAATCTTCAGATTTCTTTTCATAATTTCATACCACCTACTTCTACCAGCTATGCAGACTGACTGCTCAAAAAGCGTGTGTGGAATTTGTAAGCCCAACCCAGATATTTTCAATTGCTCAGACTCTTCCAAATTTAAAAATAAGCTGCTAAACTTGTTATGTGACACCATTCATATATGTTTAATTTAGCTGTCATTTGCCAAGATTATCAACATGCCAGGTATTCAGTCAAAGATTAAACTTTTAAGTCATTATTTGCTTTGAGAGAAGAAGCAGTAGTGAAATTAAATTCTCACTCTTCCTACACTGTATCTCTGGACCTAAGCTTGTGGTCAAGGACATGTGTGATAAAGCATAGCTTGCTTTTAACAACATCATGGTCAGGATGGTTTGAATAAGGTTAATAAGTCTTTGGATATTAACAGGGAAATGGGGCTGTGTGCAAATAGTACGTTTGGTCAAGCAGCTTCCTGAACACACTCATCTTTTGCTGACTAATTTGTTCCTGGATGCTGTGAGATTGAATTTGGCTGACTAGGAGGCCTGGGGTGGCCACAGTCTAAATTGGAAATGTACTTGTGCCTCTGTCAGTAAATGTCCATAATAATTTCTTTTTTCATATTGTTGTAGAGGAAGTTGATAGAAGGGAAAGCAGTACTGGACAGAAGCAGCTGAATCTAAACATTGAATATAATTTGTATGCTGTTTAGTCCTACTTCTCATATATTACAGACTCAGAAGCAGAAATGATGGCATACGGCCTGATAGCATTCTCTCTACATCGGATATATATGCATAATATGCACTTGGGTAAGGGGAGAGCATTTACATACTGTAGGTCATGTGAAGGTATGAAGCAGACCTGTGCTTTTGTCAGTTGTGATGTGCAGCAGCTGTGGCTGTGCAAAATGCTTTTGTGTTCCTGGCAGGAGAGTGAACCCTTCCTTCCCAAGCTGTTTTGAATAGCCTATGCTAATTCAGCAGCATTTATCCTGAAGTACAGGGGTCAGGTGAGCTTGCAGAATGACTTGGATTGCACCACTGTTGTTTCTTCAGGACTAGAATTAGAACAAAAGGGAGACAAGTCCCTTCCACTTTCATTTCAGTAGGTGTAATTCTGAATTTCTCCTGCCTTGTTGCTGTGCTTGTTGCTTTGCGCTTTATGCTGGGCTCAGAAGAGAATTATTTGGAGGAACATGGCTCTGTAAGCTGCATGCAGGATTTTCCTGCAAATAAACAAGAGAGGGAATGCTAGGTTTGGTTGCTAGCAGTTGAGTCTTCCCATCTCTCTTTGGGGAAGCACAGTGCCAACACATGTTAAGTGAGCAACTGTTAGGCCCTGGCTCAGGGAGTGCTCTTTCTATGCTGGTCATTTCACCAATTATCACTATGCCACTGGCCTTCCTATTTCAGAGGAGGTGACCAGAGAAATTGTGGTGTGGCAGATCTGACTTTATCTGGCGTCCTCAGATTTCCTTGACTTATCCAACTCATTTTAGAATCGGAAACGGTAAAAAATCAGGGTGGGAATACATAAAGATAGCCTTGCTTGCTTTTTTAATTGATATTTTTTTTCTCACTCCCATTTTATTTTTTAACACATTAATTTTTTTCTTCTGGATTTCTGTAAGACGTAGTAAGAACTTCTAAGAGAACTGTGCCTTTGAATAGCTAAAAGACTGGGTTGGATGCCCAGGGCAGCACCATGTAGTCACTCTCCACTTCCCAAAGCCTCTCTAGGTGCCATGCTGGTGATGCTCCATGTTCTGCATTCTCACTGGGGGAGCCAGCAAGTGGGGCTGTCAGCACAGAGGTGAAACTGAGCTCTGCTTGAGGTTCTGCCGGAGTGAAAACTTTGGCTTTCTGCAACATCAGTGGCAAAAGTCCTACTGACTTCACTGAGTCTAGGATATCTTTGTTCTGCTTTTCATCAGTTGTGAGACAGAAACTCTGTAGTCAAACACTTCCAAACTCATGTTTTCATTTCACTGTTGCCAAGTGGTGGCTTTCAGATGGGACAGACACCCTTGTTTCAGCAGAGTCTGCTGACACCTTGTCTGGCCATGCAGTGGTAAATATAAGATGAAGTTAATTTCATTATGCTCTTTGCCTGTATTTTTTTGAGAAGTGTTTATTTGTTTTTTTCACTGATTAGTTTGGTTTCAGTTTAATCACAAGCGAGAAAGAAAAGCCTAATATATTAGATTTTTATAAGTGTCTGGAAAGTTGGTGGCTGGTAGGGGGAAGAGGCCTTGTAACCAGCGAGGTGATAGCTGCAGGCTAATATTCCAGAGTTTAAGACAGTCATGAATGCTCCAGCACTGAAAAGAGCTTGTGAGACTTGTCACTATTTTTAATAAGAAAAGTAGTTTAGACAAGACAAGGAACCTGAAGGAAATTGCATGTCATCAATGCTGCTTTTTCCTTATTTTTGACAAGAAGGAAGTTTTTTCTCTTGGTTAAAAGACCAGCTCTAAATCACTGGTTTTTTTGTTGCTTACATTTGAAGTATTTGTGCCTCTTGCCACTTGTAGTATAACTATGGCAGTTCATGTTATAAGGTAGTCTAATATATCCTGTTTCTTCCTGTGTGGGTGTTGTAGGCTCTGCTGAGTGTGCAGCTGGCTCAGGCATGTCTACAAAATCTTGCAATCACTGCTGTGATGCCCCATCAGTACTTAAAGGGCAGCCTCAAGCATGTTTGCATTGAGTTATCTTTTGGGTGGCATTTAAAGCTCCTCAGCGGCAGATGCCTTCAGTTTCTTGGTGATGTTTTCTCATGTATAACATGTAAAACCATTCCTATGGCTTCCAGCTTGGCTTTACTCTGTAAAATCCATAATGGTCCTGAGTCTTGCCTGTTTCCTGTGTCCTGAGCCAGTGCCACATATCAGTAAAATGCCCACAATAATCATCCCTGATTTGAATGTGTGTGATAAAGAGGGAGGGTATTTGGCTTCTTCCTCTCTCATTTGTTATTGTCTGGGTGTGTTGACATGCCTAATTTATCAAGAGTTTCTTCATAATGTGCTCTAGTTTGCACTGCATGAGGCCTATATCCCTTTTAGTTTGGAGAGATTTAAAGTCCATTAAGTAATGTGTATGGCTACAGGATACATTAAACAGAATTTTAAATGAAACCTGACTAAAGAAATGGGGTTTGCTGGCATATAAAAATCGTTAAAACATTTCTTTTCTTACTTGATAAATCAGGATCACACTTCAGAGTCCTCCTGTTTGGTGTTGTAAGTGTATTTGTGTGCTAACATCTGCAGTATTCTTTTTGATCAGACTTTCTTGTTTCTATATTAACATAGGTCTCTCACCTCCATAGTAGAATTGGAGTGGGGTTTCTTATTTCAACTTATTATTTGCTTTTAATAGACCAAAATACTTGAATTTTAGTTTAAACCAGGAAGTACTTGATTCCTGTGTCATTTTGAAAGAGAATATCATAAAAATGAAAACAAAATACTTGTGGTTCTAATAAGAAATTTAATTAAGCACATCGGCACCAGAAAAATATACAGAAAGTCAGCTGAAGCTGTGAGATTTCCTGATAAAAGCATATGTGGCATCCCAGAAGTGCAGGGTCTGCCAACAGTTTAAACTGTTTTGTTGAAGTTGGATTTGTCTTTTTCTCATTGACACTGTTTTTGCCTCATTAACCTTCATTTAATATACTGCTGTATGTGATTCCTTGCTGTGTGATGGAGTATGTATTAAGAGCAAATTATAAATGCTAATTAGGATGATTAGGGAGGGTAAGGAATGTCCTGGCATCTCTGATTCTTTTTCTCTGCAAGTGAACATAAACTGTATCTCAAAAAAAAAGCATTGTTAGATCTTTTAGGGGATTTCTTTTCTAACTCTAAAGAGAAGTTTATCAGCCCTGTAGTTTGGGTGCTGGCTTCTTGTATGTTGTAGTTTTGTACAGTTAGAATTTACGTAATCAGTGTCAATGGAAAAAAAATGGAGTAGATTCACGCATTTTGTCTTCTAGATCAGGCAATCCAAAATTGTCTTCTTGTCTATCTTCCACTATGTCAGCAGATGTGGACTTTTGCATATATAGGGAACAGTGGGCACTGGTCTTGGATACAACTTTGCCTTCTCTGTCCCAGGAAATTTGATGTAAGGTCAGCCATGATAAGATCACGAGTGCTTCTTTAAGAGTAAGGGAACTTGAGAGGAAGCACAGAAGTGTTTCCCCTTTTAGGAGAGCTCAGTGCAGCTGGAAAATAAGTGGTTTTTTGTAGTCTTGCCTGCCATGTTTTGTCTCTCCTGCCTGGGTCCTTATAGCTGAAGAAATTACCCACGTTTCAGAAGCACAGAGCTTCTAGCCTGCAGTGTGTAAAGACACTGAAGTAGTTGCTATTGATTAATTTAATTTCTGCCTAGAAGTACATGTTTCTAATGTTTTGAGAAGCCTTTTGGGTCCAAGGGGTTGCTCTGAACTGGGCCTGGATGTCTGTGTCCTTTTCTTAGGTACATTAAGGTTTTCTGAAGTATCTGTGTTCTTGTTGCCATTTGTAGACAGATGAGTGGAGGTAGGTGGAATAACATAAGTGTAATTCTGCAAGTTCTTCCTTAGTGACCATTGCCTGCCTATTTTTGTAGGATCTGTTTGTGTCAGGGTGAATAGGTGAAATGAGCTTCAGTGGTATATTCCTAGAGCATTGTCACTGAAAGAGGAATGATGATCTTCAACTCACAGTACCAGGTGTCAGTGTTCACCATGCATGTATTTATTTAAGCAGGTAATCATGCTAAACAATTCTTCCCCATCTCCACTTCAGATGGACACTGTTTTAAGGCTGTTTCTAGCTGAAACAGGTATTGGTAGGAATAATATTCTTTATTAATGTTAGTGGTTTTCCACTGAATTGCCCATTTGCTTCTAAGCATATTATAAAACTTAGGAATTAGCCAGCACAGTAAAACACATGAGAATTTCATCTACAATATATATTTTTTTCCTTGATTCTTTCAAAACTATTCCATCTTCTGTGGGAATGAGGCAAGCACTTTATGGCAAGGAGCACTAATCTATGATCTTCAAAAGGCTTCAAAACCACAGTTGACAGGTGGCAGAGTGAGTGTATCTGAAGGATACCCATTTGCCCAGGACATGCAGAAGGCCAGCAGTACTTCCAGCCTGTTTGGAAATACTCTTGCCTTGTCTCATGACTGTTTTCCACTGGTGAACATGGTTAGTAAAGTCCAGTTAGCCAACATGAACCTGACTATAACTTCATGAATAATGCTGAGAAATCTCATTAGTTGTCTTGCCAGAGATGTTATGTTAGCTTTGTGTTTTTCGTGGTTTGGCCGTAGTATTTGCCCTCTGCAGAGAATTTACTGTGCAAGTGGCTTGTCTGCATGGTTGTAGCCTGCTATCTGCTTAACTGAGTGTCTTTAACAGCTCAGTGATGATTTGAGAGCACAGAGAACACAACAGGGTACCCGGGCAACAGGGCTTGGGCATTTTACAGTATAAACATCAGTATTTTGTTTTTCTCTCTTAAGTAGATTTGGGATGTTAGCATGGATGGCTTTGGCATTTTGTTTGTTTGGTTTGATTTTTTTTTTGTACTGACCAGTGCCATTATGCTCATGTATCAATAATATGAAAATAGTGGAGTTCTCTTTTCCCACTGAAGCATACTATGCAAGGCAGCCTGATTTAGTCAGAGATGAAGGAACTGGATGATATTTTAGCTGAGCACAAGCAACATGATGATTTCCTCAAGTATTTTCTTTATTCTAATATTATTGTTGCTTGGAATGGAGTGAGGCTAATAGCTCAATACTTGATAAAGGAGGAAAAACATTGTGACTTTGTGGATAATGAAGGAAGAAGTCAAAAATACTAGTGGGAATAGGACTGGATGGTTGTTCACTGAACGCTTTGCACTACTGCGTTACTGTTTTCTCTGAAAGTAATCTTTTGATATTGGTCAACGTGAAACTGGCAGGCAGCTTTAGCTGAGGTGATGATGGTTAAACATGTGTGAGTTCTGAAGCCTAAATGTTCGTTGCCTGTGTTCATGTTTTGGTTCATATGCAGCTTCTCTTCTGGCAGATGGTGTGAAAAGAGCAAGGCTTCACCATCCCTACCTAGAGTGCTGTTTTTCTACTTTGCTTTCCCAGACCACATTTTTTTGGAACATGAAGCTTCTTACCCATCCTCCAGCATGAATTGTTGGTGGCATTTTGTTTGGATCACATCTCCCAAGATGAAGAGTTAAAACTATTTGTGTATCTCTGAGAGATGCGATATCACTGTAGTTTAGATTGTGGAATTTTACCTTTCCAAAATAGAAATTATCTGTGCTTTCTTGCCTTCAACCACCAAGGACTTCTGTTTTTCTTCAGCATGTGATTCAGAAGATTAGGTAAATAATTAATTTTTACTGCTCTCCATTTCATTTCTCTTTACTGATGTGCAACCCAGTGTAGTTGTACAGCATGGCACCAGCTTGTAGTGTGGTCTTTGCCACACACTGAACACGTGGGTGGTATCTCACAAGTCCTATGATACAGCTATTAGTGATACAGACGTTACAGTGCTTATTCAGTGCTTATTTCATTAACTGCAATGGGTGTGTACCCAAATCTTGGGGTTTGGCTGCTTTCTAAAAGATTTTCTTTAGGGCTTGTCTTTTACTTTGTTTTGGGAACTGAGGAGCTGATACAGGTAGATGTATTAGGCTCCCTAGCACGACTGTGAGTACTAAGTGTAAAAGCATTTGTAGGCTCCAGTGTTATTCCTGGATCAGTTAGAGCCCACCCCACGTACAGGTCTATCCCTGCTTTCACTCTGAGAGGGCTTTATAAAGTAGTGGGGAGCACTGCATGGCCCATGCACTACAGGAGATCAGGTTAGAGTGCTTTTGGCTTCTTCTGGCCCTAAAAATGACTCTGCTGCTGACCTGGTATGTTAACTGCTCTGTACCAGATCTTGAGGGAATGGCTTAGTGACTGGAAGGAGAATTAGACTTTTGTTGGAAGATAGTACACTATGATTTTTAATCAAAAAGTGTGGGTGAGGTATAAAAACACAACTATTTGAGGATACCAGCCACAGGCTAACAAATCATTTGGCCTTCCTGTCTCAGAGGGTGAGCCCTTGGCAGTTCAGCTACCTTGTGTCAGTGCAGGAGTCACAGTCCTGGCTGGGCAGAAGCCTGTTTTCTCTTCTTTGGCTGCTATCCAATGTTTCACAAGGACCAGAATGGCCAAGTCTCTGATTGTAAGTTAGGACACATTTCAGCCTCTCATGAAATAGGTCATATATGGGGAGATGCCCCTGGTAGCAAATTTTATTACTGTTTTTCACTAGCACATTCAAGGCTGGGAAACTGCAGCCCAAAATTTTTAAGTGATTGTTTAAGTATGTGCAAAGTTTGAAATTAGAGATGATATTAATAACTACTTCCATTAAACTATATCATCTTACCTTGACTTCTTTTTATTTTTCTTTACCTCTACCCTTGGGCAGCCTTGATAATATACTTCCATGCCTGCTTCCTCTACTACAGGTGTGCTCATTCTGTTTGCTTCTGGTCTTTATTTTTTTCTTTTCTTCTGGCATAGAAACTTTATTTTTAAAATACATAAAGCTGTAGGGTTTCTCATCAGTAGAATCAAATTGAAGATCAAAAATATAATTAAATAACTTTCATTTCTTTGCCAGAAACAAATTATTTTTTCCTGTCTATTTTGGGTGACTTTATCGTGCCTGCAAGGAAATAATTTTCATTGTGTCTCAGTGTGATGCTGCCTTAAAAATGGAATGATCTTTTACCAGTAATATGAAATTCAAATATATGTTTGAAAAGAGAAAAGCATAAAATAATTACATACTATAATAACCATGGAATTCAGAACAAAGACTTCTAAAACAAAGCAGCAACTTATTTAAAAAAAGAGAGCCCAAATTGTTGCCTGAGCCATATCCACTAGTAATTTAGTTCATTCCATCTTAGTGTCTGCTGATTTCAGCTCTTTAGAAAGTGTAATATTTGTGTACTATTATTTTCATCAAAATGTTGTAAAATAATATTGGAAACAAGTTACTACAATAGTAATGCATTTTAGACCTGTAACCTGTATGAGACATATAAAAGTTTACATTACCTGTGTTGCACATAATTGTAACAAATTGGTACATTTAGCTGGTAATAGACAAAGTAAACTTGAGAATGTTCTTTGATATATTTGTTTTGGTTTTAATTAACTTAAATTGTATAGATGGCATTCTAGTTTACACTGGAAGACTGTCTGGATGAATTTGTGCCTCTCTAGTAGTTATGGACATTTTCATGCTCTCCTGGTGTCTGTTCTCAATCTGAGATTTGTTTGACTTTTGGTTTCCATTTTCAGAATTCTTGAGGTGCCTTTATCTGCAGCTGAACTGTTTGTATTTCCTTTACTGTTGTGTTGTGTTACAATTTCTGTGAGCTGCTGCTTCAGAAGCTGAAAGGATTTTACTTACAAAGAGCATGGCGTGCAGTTTATTCTGATATAGTGGTTGTCTCTTTCCTAGCCGGTGATCTGGGTTTGCTTTGCTTTGCCATAAGCAACAAACAAAGAATGAAAAGGATATGTTCTCTGAAAGCTATCTCCTTCACAAGTTAGATCACTGAGCATGAATGACTTCTACCCTGCTGTGTCTTGGTGGTTTGGAATATGAGGTGTGTGCCTCAGGACTGGGCTTCTGACTTTGCTGTGCAACTTGCCAGGGGAAAGGGAGCAAGTGAGTGAGCATGCTCCTCTGTATTTGTTTTCTTGCCCGTGTGCCCATATTTCCCCTCAAAAGACTGTAGGAGTCCAATCAGGAAAATCAACAATGTTTATTCCCATGTTTCTTAGTTTTCACCCAAAGGACTCTGTTGTCTCTATTTGCTCATAACTGAGCACTTGCATGCCGGTTTATTTCTCCTAATTATGAGAGCGGGTGGACACAACTGTCACAGAAAAACCCTTTGCACCTGTTTGAGCCTCTTGACCTGACTGCAAACTGTGTGTGTGTTTTTCTCCTTTTGCTGCTGTTCTTGCTTGTTTAAAATGAGTGGTTAGAGAGACTTGGTATAGAAAGGACCAGATTCTACAAACTGGTGAACTATGGAGATTTTGCCAGAGTCCTGCTGACACGCATGGAATGAAGTCTGTCCTGTACCTGTTAAGTTGCCTTTGTTTTAAAGGGCAGAGAGGATTATTTATTTGGAATGGTGGAAATGGGTAACATTTCACTGTTTCACTTGAAGTTTTTTCTTTTTATGGGTGTGTGTTAGATCTTGTCTGAAGAAAGCAAATCTCTGCATGGCTTTGCCATGGGCGTGGAAGTCCCAGGACCACTGCTGCTCAAAAGAGACATCACGTTTTTCTGGGATGGGATTGTAAAGTCCAGGTTTCATCCTGTTGCTTGGTAGTTATATATTAATAAATTGTAGGTCCAAAGGGCTTGTGTTACCTTGTCTTGGAGTTCATAATCGAAACTTCGTTTCTCTTGCATTTCTTCTGTGCTGAACTACAGAAACACCAATCTTATTGGTCAGTTTCCTTGTTTTTCCTTTTCCATCTTGAAAAACCTGGTGCTTTTATTGAGAACAGTGCTGGTAGGTGATTTCTATATTCTACCTAATTATTTCATGACTATATGCATTTTTTCCTGTTTACAGTTAAATGAGAATAAATAGTTCAAGCCTCAGTAAAAGCCACTGTACATTTGTGTATTAGAAGCAGCTGCTTGTTTTCACTGTCTCTGTCTGAAGGACTGGATGGAAGCATTCATTTAACCATTAGTTAACCTCATCACAGATCTGAAGTATTCCCACTTGTAACTTATCCTGCAGGCTAGGAGCAGGTACAGGGTCTTAACAGGTATCTCAGTAGTGAGTACAGTGAAAGATGTTCATGGAGAGAAGATGGCTGTTGAACTAAATTTAGGTCGAATTTATCTCACACTGAAGAATGGTATGCAAACTTTTTATAGTATGTTGTGGTTATAGCATGGAAAGTACCCTTGCTTCCCATGCTTAAAACAGGCCTTTAAATCACTCACTTTCTTTGTGCGTTATTTTAGTGGGGTGATAGTAAGACTTTTATTATGGAGTGCTTTTGTATTGTCCTTTATAACCATTGTTGCTCTGACAGAGAAATATTAATTCCTTTTCTCACTCACATTCAATAGTATTAATAGGCTTCTAGGCACCTTCTGACTGCAGTTGCTGGAGCCTGTCAGAAAAACCAGCTGCTTGTGTCAGATCCAAGGTAGAGCTAGATCTGTGGATTTCAGTCTACAATTCGTGGAGCTACATTCAACTACAGAAATGTTTCAAAAAGTTGACTAGAAAATGCAAATATCACTTCACAAATGTGAACTGTAAAGGGGTCTGCTTTCACTGAAATAGTTTGAGATCTGTCATTTAGAAAACATTGAAAACCAGGAATTTCAAGTCAATGGTAATATATAAGTTGCTATTGTGGAAAAGTTCATATGAGGTAATGTGAACTGTTGCTAGGCTAGAGAGACTGCAGTGGGAATGTTTTCCCTTTTCATTTCTCTGTCTCTGGAGGAAACAGACCTGCCCTATCCTTTCTGCACAAAAGAAAAGGATGATTGTAGTATGTAAAAGGCCCTGTCTGCATAATGCCAAAAATAATATGCCTTGTTAGATGTTATATGGAGTTAAAGTGAACATTGCAGGTGAGTGTATGGCTGATGGTTTTGTTGGTGTGCTGCCTGATTTGCTGACACACTGCACACACAACCCCCCTGTCCCCCCAGGCCTCAAGCAGTTTTATACAAGGTCAGTAACTGCAGAATTGGCTGAGGAGTACTTAAAAAGTTTTTAAAAATATATATTAAAAAAAAACACTCTCTCAATAAGGTCTGACCTTGTTTGTCTGTTCCCATAGAAAACCTTAGGCAGGTTTATGTTATCACCAGGGAACAGACAGACACCTTGTGTAGCATACTCTCGACTTCCAGCTCCTTCACTAGCTACAAAACTCAGTCTTTCTTCACTTCTTCCCTGAAGTTTCAAGTGTTTACAGCTTCAGCTGATTCCAGTTTCATGATTATTTTATTACCATTGCTTTATTTCTTCTACCTTTGTTCACTGTGAGATCTGGAATTTATAAGGTAAATCATAATTGCAACTAGTTCTGCCAGGCTCAGAACACTTGCCTACTTCTTTTCTTTCTACCCCCTTTGGTACTTTGTCAGGAGCACTGTGTTGGAATTGTCTCCCACATTATACAAGCTTCAAAAACAAAAATTGAAAGCTTGTTTTAAGAAACAAGTGAAACCCTATGGTGCCTTCTATTGATGTAGTTGATGTTATGAAGAATAACTTGATTTGTAAATTGATGTGAAGATCTTAAACTGCATAATTGTAAGGCTGTGTTGCCATGAATCTGCATGTATGCAACATTACCATGTCTCTCACCACCTGCTAATAAGAACTGTAGCTAAATATAAAGAGATCTGAGCAGAAGATGAATCCCAATTTCTTATTGTTTTCTTCAATAGACAAGTAAATTAAGAGTTTGGTTGATGGAGGGTCAAGGTAGTTAATTACTTGTCAGTACTCTGAACTTTGCTCCTCCCCATCAAGGTGATGCTTAGGAGCTGCAGGTTAGTGACTGATGACTTCATGCCTCGCTCAGTGTATATAGGATAAAAACTGAATGTTCAAGGAAATTTCTGATGAAAGGGAAATTTCTCTATACTAGTAAATAAGGCAATACCTCTCCCTGCATATCTGTAGAGAGTGCTATTTGTTATGCACACAGGGAAGGAAAGGCAGTACCTTCATCGCTGCTGATTTAACACTGCCTTTTGAGGTCTCACTGAAATGAGCATTTTCAAGGAAATGTCAAGATTTTTTTGCAAGTTGAGACATGTCACAGAGATTGTTGGTCAAATGCAAGTACTGATTAAAAAGTATGAAGGGGTTGGATTGCCTCTGAACACTTTTTTGGTCGGTTGGTTTGGATTGGGTTTTTTGTTAATGTGGTAAAGCTATTACTTTTTTTCTTCTGCCAGGGGCTTACAGTGGTAATCCAAACTGTTTAGCCTTTCTATCTGTGAGAATAGAGGTTCTCTTATTAAAGAAGAGTTTGATTTGGTATTTCAGTTCAGTTTGGTTTTTTTTTTTCCCCTAAACAGAGTTGTGCTCTTGGCTGATTTGACCACTAAGCTTTTCCAGCTTCTAAGGGTTAGAGTGCTTGTTCTGTTCTGTTCCTTTCTGGACCTCAGTTCATATTGTTTGCAGGGCAAAAATTGTGTGAAGAATGATAATCTCTTCCTGCACCCTAAAAACAGGCGGATTAAAAAATGCAGGCAGTAGGCCTCCATATTAATTTTTGAGTAAATATTTTACTGCTTTTTCCATCTGTTACACAAAAATCTGACTTAAACTAAGCATAAATCTAGTCAGAAGAGGTCACTGGAGTATTAATCATCAGAGTTAATCCTCTGAGACACGTGTTTGGTACGAGGCCAGCTATTCAGAATTTCAACAGCACACATGTTGCTTATCTGTCTGGCAGCTTGCCAAAGAAGTAAACTTCAAGTCTATGGTGGGTTTGACTCTGTAAAGTATGCTGCTTGTTTGGTGCAAGCTGATGCAGCTTTTCTGTATATCACGCATGGTGCATAGCCTGCTACTGAAGAATGAGTTCCTTTCAAAGAGCAGTAGTGTTGGTGTTGCATGGTAAGAAGTAATATCATTCACAGTTGACCTTTTCATGGTGCTTTCCTATGAAGTATGATGAGCCAGATTTAATACTACTAACTTAGAGCAGAGGAAGAGACAATATTTCATGTAGTGTAATGCTGTGGCACCCAAATATAGCTGAATGAAACCTCACCCTGCTTCCACTGCTGCCATTCTGACTTGGAGGAAATATTCATGTACTTAAATACAACCCTTTCTTAAGAGTCAGGTCTGGACTGGACCCAGCATTTCTGTTTCTCACTTCACAAGAGTATGCTTCATACTCAACAGAAAAATGATTATATCATATCCTAATTATGGAACTGATTCATCCCCTGGGGCATGGAAAGCAAACAGTAGGAGTGAGTGCATCATTAAAAAATTAGCGTATTTTTAGAGAGGAGGTAAAAATAAAAGTGCAACTCCACCATTAAAAAGGTTAATGATGAAGAAAAAAATGACTTGGAACTTTTTAAAACAATCTGAGATTATGGCCAAAAGAACATATATTTCTTAGTAATGTTTGGATTTTCTTGCAAGAAATTATTCATTTTCTTCTTGTCTTTCTTTCTCAAGGAAAAGAATGAAAGCTCGTGCTCCCCCTCCACCAAATCAACCTCCTGCAGCAAGCAGAATTCAGAGTGAGCACAAGTCACCTGCAGAGACAGCTGTAATTTCTGATCAGAACCTTGTGAGCATGAAGGAGAACATGATAAACAGACTGGTGGACTTCACAGTCATTTTACCCAGTGGAGTGGAGCAGAAGTGCACAGTGCAAGGAAGGTAAGGCTTTGATTAGCTCCCACTTTTTGAAACATTTTGTTCCTTATGGGATGCTTGCTGATGCTGTCATTCTGAATTTAAGGGGTTTCTCTGGCATATGTTTCTCTGCATTTTAAGCAGCTGTTGCACCAGAGCACCAGCTATTGTCACAGTTTTCCCCATGGATCAGCACGTGTGCGGATCTATCCCTTTCATGTAGTGTCACTGTGCTTAGGTTGTATCACTTCTCATAATCCAGAGTGGGCTCGCTGCAGTGGAAGTAGGTGCTGCTGGCAAACAGTCCTGACAGTCTGAGTGCCTGGAGGCATGCCAGGAAACAGACTAGGAAGATGGATGATTCATCGCATTCAGAGATCCTGCCTTTACAATTACGGTGCAGTCATGTAGACAGCAAAGCATCTGCTCGTATTTAGGAAGCCTTTTATATATAGATGTGTAAGTTTGTTTTTTTTTTCCCGTGGAAAGAGACAGGGATTTTCTGTTTCTTACTGGGTACAATAAAGAATAAACTGTATTGGAAAGGTAATTTTGAGATAATTCTCTTCACTGTGGGACCTCTTCTTTTTCCTCATTCTTTCTGTGTAAATTGTTTTGAAAGAAGGAGACTTTACTTTAGGAAATAATATGGAGAAGTTTCAAAAATATAAAAAATACTATAATGAAACCATAGCAAACAATGTTGGGGTCAGGAGTTGTCAAGAAACTATAGGAAGTGCAACGCCACATTCAAAAGGTATGTAGGTGCCTGTCAATAAATCAGATTCTGTGTTTATTTTACATTGGATGTTTTCAGTAGTTAGTCTGCATTCCAGCAGAGCTACTTTCTAGTCTATTAGTCTGTGTTGTCAATTTCCCTCATAGTGTATTTTGATGGATGAGGAGGATGTGTAAACTGGTGTTTGGTGTCTGGGACTTTTCCTCCCCCTACTTTTCTCATAGATAATAATAACATTACCTTATCCACTCTTAGGAGACAACTTATGGGTGCACTCTTAAGTGCCACTTATGAGTGTCTACCCCAAAGCCAGAGTGGTGCTGAAGGTTTGAAAGGAAAGCAGTGCTTATTAGAGCTCTCAGATAAGATGTGTAATGACGGAGTTTTTATAGGGAGATTTGGACTTACTGAGAGGAAGAAGAGAACAGGCCTGGTAAGTGGAATGGGACATGAAACTCACTGGCCGTTGGATTCCAAAGAAAGGTGATATTTCATTGGCAAATGCAAGCCGCCTGGGAGCTGACAAGAGGTTAATATTCATGCAGCATTTTGTATTGAGACATAGATAATTGCTATATGGTTAGAAACTTTTCTCTTCCCCTCCAAAGAAAGCAGTCCAAGAGCCCTATAGGAGTGGTCTTTTAATGTGACTTCTAGAAGAGCCTAAAAGCTACAGGAGCAAAGAACAAGTAGAAAGTCCCTATACAGAAAATATTGTCTCACACAGGTGTTTATCATTATGTATCACATACACTGAGTATTTTGTTTATTAGAGTCTCTAGTCTGTGGACAAAAACCTGGAAGAAATGTCAAATACAAAACTTCACACATTTCTGTGAGTTTATATCACCATTAAGCATTCTAAGCAACCAATATGTTCTCTTGGTCTGTGAAGGTGCTCATTTCTCTCCAGGGTCTAAGCCTCTGATTTAGGTGGCAATTAAATTCCTGCTTGTGTTAATGTGCTAATTTGCACATCACTGGTACCTAACCTAGGCAGTGGCTGTTCTCTCTGTGCTACCTTGGAGACTTGGAATGGAGAAGCTAGTGACACTGATAGCCAGCTATGGGAAGGGGAAGATGATAGAAACTGAAAAAGCGGAATTAATCATCCTAACCAGCTATGAAATAAGAAAAGAGTATTCTATAATAAGCCCTGTATTACAGTGGCATCAGTCTGTGAACAGACCTCATGTGTGCTGCTGTTCTTTCTAATCTCTGGAAGATGAAATTTGCTGTACATTAGCCCTGGTTATGTTTTTAGGTATGTGGAATGGTGAAAAATAATAATGTCAAGATTATCTGAAGCTTTTAGGGCATGAACTGTCCTAAGTCTCCAGGTTTGGGTGAAAGCTCAGGTTTTTTCAACTTTTTGCATTGTTTTGATATTGTGAACTAAACAGCAATGAAATACAATGATACTCAGGGGTAAACATTACATGATGAAGTTAGTGGGTTTTTAAAAATGTGGTGGGGTTTTTTTGGTTTGGTTTTTGTTGTTTGGCTTTTCTTGTTTGTTTTTTGTTTCGGTTTTTTTGTTGTTGGTTTGAGGCAAGTGTATGAGCCAGTGAAGGTAATGATTATTTTCCATGTTCATGGTTTCCATCTGTGATGATACCACCATGGAAGTACATTTCAGAAAAATCTGCTGTTGTTTATATTGCTATAAATCTTCAGTATTTTTTGTTGCCATCATTAAAACTGTATTCTGCAAAATCTGCTTTTGGCTACCTGGGAGAAATAGCTTTTCTGTTTCAAAAAAATTTGCAAATCCTTGCCCTGGGCATATTCATAATGAAAAATGATTCTGTAATTTCAGGAAAGCAGTTCACAGAACAATGAAGTACACTAAATTATATTGGAAAATATGCATAATTTAGTTAATTAGTATCACTTAAGATTAAAAATGAACTAAAAGTAAAAATTACATCTTTCAATTTGTTCATTGTATGAAAGCAAAGCAACATTTTGTAATTTAAATTTGTTCTCTATGTAAAAAGTTTCTGTAAATATCAGCAAGAGGGCAGAAAATTCTCATTAAGTTTTCTTGAAAGACTTTTTCTTAGTGTGTGCTATTTAAAGACATTTTATTGGAATCTGGAACCTTGAAATTGTTTTATTTATAAAAGTTAACTCAAGCTTAGTCTCTAAGTTTATCGCCATCTTGTAACACTCAATTGGTTTGAGAATTTGGAAATATGTAGTGCAGATTTTAGTACAAAGCTGAGTCCTTAGGGAGTGTGTGCAGCAATAGAATAGTATCAACAAACAGTTTTATTTTTGAAAGAATTGATCCCTGGGAACTCTACTGTAAAACATGTAGAAGTATTAATGAAACACTGTTGGCCTACTTCCCCTTGAAAAGGAGGGGAACACTATTGTGTGTTTGTACTGGTGTATGAGCACTAACTACTGTGCTGAAAGGATAGGTAAAGCATTGGCCGCTTACACATTTTATGCATGTGGATATGTAGCACATCCACACAAACTGTTAACAGGTCTGAGAGAGGTGATGGGTAGACCTTTAGATGGAAAACAAGTGGAAAAGCTCCCAAGTTACCAGTTTTCTGTTTGTGATTGTCAGAGGTAATACTTTCAATGGGAAACCTAAAAAAGGGATCATGCATCTGTCTGTGTTCACAGTGGGTGGCACTGAGGAGGACTTCCTGATTAACACAGATACAGACATTAAGGGTCAGCAGCTTGGAACTTAGTAGTATTTGAAATGCATTGCAGAAAAATAGGGATGCTTGAAGCTAAGTGAGGTTTGGTTTGGAGATGTCAGAACATGGGTGACCAATATGCAGAAAAGTAAACTGACAGTTTTTGCTTCTGTCATTACCTTACACGTTACACAAATTCTCTCATACATATGGTGCACAGAGAGGATGACACTAGAAGAAATAATAAACTAGCTGAAGCTGTAGTCCGATTCTGCAAATATTAGAGGACAGAGTTCCGTACAGAGTATGCATTAGATGTCGCATTAAGTTAATGCCATCACAGAAAGAATATTCTCAGTGATAGACTCTTTATTGTGGGCTTATAGCTCAACATACAGAACAGTGTCTCAGGAAAGATGGAAGGTGTGAAGTCAGCCCTGGATGGTAACATTAAAGAGATGTTGTGAGAAGAAGATAAAGAGGGCATATGGCAAAAGGATTAAAAATGACTTTCTTATTCAGTATTAATTTAATCAGGTCAAAACTACAGTAGTTCAGTGTAGGCTAAGGGGGGAAAAAAATGTTGTACGAGAATTTATGTTAGAAGGCACCACTGGAACACACTGTCTCTAGGCAAGTTTGAATACCTTCAAGGAGGAGGTTTCTGGATTTCTTTGCACCTCTTTTCCAGGGCTGGAACCATCTTTTGAAAATGATAGGTTTACTTGTACCAAAATGGTATTTCCTATTTAACACTTGTCTCTTGTCAGTTGTCCTCTTGCACTGGCAAGAAGAGTCTTCCTGTAACCCTACAGTTCATACTTAGAAGCTCTCTCTTCACCTTTCTTGTCCTAAGGCTCAAAAAGCACAGTTCTGTTATTTCTTGTGTGTCATCTTGATGTTCCTTCTGTGGAGTTGCTCTGTTATGGAAAATAGGAGCTAAATGTACAGGAGCAAGCTAAGAAAAGAAATAGAAAATATTTCTGAGTGTCTTATTTATCTCATTTCCTGAACCTGTTTGGATACAGCTTGCTACTTAGTGTGTACATTTTTGTTGGTGTAGAAAAAGTTGTCATCTTTTCATGAAGTACATGCTGTACTTTGGAGCATGAGAAGATAATGACTAATAGTATTTTCTGGTTTAAATGCAAAATAGTGGAAGAATGAGGCTTCAGGCCATCTACCCCCTTCACACTGTTTCTTTTCCAGTCAATTGCTACTGTAGCTTCTTAATGTGTATTTGACATTGACCTAAATAAAGAAAATTCTTTCCTCCAGTTTGAGGGGATTTTTTTGGGTTTTTTTGTTTGTTTGTTTTGTGTTTTTTTGTTTATTGGTTTTAATCATGGAGTCACAGAATAGTTTGGGCTGCAAAGGCACTTAAAGACCATCTAGTTCCAATTCCCCTGCCATGCACCAGGGACTTGCTCAGAGCCCCATCCAACCTGGCTTCTCATGCTTCCAGGGTGGGAGTTCCACACAGCTTCTCTGGATCAGTTCCTGTGCTTCACCACCCTTGCAGTGAAGAATTTCTTCCTGATATCAAATCTAAGCCTACTCTCAATTAGAAGCTCTTACCTCTTGGTCTATCACTACATGCTCTTGTGAAAAGTCCCTCTCCAGCTTTCTTGTAGGCTTGTTTAGGTACTGGAAGGCATTTGTAGCATGAAAGTAGAAGTTAAAAAGAAGGTTGGTTTCATTTGATAGAATACAACTTTACCCTACACATTTATTTTTAGATATACAAGACTGTATTTTAGAATGGATTTCTGTGTGATCCAAGAAGGGTAAGTCAAACCACACATAAGACATCTCAGTTGTTTTATACTTCCTAAAAACCATAGGCCTCTGCTACCTAGAACAACAGGAAACAAGCAGTCTGCTCAAACTTGATCAGAACATCAGTACTCTAAGTATTGCTGATAAAGTAGTTATTCTTTACTGTCCAGAATTGGCATTAAATGTCAAACAGCTTAGTAATAGAATATCAAAACAGAGCCAAAGTACTCTCCTTTGCTAAGAATAGTCATGTGGACCTTCTTGTCTGAGTCTTAAATTGTGTTCACTCCCTAGTTTTATTTCTGTGCTGTGGTATTTGCTTGTCAGTCATTAACCTTTGGAGTCTATTATGTAGTGTCTGGTCACTCTGCCAAAAAATTTTAGCAACATCTTACTGAAATGAAAAAGTAACATGTTTCTTAGCTGAGTAGTTGGAAGGACAGGACATATTTAACTTCATTTCAGCTTTAGATTTAAGACCTGCCTGAATTTCAAAACAGAATATGCTCTGTACCAGATATCCAAGCAGGTTAAAAGAAGGTGGAAATGTGTGTGGAACAAGATGGAAGCAAAGGATTGACTCTTTGCATCTTCCAAGAGCCATATTTAGGTTAGAAAGAAAAGTTGGTCTAGATGAGTAGATGACCATTGCCTTGCTGTGTTTAGTGATTTGCTTTTGTGTGTATCATATACATGGGGTTTCTTGAAATAAAACTCTCATTTAAAATCAAGCTGAACTGTATTATGGTTTAGAAGGATATTTTTTCAAGCTGGTGCCATTGAAACCTGATATAAGAATAACTTCGTTGCAAGGATTTCCCAGCTCTCTTACTTTGCTTGGAACGCAAGAATTCTGAACTTTCTTTGTTGAATTCCTCTCCTTTTCTCCCCCCTTTCTCTGTCCTTTCTCTCCTCTTTCATGCCTCTTCTCTTCTTTTTTCTTTATAGCTCAGAAGTTTTGTGAAAGATTTTCCCCAAATTTACATTTTTTGAAGAGCATCTGATTTGCTTTGAAGCTTTTTCAAAAGCTTTAACTCTACTTTCAAATTATACAGATGAAGGCTGGCAGTGCTTTTCATGGAACAATTGTGTATTCTGAGCAGCATGGCACGGGCTGGGATGTTGCAGACTTCCTTAAGTGTTATATGTTTAATGCATGCCTGTTGCAATCAGCAATAAGGTGAAACCTCAGATTTGGCTGGATTTTTGAACTGTCCATTGTCCACACAAATTTGTTTTGCATGGTTGTCTGTAACTTATTTTCTCTGATGGCTGGTGTGGATTCTGATCTTGTTATAGTTGTGGTACTGTTGCTGCTGAATATATTTTATAATTTCAGTGGTATATCTGTGGAATTATAAACTGTTATTTTGATGAACTATATTCTCTTTACAAATACTCTTTTTCAAGAGGCAAGATAACTGTCCAAATGTGAATGAATTATCACAGTATTATACACTACAGAAACACATTACTGTTCCACTTTAAATAAAAATGTCAAGCACATAGGACACCATGTGTTGTGATTCTGCCAGATTATGTACTGTTCTCTGAAACAATAGTAAGAAGGCTGCGGGAAAGCAAACACATTCAAATTTCAGTTTAAAAGAAATATGTCTCTAAACAGAAAAGTTGAGATTTGTATCAGGAGAACTGATAAGCACTGCTGTGCAGTTAAATGAATATTCATGTAAACACTGATGTAGGGGGATTCTCCTGTAGTTTGGACTTAGTAGCTGGAGATGCCTGTTGTTTTGTGGTGTGTAGCGTATGAATTGAACATGACTGTGAAACAAAGATGTTTTCAGCCTGGGGACAGTGTTAGAATGAGTCATCATGAAATGATCTGATACAGTTTTGATTTGGATGCTACACATTTGTATTTGTGCTCCTTATGTTACCAGCTGCCAAAATGCACTGTTTTTTCTGAAGCCTCCTATACATATTAATGACATCTGTTTTCCTTATTTGATCTTCAGTCATCTGAGTTCTTCCCTTTTCAGTGAGATCATGTTATTTCAAGTTTTCCATGCTTGCCGCTGTTTCAGCTCACACTGTTTAACTCAGTTAAACTTGAAAAAGGTTACTGTAAAGAAGGTCCTTCCTCTTCTCTTGCATGAGAAGAGCCATCACCTACCAGGTAATAAGGAATTGCTCTAGTTTTCCATTTTTGTTGTCTTTGCCATTAGCCCCCTAGAGTTCTTCACCAACTTCTTGAACAGTTATTGACAGAAACATACCTGTAGAAAGAAGATTGCTGGCCCTCCACACATTAGTTTCCCAGATACTAACAGCTTGCGGTTTAAAGGGTAATTTTTGAGCTACAGGTGTAATGCTATTGGCTAATAACCTGTGGAGGACTTCATTTTCTTTGAATTTGCTTGCATTTTTTAATCTGTATACAGTTTTTCCAGTTTAAACATTAAAAGAAGTGCCAGCTCTTTTGGCAAATTTGCTATCTATGCATTTATTTTCATTTCTGCTAGAAGGCTAACATCCCACTGTGTATGATAGGTTCCAGCTACAGCTGGTGAATTTTTTTTTAGCTTATGCTGTTTTATTGGTGGCAGACTGGTTTGAGACCAAAAATTTTTTAGAAAAATGACCAGTTATAATAAACCTATTTTTTTCTAATACTGCATGGAGTTTTTGAGGGGAAGGCTAGGAAGATAAAACAACTCTTCATTATGGTGGTAGAGGAGAATTTCTGGAGTGTGGGGGAGCACAGTTCAAATCTGCTGTATAAGGCAGTAAGTATTAAGCTCTGGTGAATATTGAGTTCTTGACACAGAATGGAGTACCTCTGTGCAGAGGCACAAAAGGAGAGGGACAGTTGCTGAGTTTTTAAAAATGTCATGTTTTAAGAATCAGACTGCGGATAATGGGGACACTCAAAACCAAATGGTTTTGTACAGGGTTAAAGTCTTCACCAAAATAAATACAGACAGGATCTCTTTTACTGGAAAATATTGCTGGTGTCAAATGGATGTGAAGAACTCAGAGTTGTAAACTGGGAAAATAAGCCCTATATACCATTTGTTCTAGATTGAAGTACTCCATTTTGGGTTATGTGATTGTTCAAATCTAGGTGGAGTTTACTAGACTGTGAGTTCATCATTTACTCGTATCTTGTCTTCACATTAAAGAGCAGAATTTGAACTGCAGCATTTAGTGTATGGACTTAGTACATCGTGACCTGGAGTTGTTCAGAGCATGGTGCTAGTAACACCAAGGTTGTGTGTTCAATCCCCATATGGGCCATTCACTTACGAGCTGGACTTGTTGGATCCTTGAGAGTCACTTCCAACTCAAAATATTCTGTGACCTATGGTCTGGAAGCAAATAATGTGCACTTTGTCTGCTCCTGGCTTATGTTTGTTAGTGCTGTGATTGGCACTGCTGTCTGCCTGATACCGAATAGTTAGTTGTGAGGTCATAAATGCAACTGAAGTGTGAATATATTTAATTACTATAGTTTTATCTGATCTGTTTAACATTTCAAAGCACTAGCACTGCTCCCTCCCAAAGGTGGTTAACTAGTGGCACATCCACAGCTTGTGTTGTCTTTTATTCCCCCAACTTAAAACCGAGGTAAATTTTCTAGCAATGTTTTTTTTTTCCTCATGCTAACGGTGAATTCTTCTTCCTTGTAGTAAAGCTGTGATGGATGTATTGGTTGATTTATGCAGCCAATATCACTTAAATCCATCTCAACATAGTCTTGAACTAAAGTCTTCGGGAACTCAACAAGTTCTGAGTTACAAGCCAAACACTTTGATAGGAGCACTGGATGTACAGACAGTACTTCTGAAAGAGAAGATTCATGAAGAGAAGGCAAAGCGACCTCTGCCAAGGGTCCCTGAGGTCAGTGCTCTGTAGAGCTAAAATGATGCCATGAAACATGCCAATCCTATATTTTAGTTCTTCCAATCTTTCCATCTTCAAACTGGGTGGGAAAGACTTGGGATTGCCTCTAACCTCCTTTGCTAGCTTAACTGTTTGGCATGTAGATTGCCGAGGCTAGTCTAGACATTTAGACAAAATGGTATGTTGCATGTAGTTGGATAGATGGAAATCTGAAGATTGGGGCAATCGAAAATTGCAGTAATGGCTGAAATGAGTGTTGTGGGGTTATGTGGAGATAGTGTTTTGGTGATATTTTGTGTACCATCTTCACTGAAGATATGGGAGAAGGCTGATCATTAATAAATGTATTTCATAGTACAGTGGACATTGAGAAGTAGTCATTTTAGAAATGTTTGCTGATTTTTTTTTTATTGTTCTACTAACAGTATCTAATTATAATGTCCCACCTTTCAGAGTGGGGCTTGTAAAAGTTTACATTACATCAGCCTCTGATTCCTTTTCCATCTTATGTTCTTGTGAATGTTTCCTTAGTGGAAAGAGGTCTGAGATTTTTTTCATTCAAATAGTATTTTTTGCAATGTGGGGTAAGTTTACCTAGGAATAGTCAAGACAATATGGAAATCCCCAGTGCTCTTCTCATTGTAAGAGGGCCTGTCCATCACAGAAGGGAGACTGAGAGTTTTGTGTTTGTTTCTGCAGAAATCTGTGAGGCTGGTAGTGAACTACCTGAAGACACAGAAGACTGTGGTTCGAGTTAGTCCAGAGGTGCCTCTCCACACCATCATCCCAGCTATTTGTGAGAAGTGTGAAGTCAGTCAAGAGCACATTGTTCTTCTGCGGGATGGCATAACTGGGGAAGAGTTGGAGCTTACCAAATCCTTGGAGGAGCTAGGGATAAAGGAGCTGTATGCCTGGGACAGAAAAAAAGGTGAGCTAAGACTGAAAGCAGTCACTGCAGTGTTATATGATGTGACAACAATATTATGGGCAATTAAAAGCATCCTTGCTGCCCTTGTTTTGAGGTCCAGCTGAAACAGCAGCGTGTGATCTCAGCCTGGAGAGCAGCATGAGTTTGTTCAGTGAGCTGTGCCTGGAGCAGCAGCCAGGTCAGCAATGTGCCCAGCCGTCCTTGGTTGCTCTTGGGCCTTGTGCCAAGCTGGGCTGGACTCTGGCAGGGTGCAGGTTGGCCTGAGGCAGGGCAGAAGGAGGAGCTTTGCTATGTCCCAGAGCTGCTCTCAGTAGAGGTGTGCGTAATACAAGGGGCCTCGTCCAGGCAGAATCTGTCACCTACCTGTCCTGTGGGTTGGAGAGAAGGAAAGAAGAGAGATGCCATAGTCATGGCAGCTGTGAAAGCTGAGAGGCAGAGGCAACAGACCAGGGCTTATGAGAAACAGACTGGACAGGATCAGAGACGGTTCCTCCGAAGAGCAAAGTTATTGATGGTTTAGTGAAGAGCAACTAAGAGGTATTTGTATTTAAAATTTTGTTCTCATGTTTACCTATCCTCACTTTCTGTTCTCATAGAGAAAATTGTTGTAGCAGCTTCTTGGAGTTGAGTTTTATCGGCCTAATTATATATTCAAATAACATAATTCTGTGATGTGCTTTAATATATCTGCTTTAAAAATATACATTGACAAGCACTACTTCCTTTGAGGTCAGAAAGTGATATTCATTAAAATTGTCTCCTGCAGTTTCTCAATTGTTATCACTTCCAGCACAGTAGATGTCCTTATTTATTGTTTAGATAATGTCATTCTTGTAAGTGCTGAGCTGTAGGCTTATTTTTTATTTATAAAATTATTTATTTATGTTGACATTCTGTCTCTTCTTTCCAACTCTCTGATAAGTGACAGTTCTACCTCTGTGCGAGTCAAATTTCAATGAGTTTAGACTTCTAAGTAAACTAAATATCTCCTTTTCTTTTGAATTGCTGGGATGTTCCAAAAAGAGATTGACAATGTGTCATAACTCAGTTGCATGTTTGTTTTTTCAAGACATGTTTACTGTAATTAAGCTAACCATTTTGTAGCAACATATTGAACATGGAGTGTATTCAACAGAATTCATTCAGCATACTTCAGGGACAACTTAGAGAGTAATTGTCATAAGCCTTCAGTAAAGTCTTTCCTTTCAAATGAAAGTGGTGGTGTGCAGTATTGATCCCTGAATTCAGTTGTAGACTATACAGTCAAAACCAAGACTTTACTACAGGGCTGGGATTATAGCAGCAAATTGTCACAGAATCACAGAAGATATTGAGTAGAAAGGGCCCACAAAGGTCTACACATCGTAGTGTGCTGCTCTCTCCATCAGCTGTTTTTTTTTAATATTCCATTCTTTAACCTTTCAGTATTCCTTTCCTTTCATTACAATGAAATTCCCCTGAGTAGAATTCAGTCTTTTATGCTTTCCTCTTACTCTGCACGTTGGTGTTAGAAAACCAGTAAATGCATGTAAAATTTAAAAGAATTTTTCCTTCGTTTCAGCAAATTTCTTCTTCAGTGTTCTCATTTGTAATCTCCAAGAGGAATAAACCCATGGGTTTCAGTAGCAATTGGTCTGTGATTTGTGCATTGAGTGGGTATCTAGCCTGTTTACTTAACAGAAAATGGATTTTTTAAACATGTTCTCACTAACAAGTTAAGGTATCACAGGTGCTGAAAGCCATAAATGGTGCTTGTAAGAGCAGATTCTAGAAAAACTCCTCACTTTTCCCTTGCCTGAAACGGAAAAGGCCAAGAGCTGAAGGATTATTAAAAGAGAAGCTCTGCTGCCACCTGCTTACTTAATTCTATTTAGCAGTTGAAGCAGCTTCATGCGTGAATAAGGAATTAATACAGATACAGCTAAACTGCCTCAGTGGCAGCTCTGCATGTGTGTTGTTGGTCAACATTTTTTTCTGCTCAGAAAAAAAGGTACTAGGACTAATTAATGAGTATTGTGCTTTACGGGACTATATTAGAACTTTAATGTGTTTTCTCTTATCCTTTCATTGCTTGACTCTCCAGTTCCTCCATCAAAAACTCAGTCTGAACCTTCTCTGAACTATAGAGGTACTGTACAATGCTGATGAAGGGAAGCTTCACTCTGTGTTTAACTCTTTCCCTTCATTCTGTTTAATGTGGGTTTAGTAGATGGATCTTTAAGAATGCTGAGTAAAATGCCGTAGAGAAACAAGCTATTTTTCATCTGTTTTGTCTTTCCAAAGTGTTGCTTACATGTCTTGTGCTTCTACTAAGAACAAACACATTCTGTGCATACTGTCTCTTCAGTAATAGCCATTAAAATGCCAGCAAGTAACAAATTCTGCTATTTTAACTGTTTTGTGGTGTGGTTATCGCTATAGATTTCCAAGCCTGTTCAGTTTACCTAAATCACGATTAGGTAATTTCAGAATTACTAACATTTTTGGGATCTCTTGGGTTCAAAATTTAGTAGCAAAGGCAGAAAATTTGGATGTCCATCAGATCTTCCACTGTTTTCAATTCCTGTGCAGCAAAGCACTTTAATATCAAATGTATACATACATATTGGGTAACTGAATAGATACTGACTTCTGAATTGTTATAGTAGTTCAGGTTGGATCAGATTATATTGGTGGTTCGGCTTTCAGTCAAATAGAAAATGTGTGTATTTAGTATGTCCTTTTCTCTATTGAGTCTGATTTAATACATTGTTTAAATTAATTATCCTCAAGAAAGCTATGGTGGATTTCTAATGAGCTTTGTCTTTGCATTACTGATAGACACAACATAACCACAGTAAAACTAGCTAACTTTTAAAAATTTTTATGAAGAAAATCCACCTCCAGTAGGTGACAGCCATCAAGCAAATCTTAGCTGATGGCCTCTTGACTTGACTAATGGCAGCACTATTCCCCCTAATCCTGTCATTACTTGCTGTGGCTTCCTCTCACAAGGAGATCAATACGAGTTGAAATATCTAGTGTATTTTTTTAAGAAAAAGTTGTACAAATTAGGATTCATTATTTTGATATTATACACATTACTTAAATCCTAATTTATTTGGATTACACAATGTTCAGTGACAGTGTTGATGATCAGCTGCTACGTTAGCCTTTCCACAGCATTGTTTATAGTTGAAGACTATGCAATTAAAGGAATCATAATTCATATCTGGTTGCAGCAAGAAACCAGCTGGTTTCTTGGTAATGCTTAGTATTTAAGAAACGCATTAATTCATTACTGTATTTGCAGTGCAGTTGCAGCCTTTCTTAAGGATAGTTTCTTCCTGTTGTCCTTCGTGTTCATTGTATATGTTTAACACCTTCTGACACATGAGATTGTTTGTTTATATGCAAAAGTGATCTGTGTGAAAATCACTTTGTATGTTATGCAGATAAGCTTACAAGAGTCCTGGGATGAGGTTTTTTTGGCAAAGTAAACTTTTATTTTGTGTCAACAAGTAGGCAGTTTTGAATTTGAGTTTTAATTGTTATTAAGCAAATATTTACAGGAGAGAGTGTGTTTTTTTTTTCTGTAAACTAAGCTTTTTGAATCCTAGTGGAATAATCTGATGTGCTTGGAATCAGGAGGAAAGATTTATAGCATTATGCAGAATTCACTTTAAAAAGTGAGAGCTCCATCGTCTGTGTATTAAATGGGTAATGTTTCCTGTGTGTCATTTTGCTCGTCCAGCTTGTGGATGAGAAACTGAAGGGGAAAATTGAAAGGATACTAAATGGGATGAGAACTCATATAATTTCTTAGAGCAGGTTCAATGAAGACACATATGAGTTCTTACAGCCTGAAATAACTATAAACTCCCCTCTTTTCCCACCTGAAGTAAAAGCATCAAGAAAAGAAAGATGACCACAACCAGCTAGTTTAAGCTCTTAGAGCCCTGTTTCCAAGGAGAGGGTCTTTTTGCTCTTTATAGAGCCAAATTACACATTGAGAATCTCTCGTTTAAGTTAACAGTATTAAGTCAGACCTATAAAGATACTCACCAGTGTATCTTTTTTAGGTATTTGGGGTTTTTTAGTATTATGGTACTCCATGAGATTTAAGTGGTACATCTCACAAGCATTTCTGAAGTCATAAGCAATTTACTCATGTTTTGCCTTTTAATAAGGGTTACTGGGTGATTGAAAACTTAATGCACTTTATTGAATTATTCCATTTTTTTTCATTAGATTATGAAATATACTCAGAACACATGGAAGTCTGGTGACAAAACAAGTGCAGGATCTGGGTGTTACTTAGGATAATCCAGTTGATAATATCTTCAGCTCGTAAGAATCCAACAGTAATCCAGATCTTTTAAAGTACGCATCTTGTGAATCTCTATTTCAAAAATGTAACAACAATTCCATTAAAATTATTTCAGAACCAAATCGAAAAGCTTCAGTAAGCAGTGATGCAATAGAGAAAGAAAAGACAAGACTTTTGGGATTGTTTAATGCTGATAGAAGCAGCAGCAAGGTAAGTGTTCAGCAGTGTACTTCTCACTAAAGAGAAATTTATTTCTTTCCAGATCTGTTATGTCTGTGGGTGGGGGCATTTGTTTGGCCTGCCTTCCTTTTCCTTCTAGAGAGTAATCTGATAACAGGGGCGTAAAATAACATGAGATCAGTTCAGCCTGATGGAGGCACCACCTGCTTATTGAAGGAGTCAAGCATGTTGACCATTTACTTTTTTCTTTATTTTTTTTAAATGCTATGAGTTCAGTAGGTGTTGGAAAAGGGCAGTAATTTCAAGCAACCTGTCTGCTTATTAATAGTACTCACATTATAAAATGCATTTATGAGAGGACTGCTGTAATACAGAACAACTTAATTATCAAATAGATGTGTCTTATGACCTCTTCTGTGCATGGGTGATAATCTCTTTTAAAGCATTTCTATCTCTCGGAAGCTCTGTGCAGTAGCTCCATTGCCGTTTCCAAGTCTGTAGAGAGGATAAATCAGGTATAGAAGAAATGATTTCTAATACTGAGCTGAAGGATTAGTGTCTGCTGGGGTATATGTTAGCCATTGTTAACTTGGTTTTAATTCTTGAATTAAAAAAATTAGGAAAGGAATTTTGTATAAAAATAATTCTGTTGAGATGAGTTTATGAAGAATATTTCATTTATCACAGAAATAAAACATTGATGTGCTTTCTGACTTAAGAACCTAGAAAAAACAGTGAGCTTTTAACTTCATACATTTTGCATTCTTTACTAAAAATATTAGTATTAAATTATTTTGGACATAAAGTGCTTAATACTCTAGGATGTCAGAGGAAAAAGGGAATTTTCTTTTTTGTCATTTAAACCCTCCAAGGCTTTTGGAGTGGAATTACAAAATGCGTATCTGATTAATTGGTAGAAAGACAAATTTGCTTGTTAATGGACTGGTGTTTTACTTACCCAGTCTTCTCAGTCACATTGTCAGAACTGTGAAGACTTTTCAAAATCTGTCTCCCTTTTTGTTCATGATCAAAATTGTGGTGCTTTTGCTAGGGAATAGATTCCTTTATGGACATCGTGAATTACTGTGTTGGAAGACCTTATTTCTGTCATAGATACTAAACTATTCTTAATATCTTATAAGGGACACATAGGAACTATTTTATGAGAGAAGTAGTCAGTCAGTTTCAAGTGTTTTTCCACTGCAAGGAAATAGTTCATATTTAGAAGGCAAAAAATATAACAGGAGCGATGATACTGTATCTGCTCAGAGGAATCAAGTAAACAAGGGAGTTCAGCCTGAGCCTCTAGAGCACGCTGTGGGGCTGCAATTCCTCTGGAAGCACCAAACACATGACAGCATGCAGTTTCTGCATCATACTATGTCCTCTCATTCCATTTTAATAAACGTGGGTGTGAAATCTGTGTTCTTGCAGTTCTAATTCCTGAAGCGGATAATTTTTAACTTTTAAAGTATTAATGCTTACAACCTTAGCAGTAGTTATGAAGCATCCTAATTCAGTGGTTATTGCAGAGGGTTTCTCACAGCAGAGTTGGAGATGTGTCCAAAGATTGCAACCTCCTCTTTTTTTTCTGTTCTCTTTCACTTCTTAATCAAAGTAGAGGAGGTGATACTCTGAGATTTTTAAATACAAATTTTAAAAATCCTAAGGATATTTAGGGTGAATTAAATTCAGAATAGTATTTGACCTGGGGAAAAGTAGGAACTGTACAAACAAGTATGAAACAGCTTCTAAATCTGAGGAAAAGATCTAAGCTCTTCTTGCTGATAGTTCTGACAAGTTACTTGATTTTTCTTGGCAATTTCTTTATTGGACACTTAATTTCAAATGGCAGTTACTGTGTAGGACAAGAGACTAAATCATTTCTTTATTTTGTTTAGTCAAGCAAGGAAGTCACTGTAGCCTTCATGAGCCTCTGGGAATTTAAAATGCAATAGATGGAAGAATTACTGAAAACTGAAGAATAGCACAGCACACAGGAGCAACAGGTGTTAACTAGGCATAATATATCTGACTTGCTATTGTGAAAACTTTCTAACTAAAACAGCAGTGAAACTGCTGAACAGACTTAGCAGGATGAGGGCAAATTGATCAAGTTCATTTAATATAAAGGATTTGGTAGATTTATGAAGGGATTACATGACAGGATGCCTTGTAATTTCAGGGAAGGGGAATCAAAACCCCAGGATGCCTAAACTCTGCTCTTTATGGCTTTTTTTTTTACATTCTTACTCCCCAACCAGACTTAAGTTGGTTCTGTGTATTGTTTGTTTGTTTGTTTGCATTATGATTTGCAGTGGTGAGGGGTGTGTATATGTGGTCATGCATAGTCTCTACTTTAGAATCCTTTTATAGGAAGAATTGTTCAAAGTACTGCACAGTAGTAGGACTGCAGACTTGCAGGCATTTGCAAGGGGAAGGCAATTTCTTTTGCAAGGGAAGAAGAGTGTTAGCCTGTGTTGCAAGCTGTCCTGGATCAGGTGTCACTGCACACTACAGACCTATGCTCAGATTTCCATGCCCACGCACATGCTTTCTTTCTCAGCTGGCTCACTGAAAGCAGTAATTGTGGTATGACAATGCACCAGATCTAACTTTTCTAAAAAAACTTTCCGTTGTATTGAAAACACTGTGACATAGAATGAAAGCCAAGTCCTATTCTCACGGCTGTTACGAATTTGTTAAAAATATTTCTTTGGTTAACTTTGTACTGGCAGACTTAATGCCAGATCAGGTATCATCTTGTTCTCTCCATTCTAATTTTATGCTGGATCAGTTACCCTCTGTTCTCCTGCAGCTGGCATAAAAAACACAAAGGTGGCATGAACTCCATTTCCTTTTGATGTTCAATGTAGACGCTTGCTTGAGGCTAAATCCAGATCAAATTGGCACTGCTAAACAATCCAGTAGAGCAGAGGTGCTATGCAGACAATCATGGGATCTAGGCCGAAGTAAGGTACGTGTTAGTGCACAGAAACAGTTCCTTCATGGAGACATGGCAAGGAGGGAGCTCCCTGCTTGTTCCATTGTGTCTGTGGGTATAGCAGAGACTAGCAGTCTGATCCCTGATATTACAAGAATTAGTTACTCCCTATTTTTATCCTTGCCCAAGAATTTTCTCTTTGTATTCTTAAATCTTTTACTAATGGCTTTCTTAGCTCCTTGCCTACATCAGAGAATTTTGCAGACTACTTCAGAGTTTCAGAGCAATCAGGTCCAGTGCTTCTGAGACAGTTAGTCTTGGTTCTGTGATGGGGTTTGGTATTTTGCTCTGGCATGTTTTTTGCAGTTTTGTTTCCCTTGCTGCTGCTTTGTAGGACACTTGTTTGTGTTGCAGACAGAAGAATACTTGAGGATGAACAGAGATTGTGGTGAGGAGGATGTTTTTAGTTCTGCATCTACAAGTGAAGGAAGTTTGGATGTAAGTACTAACACAGCTTGTAGATGCTATTGCATTCTTATTAGATCCTGCAGTTTGAATTAACCAGAAACCACTGCTGTTCCTGATGCTTAGCCAAGTAGAAGTAGAGCTTAGTAGTAGTAGAGCTTATGCTTTACCAGGCTTCATTACATGTGTGCACAGTTGGCGTATCTTCGTGAAGGTAAATACAATGCATTGTCTCCAAATAAAACTTGCTAGCTTCACGGTGAACAAAGTTTCTTTCAATGTTAAATTCTAAACAGTTTTGAGAGAAGAATGTAGGTGTTGTGACATGCAGTGACAGTCCTGCATGATGCAGGCGAATGTTTGCCTTACCAAAACTATTCAAAGGGGGCTTTTCTTATAAAACCACTCCTTTCCTTTTCATCCCTGTATCTGACTTCTGCAGCATGACAGCATTCTATTTGGTTCATAAGGAGCTTGAGGGTGAAGAGTAAACAGTGGAAAAAACAGATAGGATTTTTGTTAAGTACCTCAGTAGGGTTTGGGGTACTAACATCCCATGAACCACATTTAGAAACATTTTTAAGTGACAGACAGCCTACCAGTTTATTAGGATCTAAATAGGAAGGTATCGGATTAGGAAGTGTGAATCCTAAATATTTTCTAAGACTGTTCTGGTGGTATAGTAATTACAATAAATGGCACATCTTTTTATTACTTTTTCAAATTACTTGGCTTTTTGTTTTCAGAACCTAGAGGAGACTCTGTGATAGAAGTTTGAAATATGAAGTTCAGCTCTGAATACCCTTTTCATAAACAGATCTTTGGAAAAGGAGTGTGGATCTGCAAAATGTAGAACTCACTAGCTACAGAGAAGGGTGACAGGAAACTGGAAAAAATTAAGGAGCAAGAGAATAAATCCCAGGTGAAAAGAATAATATACAAAGAGTCCAAAAGGAGAAATAGATAGAAAATTGGTTGGCTGTAAAGTGTAAAAACACCAAACTCTGCAAATCCATGAAGACTTGATAATAAAAGATGACTGAAATTGAAAAACTGCCTGTGATACTAAAAATTTGGGCAACACTATGAAGATGAATATATTAATAGACCTCCCTTACTAAAAAAGTCTTAGAAGGGGGTCATCATGTGTAATTGAAGTAGACTAAGTAAAAGCATAGAAAAAGCTTCACAAGCTCTGCCAAAGTAAAATAATTTTGTGATTTGTATTCACTGCCATTACAAATTAATCTCACCATCTTGATGCCCAAGTACTAGAAGAGAATGAGAAGGAAGAGAAGGAATTAGAAGTAACAATAAGATGGTAAAGCTGTGTGGTGCTTTCCCCAGAAGAGAGACATCACCTCATTTTTCTAGGGAATCTTAAAGGGCAAATTGTAAATTAATACTTTTTTTTCCTCTCTGACATTGATGAAAAAAGTTTTCAAAACTGTTTTGGGCATGTAAATGTCTTCTAAAAGTGCCAGTTTATAGGGCGGAAAGAGCTCTTGAAGAGGTAGAAATGTTTTCTTTTTATTCAGTTAAATGAGCATGTCAGGGATTTAACTTTTTCGACTTTATTCTTAAAAGGAATTAATCTCAAAGAACAATATAGCCCTTGTTCAGTGTTTGTCTTTCACTTCTAGTTTGACATCTGTATTTGTATGAGCACCAATCCTGCTAAGACATGAGCACATAAAGAAGTGCGTTGACCTTTTTGCGTTGAATCTGGTAGTATTATGTTCAAGCTTGTAGAAAGTGTATTAAATAAGTTTATCAGATTCACTCAGCAGCACAGAAGGTCCATCTTTTCAAGAGTCTAGATGGGCTTCAAGAAGTTCAACAATTGTGATGCCTTAGGTAAAAAATTCAGAAATGTTTCAGCCTTGGCTCAGATAGTTGGCATAACTAACTTGTATTAAGATGGAATTCAAATTGAAACAACAGCAAAAGCACTTAATAATTTTAAAAGTTCAACTTAGCAGTTGCTTATGGACTAGTTTTGAGACCCTCATTCATTCTGAGTAATTTGTTCTTCTGCCTTTTCAAAACATACCTCATTTACGTCAGTGGAACAAAGTATTCCTGTTCCAACTAAGTGGTATCTTACGTGGCCATATATGTGGAATATGTATTTAGAGATCATTGTACAGAAGCTTCAGTGCTGAGATAGGACTGTTGGCAAAATGTCATCCCGTAGAGGCTTCCTCTTTACTGCTTACCTCAAGTCTGCTTTCTAGTACTGTTTTGGATCATCTGAGAGTATTTTGGTTTTGGTGTGGGAACCAAACACAGTTTCAGCTTTATTTCTGAAAGAAAAATATCTTGCCATTGCTTTTGGTACAGTACCAGGAGTTAGACTGATTAGAACAAGAAAATTTTTCATGCCTATAAAGAAACAGTTAACTCGTGAAGTACTACCAAGGTAAAGGCATGAACTTTGCTATACTCAGTTTAAATCCTTTTCTCACTATTATATGGTGGGGATGCACATTGAATTGTAGGAAAGAAAACGTAATGATTCTATTCTGGGTATTGATTTGGAGTTAGTTTGTTTCTTAATTTAAACTGGGCAATATGAACTAAGGGAATAAAAGTGCAGGAAATAAGAGACCCTTAGGTGTTTATTCAAGCACAAGTTATATTTACTTTTTAACCATCAAACCATGCCCAGTGCCATATTTTTCTGATTATTTTTGGA
The DNA here is from genome assembly GCA_013400175.1 of Phainopepla nitens. NCBI lineage: Eukaryota > Metazoa > Chordata > Aves > Passeriformes > Bombycillidae > Phainopepla > Phainopepla nitens. The sequence continues at coordinate 220,649 of VXBQ01002607.1, forward strand.
ATTATTAATGCCTCTAAAAAAAAAAACATTCAGTTGTTGACGAAGAAGCATATTTTCCAAGTCTAGATGGCAAAGTCAACACTTATGCTTGAGGTGAAGGACACTTCTTCACAGTATCAGCAAAAATAAGGATGAAAAGAATTTGTTGACAGCTTAGAGAGAGGGTGTAGAAATATAAGAAAAGACTTGTCCATGAAAATCCTCAGAGTGCAGCAGTTCATTATACCACACACCAGTAAAGGATATGAAATCCAACAGTGTATTGTAAAGCAATACATGTGAAGCATAAATCTTTTCCCTTAATCTGGGAAGAAAAACAAACTAGTTTTGTGCTAAGCAGATGAGTTTTATATCCAGGTTAACTTTTCACAAAACGAATTCTATTCAGATACACAACATACAGGTAAAGCAGTTGGAAGTTGCAGCACAGTTAGCTGTGTTCAGTTTTTTCTGTGCCAAAGGCAGAGTGTCAGAGCTGGAGTTCAGAACAGCTGGGAAAAAAGGGAACTTGAGTACTCTCTGCCGCTTGGTGTCACTGTCCTCATATAAACAGTTGATCAAGATAAAACACGGTATTGGAACAGAGTACTAAAATTAGCTGGTTTTATTTTTGGGGCCTTCGTGTTTTCATAAATCAACAGTGAAAAAAACGCATCCCATGTGCTGAACGATGTGTAGCTCTGATGTGAACTTTGTTTATGTAATCTATCAGCTTGGGAACAAATATTTAGAAGTACAGCCAGGAACAGTTATCAGGGGTTTTGAAACTTCAGCACAAAGTCTTATCGCACAAGGTTTCTCTAGTTCAAACAGGGCTGCAGCAGTGCAATGTTCGAGGATCTTCACCAGCACTATTTTTAAAATACCTAGTCTTCAGTGCATGTCAGAATGTAAAAGTTTTGCCTGTAAGAGAATCAGTCTAACTAAATGAAGCAAATAGTCCAGTAGTTCTCTGCTTGATGAGTCTGCCATGCTATGATTACACATGCTCATATGCAAAACTACAAGAGGAAAAGAAACATGTAATTTAAAATACCAAATAGTTAATAGATATTTTTAGGACGTGTGGGAGATTTTGGGTTTATTTCATAGTACCTGAATAATTGAAAGACTGTTCTCCAGAAGAAAAGTTCTGTGCTAATATTTGATAAGTCATCAATGATTTTGGTGCATTAGTAATCCTGGCAATCACTTCTTAAGTGGTGGCAATGACCCTTTTCCATATAAAGGCTTAAAAATCATATATGATTTACCTTTTCAGAGCCTTGTACTCTAACTGTAACTTTTGTGCCCTCTTCAATGGCAGGAGTTACACCATTCCTGATAACACTTTCCTCATTTTGGAGTGGATGGAAAGAAGAATCAGGTACAGTTAGGTGATTGTTATTTCTCTTCAAGCATGTCAACTACCAGGTGATCAGGTAATATCCTTTCCTGTCAAGGATTTCATGTCACATAGGCAGGTACTGTTCAGGGCAATAAGAATGAGAATACTGCCCATGTCATCTAAATAGAAGTTAACAGCCATCTCCTTTTAATATTTCCTTGTTTGACAATCATGTTTGCTTTAAATTCCTGGTTTCATGTTCTCCCTTCTTGGTCTTCTGACAATACTTCAAATGTGTTTATTTGTTATTAGCAGGGCCAAATCCTGGGATAGTTATGTTGTATTTTGTAGAGTTAAAGCTATCTATGCACTGCCCAAGATGTAGGTTGTGCTCTGGCCTTGAAACGATATTTTCTAGTGTGATTTAGTGTGCAAAATACTAAAATCAACAAACGGAGTATGGAAGGTTGTCTAAATACTTCAGCAGACAGCTCTGTTCTCCCCAGTCTCTCATTAAGGGTGCCTATAAGGCAGTAGTTAGATGCCAGAGGACAACACTAGCAAAGATACAGTTAGAAAAATTGTCATTTGTGCAGCTGTTCACATTATTAGGAAAAAAAACCTGTATATCTCAGCATAAGGTTCACCATCACAGTAGAGTTATTTTGATAGCCTATGATACACTGTGGGGAAAAAAAAAAAAATCTTTACTGTTTTCTTGCCTTAGTAAGACAAAAGATGTGCCCAAGGCACAAGCTAGCATTGAGAAAATTTCAGTAGTAAAGATGCCAATGATCCACTTTATTTGTCCTTATCTACTGAGGCCAGCACAGGAAGCAATGTGCTTTATGTATAGCAATAGAAATTTAGCTTGGATACGAGAGGGGGGGAAAACTTTGACAGCATGGAAATTTCACAGAGAGCATGCTATTAAAATGACTGTGAAATCCTTATCACCCCCTAATCTGCAAAACCTCAAAAAAAAAAAATCTATAAGATGATCTACATGTACTTCATTCTGTCTCAGAGCAGAGTTATCGATTAAGCAGACCATGGAGGTGCCTTTCAGCCGACTATGGCTGCTGGAGAAATGCAGCTGTACCCACCTCCTTTTGTGGTGTGCACTTACAGGATATTAACTGTCTTCACTCATGTGAACCATAGATGGTTTTGCATATTATAGTATCTTTTGATTTTTCTTACAGTATGTGATAGCAGAAGGCAAGAGCTTGAAACAGTGGCTGTCTGCCACCATCAGATTTCAAGTTTTTGCCCCACAATGTGGAGTTACTAGACCTCTTCAAAGAAAAGGTCCTTGGAGTAAGTGCAAAATAAAAAAAAAAAATTCATCTCAGAACCAGCCGAACTACTCTGGCTAAAAAAAATATACATATATATATAGCCCGAGGCAGACACCTGGAATGGAAAGTCTCAGCATCCATGGTTAAAGCATGGTGAAGTTACAAGCTATTAAAAACAGTATCTGGTGAAGAGACATGTCGGCTGACCCCTGTTCTGTCTGTGCTGCTTAGCTTGTACTTGCCAACTTCATGCATTCAAAAATCACTTGTCAGCTCTTGCCTTCACCACACAAAAGTGGCTTAAGATCATGAGATTTGAGGAGAAATCTTTATGGGTGGACTTCCCTCCATTTGACTTCTGTATGCTAGGTTTGTAGAAGCTCCACTTAAGCTTCTTTTTTTTTTTGTGATCATAAAGGTTACATTTAAAAAAGAAAAAAATATTAGATAGCCAGTGTTTAACAGAACCTGTATCTTTATTTAGGGCTGCATAGCTCAGAGTTAAATCATCACAACTCATGATATTTGTGTTGCTGCTTTTAAAAAGATAGCTTGTAATCTGCAGTTCCTGCAGTGGTTTTAGCTGGACATTGTGAAGGAAATATTGTCAAGAAACATTCTGAGATGAACACGGAGAAATGGATTAAGTCAAATCAAAAGGGCTTGAGTAGGGTCATATCTACAAAAGGAATTGGGTTCAGCTATGCCTGGCTGTGCCTGTTTTAAATAGCTGACAGTGTGGGTGCCTGGACTCTGAATCTAAGCAGCCAAGAGTCAGATCTCCCAAGTTTTTGAATCTGCTGAGATCTTCACAGTAGGAGTTGCTTGTTAAACTCTGCCCATCTATGTCTATTACCTGCCTCTGTTCAGGATTCAAATGTCAAATCAGCTGTCAGATTCAGGTATTTAAAGCTTTTACTCTAGAGCATTACCACCTACCACTGTTATCCAAAATGTGAGTGTACTAAGTTCTCTTTTTTTGCTGTTAGTGATATCGGCATCAGACAATTACTTCCTCTATTGCAAAAAAAAAAAAAACCTTGCTGGAGACTGCCTGGAACAAAGCTCTGAGGTATTCTTGATGTGGGAAGCACCCTTTTGTAAGAGTACCCAAATATTCAGTGACTCAGAGAGTAAGAGCAAGCTTAGCTATTCAGACCAGTAATGAACTAACTTAAGTGTGGTGGCAGCTCTGGGTTCCAGTACTAGCGCCAGAGATGTTTTTCTGTTTTTTATGCTAAGCAGATATTACATCCAGCAAATAAGTAGTCACTAAAGCTAGAATGGAGGAGCCAAATGGCTTCCTGCCCAGATGAATGCCCTGATCTGTCTCCTTTCAGCTAAACTCATTTCATGTCCTTGAACACAGAATAGTCTTACTCTCCTCACAAGAGGGGGAAAGGTCTTTTATTTCTCAGCTAGACAATGGTTTCAGACCTGGGTTTACCATACTCTTACTAAATCACCAAACTTGGGGCAGGGACAAGAAGTAAATGCCATAGCTTTTCAGGTAGTTGCATTTTTGTGAAGCCCAGTTCCTTAGTTGTGCTTTAAACATACCTATTGGATCAGGTCCCTTGGCTGAAAAAGGATATTTGCAGGTTTTATGGATCCTGTTGGAATTTAGGCAGGAGGTTAGAAGCATAATTTCTCCACAGTTGCTATGCTCAGCATGCCCAGAAGCAGAATTCGGGCACCAAAATGGAAGTAAACACATCAGAGGGACATGTGTCAGGCTTTTATTGATGGGAGGGCACAAACCATTGTGATTTAGGGAGGCATAACCTAACAGGAGCACGCTAAGTTAGGCTTGCATGTGATAATTCCAGACCTGGGCTCTATGGCATCATTCTCTACACCGTGATGTACCCAGTCAGTCTGGCGTACGTTGGCTCAGATATCTCCCTCGGATGTTTAATTAAGACCTGGTGACACGCCCTTAACCACCCAAATCCTTTTATGTCTGATTCATCTTTTGTTACTGATTTCACTGAAAAGTTCTGAAGTTACCTTGCTGGAAAAAAAAAATAGAATAAAGCAGCAGCTAATAAGACCAATGGCCTTTAATTTGCATTAATAAAAGCATATTAAAAAATATCCAAAGACAGACTCCAAAATTCCATTTGAGATTTTTCTAGTGACATGTCAACCACTCGGGCTTTGCTCTCTTGGTAATTAATATTACCAGAACCCCTTAATAGTCTGTAATAGCCTTGTAATTCACATTTGGTCATAACACATTCAGCATATTGTTCTTAGTGGCAAGCATGCAGTGGTCTGGAAAATACCACCTTTAAACACAAGTTTATACCAGGATCAGGCTTTTCACAATTGGAATTTCTTGTCAGGCTTTCCAGTAGTAACTACTGTAGTGAAAGGATTACTGTGTATTTATGCCAGTGTCGTTTACTAGATGAAATCAGAAATGGCTAATTGCATGTCATTGTCATTGATTCCATATTTCTAATATACAATGGAAATTTTTTTAGACAATAAAACCTGTTTTGTAGTGGCTTAATCTGAATCCCATGTCACCACAGATCCATTATATTAGTCTAAAATATCCTATTAGCATATGTAGATTTTAGACACAACAAAAATTTTTAACACCAGTTAAGGTATAATTTCTTTTCTTTTGCAAACAATTTGAGGCATGAGTGCTAATAGGATTTGGTTTCTTTCCAGCCTCTTCTGTGGACAGTGAGGACTCAATTTCATTAAAGTAGTGGCATACAATAACATTTCTTTTAATTAGATGATCTCATGATTTCCACACATTTGTTCTGTGCATTATTGTTCGTTGGCAAAACTGAGCTGCTTGGTAGCGTGTGAAACCATATGTCTCAATAACATCTTATGGCAGGTGAGGGAGGATTTGCAAAACACTTGCTGACAGGACACAATGCATTTTACTTTGATGGGGAAGTTTTCATGAGTGAACTTTAGTTCTCTCATGCAAAGTCAGAGCTACGTGAGGCTTAGTGGCCCTTACAGGTCTTCCTTTAACTCAAAGAGTTGTCTGTATGAAGCAAAGACTGTATAGCACTGAGTGTGCTTCTCAGTGTGTGCTTCTCAGTTGTTCATCATTACGAAGAGACCATCTAACACCTGTAGTGTCTGTAGCTGTTTCGTATTCTTTTTTCCTTTTATTTTTTTTAAATAGAAAACTGTTGAATTAGGTTTTGTAGGTCTTTTATGTGCAGCTGTAGTACTATTCCTCCCCCTGGAGCTTAGTAGAAGAGACTACAAATAATTTCAGCCATTGCTTTTTTGCTTACTTTGTTTAAAGTGTATAATACTTAATCTCAATTCTAAGAAACATTTTGGGATGCAAACTGAAGAGGGGAAAGACTGTGGCAAATAGTGGTTGGTCTTTCTAAAGGCTTTTCAACAGTATGAAGTAGTCAGTTCCACTTTCTTGAATTATTTTTTTCAATGTCATTTTTGCTCTTAAGCAGATCTCAACACTTGGGCAAACTGAGGAAAATTATTTCTGATTTTGTAAGTGGTCAGCTGGAAGGGCAGAACAGAAAGCAGATCAAGGCAAATAGCAAGATGTAGCCCTACAGAGGTCTTAAATAGGAGAGTAGCTGTAGGCATTGGCCCTTTTGACTACTTCAGTGCCATACCAGGCGCTTGTTTAGGTGTTTTGCTGGTTCAGTACCATGGTGACCTGCTGTGAGCCAGGTGTGACCAGTATGTAGGTTATGAATTGTGCAGGCAGTCTCTGAAGTGGACTGGCATAGTAAAATGGAGAGATTACCAGTGGATTTACGTTGTTAGTGTGAAACTCCCCACACCCCCCCTTCTCTGATGGTAACATTTTCTTCTTTCCATCTCAGCAAATGCTCAGGTATGCATCTTGATTTCAGACTCTCCCAGTTTTAGCACAGAGATGGTGTGATTTCATTGACTCCAAATGGAGCTTGTTCTGATTTACAGTTATTTGCACAGGGCAAGAGTCAGGCCAGTAAAGTGCACTGTGGAGGTTTGCCTTGTAAAAACCTAATGGCAATGGATTTGACAGAAGGGGGAAGGGAAGAAGAAACACTTAAGACTATTTATTAATCAAGGATTCCAGCAGGGAGGCTTTACTTGCCTTGATTCTGGCAAATGCACAGATGAGAGATATTGTGCAGAGACGGTTTCTGCACAGAGAAAACTCTTCAGATGTAAACATTGGAGCAGCTGGCATGGGAGATTAGTGCAGCAGCAGTGGGAGGAGGGTAATAGTGGATAGTGGTGCTGTCTAAATTTAACAAATGTTAAACAAGGTCCTTGTTCTAGTTTAAGGGTTACAGGTCAGAAAGACAATATCAACTAAAAATAACTGGCAGTTGTACAAGTCAGACAAAGTTATTAACTAGTATTTAATTAAAAGCAACTTGCCTATCCAAAGTTCTGACACCTTCTTCCCCCGTTGCCCAAAAGGGTGGAAAAAAAGGGAGCTGGGAAAATATATCCTATGTAATTTCTTTGAGTTAGGAAAAAAAAACCCCACGTTATCCTCCATCTATGGAAAGGCAATACTTTAGGACGACTTATTGTTTTTGGTTTTGATTGTGAACTTATTATTCTACTTTTAATTTCCTGTGACTGAAAATTACATCAAAGAAAGCATCATGCTAAGGGTGAAAGTAGTGGTGTTTTAGCTTTGCAGACATGTTCATATGCTGTTTAACATCAAGTGTTTTGGTTTTTTTAACCTTTGCCAGTTAGTTATATATCGGTGTAGGGTATCTGATCATGCTTTGGGTTCTATGGATTTTGGTTTTTAATGTGTGTTGATTATGCTTTTAAAACTACTCCTTGCCTATTTGTTGGAGGTCCTTTCTTTATTTGTTTAACAGAAGAGATTGAAGTATGGGTATCTGGAACCAAATTTTATATTTAAAAAAATCAGAGCTTTCTCAGCTGGCGTTGTTATATAGATTTTTATTGAGCTTGAAAGTATACTGGAGTAAAAGATTTTTCTGGAGAATTGACAGTAGCAGCATATTTTAGGGTACTATTTTCTTTCAGTATCATACAGTTAGATCGACCATTGAAGACTTAATGCAGGACTCATTAGAACCAATGGAAAAATTCCTGCTGGTTTTAACTGGCTTTGGACCATGTCCTTTGAGTTGCTAGTCCATTCTAGAATCATTTTCTTGTCCTACTTAAGGTTCACAAAAGTCTTGACACTTTCACTGTAATCTCATAACGTAGGACCTTCATTGCTCTTTGATGGACATTTGGCACAGATAAACCCCTTGAAGTTGCTTGATTTTATAGAGTGTTTTCTCACTGGAGAAGGAGAAAACCCTAAGGTAAACATGTTAAGTCTTGTAGAAGATGAATTGCAAACAGTGGCAAGGGAAGGGAGTGGCTTTCACCAACCAATAATTTGTTGCAAAAGCAGGTTTTTCTTTGTTATCTGAAGCAGTGCATACCCACAAGTGAGCAGAATTCCCAGCACTGGTTGCCTTATTTAAGCTGTAGTTTTGCCAGTTGAAGTCCAAGGGTCGGTATATGTTGTATCTGTTTCCACAGGTTTGTAACTGCTGTGTCAGTTAAATTTGGGATTGTGCTTGAAAAATTTCTGCCGTAACTGAGCCGTGGGGAGTTTACTCCAGTGAATTGGAGTACACCATTCTGTGGAAATAGATAGATTGGGGAGATGTGATTTCTTAGTATTTCACACTAAATTCACAAAATTTACCCAGCAGGAAAATTAGTTTATTGGGAATAATAAACATTCACAAGTCAAGCTCTGGTTTCCTAACGATATGTCACTTATTTTTTGACTTGGAGAAACCCCGCAGACTACGGTATACTGCAAAGGAAGATAAAACTATGAATTTATAGATTATGTATATACAAAATGGGAAAAGGATGAAGTAGCCTGGTCTCCAGCAAATCTGTACTTCCAGTCCCTTTATCGTATCCTATATTCTCTTCACATTTATTTAGAAGATGGAGTCGTCTAGACAAAGTTGAAAGAGTTGAAAGAATAGCAAAAAATGTTCACAATAGGGAAAGACTTCAAGGCCAAAGATATTAAAAGTGTTCAAGCATTACTTCAAAGAAAATTCAAAGGGGGGATCTGCTTCTTTATTCTTAGCCTGTTCCTCTGAACCCAGTTAATGAACTTAGATGATTTTTGCCAGCATGATCAGAGTACTGATTTTTCTCCAAAGAGGATAGTCTTTGGAGCATCCTTCAGGATGAAGCTTCATGAGAGGAAGCTTGGATTTGAATTTCATGGTCTTGGAAGATTCAGATCCTGAAATTAATTCACTTGACTTCTTCAAATTATGAGCATATTTATTTTATCTAAATTGATCACTTCCTTTAATGAGTCAAGCTTAATTTCTGCAGGTATTAATCTGTAGATGTTATGAAACAGAAGGTGGCTGTGCACCACACCTGGATGTACTCTATCCATTGTCCAGTAGGAGAGTGTTGTCTTTTAACCTTCTCCTCACCCCTGCACTCTCACATGATGTCCTCCTGACTCCTCCTCTTCACTCCTGACCACTGATGCTGATCTGGGACTAAATATTCAGCTGTTACAATTCCAAGTAGTTTGTTAGCATCAGTCCCTGACCATCAAGCTGTAAGCATGATGTGAGTTTGTCTTCTACAGAAAGCTGTCATGTCTTGTTAAAGGGTTGGTCTGCTCCAGTCCTGTAGTTTGCAGTCAGAAGTTGTCGTAAAACTCCTGAAAGCATGGAAGATGCAGAGAGTTAGGGAGCTTGCTTTGACCATCCTCTAGGGCTTCAGACTCAGCATTTTGTACTCAGTGTGTAGTAGATATATGTGCATTGAGGCACAAGCACGTGTGCAGTTATCAGGAAGAACTAACTGAAGTGGTAAGCTGTGTGCATCCCTGTGTTTGCGTGTAGGTCCATGTATATATGCACAGAGGTTATGCACGCGCACACCTGCACATCCAGACATCTGAAAGAGCTAATTAAAACTGTAAAATTTCTGGCTGCAGACTTCTAATTCATGTTGCTAGAATCATCTTAGTGACTGTAATTAGGATTTGTTTTAAGATTTGCACTAATTTTAGAGTTCAAATGCTTATTTGTTCTAATTTAAGTTTTAAAGTCTTCAGAGGTTATATTGTTCTTCAGTAATATCTTCGGCAGTGTTTTGTCATTACAAAGTGTAAAGTTTCCTTTTTGAAAATTTACTTTGACAGTTGGATGATTGTGTTTGTCTCCCTCTAGCTACCCACCTACAGTCACCACATACTTCAAAGGGAAAATTTGTTGCAGGAATGAATTCTAAGTTAATAAAGTATTTGTGTCAGAATTGGGTTATAAGGACTGAACCTGGAAGCCAGATCCCTGAGCTCGAAATAGATCAGAGCAACACCTTTGACTTCAGAGAAGTTCTGCAGATCCTGGTGAAAATTTGCCTTTGAATCTCAGCAGATTTTATTCACTCATCAACAGCTGTAATAAGTAGAGATTAAGAGGTCAGTATCTGTATGTGTCAGAATTTCAACAGACACTGAAAGTTTTTGAGGATTGATCATTCATGTTTCTTACCTCTGGAAAACTTGCGTAAGGACAGCACTTTCATTAAAATATGGAGAAAACACTTTCTAATTCAAGTGGAATAAAAATACTTTCAGTAAAACCCAGAAATTATTTCTCCAAAACCAAACAAATACACACCCAAAAACCTCATGCCAAGAACTATTCCATTCATAGTTCTGGTCACCATAAAAATTGGCTATGCAGACATTAAAGCAGATATTTTTAAAATTGTATGTTTTATGTGAAGTTTCCATCTCCTCCTCCAGTATAAATTGGCATATCTACAATGAAAATATACTGAAGATAATCTACTCTAGTGGCTTAATAGTTTTTATATGTTAAAAGAATTTGCAAAGAATAACTTCTGCAATAGTTTTTAAAATATTTTGAATTTCAGGAGGACATCTATGGCAGATGTAACAACTCCTCTCTTCCAGGAACTAAAAACATTGGCTAATTGATTTAAAAGAATTAGTAATTCTAGAGAAATTAAATTCATATTGCATTGATGAATTCATTTTGCTCAAGACTTATGATCCATTTTTTGGTTATTTATGATTGATAAATCTTTAACATCAGTTTTTATTGTTTTGGTTTTTTTGTTCTGTTGTCGGTCTTTGACCTTTTGAACTCCCTATTTCCTGAAGACCTGTTGCCAAACCATTAGTAAAGACAGATTTTGATTTTTGGCTTGGTTGTTCAACACTATTGGATTGAGCTAATCTGTTCCCATGTAGTGCAAAAGTATAAGTGAAAGGAAAAACGAACTTTTTCAAACTTACAAAAATGTGGCTTTTTCCATCCTCAGTCTTCCAAGATTGCTCTCACTCTATCTGCTAACGTCCTTCCAAGACCAAGTGTAAATAACCTCTTTTCTAATGTTCTTCCATTGTTTTCCTTATGGTTTAATATTTTCCTGTCTTTTTTCTATACTGCGAGTATATTGAATTTTGGAGTCCATGTGAATTTTCCTCTGTAATAGTTTCTTCAGGTTCCTTTAAAATGTGCTTTTCTTTTTAGGTCTACCATTGGCTTTTGGACCTTTCTTTGTGGGTTTCAAAATGTTTCTTTTGTTACTTTCTTCCATTCTGCCTCATTTCCATGTTTTACTGTGCATTAAATCACTACCACAGAAATATTTATCACGCATTCACAAATCTGTATATATAAATCCCCTTTTCTTTCAGTGCTAAATCTTTCCTGGTTCAAGTTCTGTTCATTTGACCTTTCCCCCACTGCCTCCATTGACAAGTGAACATGAACATCACCATCTTTCTGGGCCAGTGTATGGACAGTCATGGAGTTTTCTTACAAAACATGATTTCTTTCCTGCTCAGCCTCCTTAATGCATTGTTCCTTCCCCAGGAAATAAGGCAGTACTCTTATCACATTCACTGAACTCTTCTGCTTTTTGCTGTTCTCCTCTCCTTTTCCAGATTTTCATCTCTGAATTTCTTCAAGGACTTACTGTCTGATCAAATCTCAGGAACACTTCATTTTTTGCCACAATTACTGTTTTTGTTCCCATCCTCACTTCATGTGTTCTTTCCTACTTCTTTCTTGTCTGCTTTTATTTCACTTGGAAAAATACCCAGAGAGACTTGTAATGTTTTCCACATTTTTTTCTTATTTCCTTTTATGATTCACCAATTCTTTTATAATTCCCTGCGCATCTCTCATTACAAGCACATAGCTGTCAATAAAAAAAAGAAAGTTATGTGTGTAGCTGAATTTGCTGACTCTCTATCTTTTGTTGGATATTCCTTTCTGGGAATCTTTTCAAATTATTATTTCTTCCCATCGTGGCTTTACATGCTGGTATTTTTGACAGTTATGAAAAATCTATTTTCAAAATACGGTGTTTTTTTATAGGCTGACATATTTTGACAGTGCATTGTGACAAAGGTGTTGGACTTGTGGAAGATAAGTTTTTAGCAGTCTAGCCAGAAAGATGTAAATCAACCCCAAGAGGGTGTGTTTTAGATGTAAATTGATTCTGGTATTTTCCCAAAATGATTTTAAAAGGAAGAAGGAAAAGAAAAAAAGGGACACTTCTGCAAGTCTAGATAAATCATTTTACACTTGTATGGAATGCAAACAAACCTTACCCTAAGCATCTGGTGGCATCCCAGACTGTCAGGCGCATTTCAGCTTGATTTTGGAATTCACTTCGGATTGTACCTGCAGCTTGCACTCCCTACTTCTCACCTGATTGCTGGGTAGCAGTGTTTCCTTTAAACTGCCAAGGAGCATTTGATCCTTGCATAGGAACATTTGATCCCAAAATGTTTTCCATGCTATGTTAATGACGATTTTTTCTCACTAGGGTTTACATACACAAAACAAAGGCAAAAGTATTTGCATTTTAGGGGTATTTAAAATACCATTCACATCCAGAAAGTTAAAAAAGGACCCATATGCTTTGTGTGCTGTCACTCAGCCTGATGGTCTCAGCTGCAGAGCACCACAAGGGCAGAAAGGAGGTTGGCATGTTTTGGAAGCTTCTGCATATATGTCCGTGCTTTCTCTGTTGCATGTATGGCATTATAAAGTGGCATTTTAAGGGACTTGACACATGTCTCTTTTTTTAAAAAAAAATAAAAAATGCTAACCTCCTTAAATCTTCTTACCATGATACCTGAAATGAATACATGCTGAATTCTGTGGTTGTTTTATGGATGTCATTGGATTTATACCAGTGTTGAAGTATCTCCCAATAATTTGGTGTCTCATCTTTAACTGCATTTTTGTACATTGAGAATCCGGAGAATAGTGGAATATTGAGTGTAAAATATGTCAGTTTGTGTGATGTTGAGCTGAGGTTTGCTGTTTTGAACATACCATTCCTTGCTTGGCTGATCACATTTGTTCAGAAAATATTACTTATCAAGCTAAAAGCCTAAGCTTCTTTTATTTGTGGCTAAATATCTTCAGATTTCAGCAAAATAATTTTTTGCTCCTTCACAGAACACAGTGACTGAAATCAAATCAATTATGCATTACGAAGATTTATAGCAAGTGTGTTTTCACTACATTGAATTGAGAGTGACTTGTCAATGCTAACACCTCTGAATCAAAGAAATTTTCTCTTCTTTTTAACAAGTTCCTAAGCTGTGATTCATAAGGTCCACAGGATATGAGCTTGCTGGTTATAGTAATGAGTTCAGTGTCCAAACTGATGGGAGAGGACACAAAGGATTTATGTGTGCCTTCCAAACACCCATTTATACAATTAACATCCAATATACAATACTAATGTGTCTTCCCCTTAGTACCAGGCAGCATTTTGCCTGCTTCCACCTTCTGAGTTGTTGAGACATGACTACTCTCTTCTGTTAAGAAAGATTATTTTTTGCTAATTCTGTTGGGATGCTACTTTTTTAAAAAATATATTAATTTGTTTGAAACATGCTGTCACTTGTAGAAGAGGTGATACAAAGACAAAAATGTAAATCAAGTTAGCTTGTCTTCCCTTTTTGGCATCTATTGCTGCAATGGAAAAAAATTATTGTATCCATTTCTCTTGCTACTGATTGACTTCAGATTGCCATGAATGAATGTGGATAGCAGTAATAGACAAAAGTTTTATTAAGCATGTAGGGTATTCTGACTTGAGGATATCTGAGAAGTAAAACAGGAAACAGGAGAATTTATTTGGAGGAAATTCATTGAATTTTAAATTGCAAGTAGTGATTTAAAAACTTGAATTCTCAAAGCATTGACCTGTCAGAAAATATTGAAAAAATATAACTGACTTGACAATATCTGAGTTGCTTGATTAATACACATTATTGAATTCCTAGACTTGTATTCTGCTGCTTTATATGTGCTGTGTCTCCTTTAGTTTTGGAGAACTCAGATTAAATTTGTGATCTCAGACTGGCAGATTACTGAGGGAAGTGTTAGTAGTGGGTGATACTGCATCTGTTTCTTTATATTTGTAAGAGCTTACAGACATGTTTATGTTTACCTGGAATTCATGTATTCCCGATCCATGTTTTCTAACCTCCTAATGATATGAGTAAAATATTTATATTCCTAAACTTCAAAATATGATCTTTGACAGTTCATTAGAAAAAACGTAAGCAGCTTACATGTGGATTCTTGCTTCTGGCTTTTGCCATTCATTCAGTATCCATGTTATTTTCAAATGGAAACTAAGTTTGGAATATTGTTTCACTTCTTTTATATATATGAGGCACAAGAAATATAACAAAAACTAAAGAAGGTTCTTGGAAGCTCTCTCTGGTTGCACACCCTTGTTGTCATCACTGATGGTGAAGGAGCCAGAGTTATACCCCTACTGGTTCCCTACCAAGAAATTTACAGTGAATTTAAGTTCCTTGGTGTGTTTGGGAAAACCTTTTTCCTGGCAGCTTCCATTTTTCTAGTTCCTTTCCTTGGGTGCTTGTTCTTCCAGCTTTTCTACTGGAAAAGTTGGGCACCACAGGAATTGCAAAGTCAACATAAATCAATTGGAGCTGGAAACCAAGACTGTACTCTTAGCTGAGGGGACACTTTCCACAATATGAGCTTACCTAAGTCAAGAAAAGAAGTAATCAGATAAGCTTCTAGGAAGGGAAGTTATATTTAAGGTACAAGGGGAAAAAATGATACAGAAAATTAAGAAGAAAAACAACGTAATTGCAGATAGTGTGGACGTGTGTTATAGGAAAATTTTAGTAACCTCTGCAGTGACAGATTGGCAGATGGGTCACTTTAGCACTAGGAGATAAAATGGATGATTTTGTACGGGAAGTGGCTGCCTTGCACCTGGCACTGCTAGGATTTCTGACCAAAGAACTCTGTACTAAAACCAGAGGAATGTGGTCAGCCCCTCTGAGGCAGAACTGGCAGGGGCACAGGAGACAGAATGTTCCCAGACATCTCTGGTTCTGGCTGTGTAGGCTCTGGTGTCTACCAAATGGGCCCTCACCACAAGATCTGGAACTGCTATCTAGAAGCTCAGATAAAATCATACAAGTGTAAGGTAGCACTAGTTGTACAGATTTCCAAGTATAACTCAAAACTTCTGCAGTAAAAACTTGAGCACCTACTTGCCAGGCATATAAAAAACAACACAGTAAAACCTGTGTAAATAACTGCTGTGGGAATGAAATAGTTGCTTGCTTCTCTTTTATTATTGTGGTATGTGACCAGATAATTTTCTAGTAACATGAAAATGCAGTGAGATAATAAAGCAGCTTAAAGTAAATTGCATGAAAATGCCTTTTTTTTTTTTTTCCCCCCAGTTCAGAACAGAAAAAGGTTAACTTTTTTTTTTCCTTCTGACTGCAGACTGTCAGCACAAGTGCTTCAGGGAGTACAAAAAACCAAACTGTATTCAGTTTAACTGTGTCTCCCAGCAATTTCATTATTTCAGTATAATGCTTTAGTTTAGAAGCAGGAGCTTGGATTAATTCAGTTTCTGTGTTGTCAATTTTAGTGCAAATTTGGTGTTAAGTAATATCAGTGTCGTGTCAGGGAAAGCAGCCTCTATGTTCACTTTGTGCAGTAGGTCTGACATAACGTGTCTGGCATTTTATATGGCCAACTAATCAGCTGTAGTATCATTCAACTAATCAATCGAAGTTTGCATTAATGGAGTTGAAATGTCTAACAAGCACAAATATTCTTGCTGTTACTGAATAGATGGATTTGTTTGCCTGCTGTAAATCTTACCTTTCATATTTACCCATAGTACACTTGCCAAAAAAATTATATCCTCTACGATGCTTTTATTTTTTTATCTCTATTTTGGAAAAAATAAAACCCTTACTTTTTGCGAATACATCGGGTACTTTGAGTGCTTAAAAACAGCTCAATTGATTACTTCTGATTTAAAAACTTCTTAGAAGGAAGTTGCATAACAAGACTGAGAGCTTAAATATGTGAGTTTTGGCAAAGAACTGCGGAAGAAAGGCTTGTCTGTAGCAACCTCGCAAGAAAAGAACTTGACATTTTGAAAAATTTTTATTGACCGGTGTGAACAGGGAACGGGAAGTCAAATCACTCTCACAGGCAATCTGCAGCCTCTTCCTTGCTGACCTTTAAATGCCATTTAGTGTCATCAGAAAGTCAAGGAAATGCTAATAACAGGGCTTTGGGTAGAAAAAGTTACCTATAAGGGACATCTTTTAAAAACAATCATAAGCTGATTTCCATTTTTATTCCCATCTGTTTTTGTAAAACAGAATTCTGTCAGCAGTACAGTTATATTTTTAATGATTACTCTTATCTTTATTTATGTAAAAAAATTTATCTTTATTTATGTACAACTTGAAAATTTTCAAAGTACTTATAAGATAGCAGAACTTCTGCTTATTCTTGAAAAGGAGGAAGATTGAGTATTTTACAATTGCGTTCTAGGTTGATGACCTTGGAACAGAGACTGGCCTCAGCTTTAGGCTCTTAATATATCTTGTGTTGAGTTCAGCAGCCTATGGGACTCTACAAGTCTTGTAGAAAGCCGACTGCTTGCTGTCTTCTGAAAATGAGAGTAGTATGCGTACCTCACCAGGTTACTCTTAGCCTTCATGCTCCTGTGGTTTTAGCAGTCCCTATTTGCCTTTCAAAAATGTCTTTGATAGCTAAATTTCAATTAGAAGACCTAGTAGCAAAAAAATCTTAATTTTAAGTTGCTGAACCCCAAAGAAAACACCTGGTACATTAAGAAAAAAACTGGAAGTTCCTTGGATTTCAGAAGTTTAATGAGAGAGGAAAAAGCTAGCTGGCAAGTTTAACATGAAATAGCGATGACGTGTGATGGCACCTTAGGTTGGTACGGCAGTTGTTTCTCTCCTTCTTCCAATATCTACTTCATGGAATTGAAATGGACTCTAATCCATGGTTGTACTTCAGTACCTATTCCAAACCTATGCGTAGCTAGTGTCTAACCTGACTGCTGACCTATGCTGGTCTATCTGGTTTTGTATTGGGTTTGCTTTAATTTAGGGGGAAAAAACAACCCCAAAGCAAACTCTTTTTTTCTTGCTAGTTTGCATTAATTAATCACTGTTTGAACTGGTAGCAAAGTGCTTGAACACAAGTGGCTTAATAAAGACTGTGATTTTGCAAGTTGAGAGACATTTTTGAAAACCTTTATATCATTAGTTTCCATGAATTTTCTTTCATGAATTGATTTTTTCTTTTTTCACTTTTTTTTCTTATGAAACATGGGTTCTGTGAGCTGATTTGGATTTCGAGCAGAGTATTCACGTTAACCCGTTTGTCAAATGAAATAGAGGATAAGGGCCGACTTTTTTTTAGCCAGCAACATTGGCTTCAATCCCTGAGCTTGGCTTTCCTCACTTACACTGCTGTAATTTGAGTAATTCAATCGGTTCTTTGATAACAAACTAGAAAAACAAGATATGAGTTGGAGACAAGAGATGGTTGGAGTATTTGGCATGCAGATATCATGTCCCTGCAATTTTACTTGATTAATGTTTTATGCTCTTGATATTTGCCTTGCTAAACTGCCTGAAAAATAAACCTCCAAAATCCCATGATTTGGAAAGAAATTGCATTGCATCTAACACAACATAAAATATAAAAGCTGGGTTAGGTATTCTCTCTGTATTAGTTTTACAACAAAAGACAAGTCATGTCATAATCATTTGTGCCAGTGTTTTGTGTCCAGGGTTGGGTTTTTTTTCTCTTAAAGCTAATGAAAATGACTACACACATGGGGGAATTTGAAGGTCTGCCTCCAGTTAGGTAAAACTCTTGTTGCTGCATGAGAGGGCTTTCAAAACTAGTTCAAAACTGTCCTCATTCCATTCCCCTGGAAGCTGTGGCGAGGTTTTGTTTTAGGGCAAGTGTATTTACATGAGCATTCTTGAAATGCTCAGTAAGGGAATAATGGGCTCGATATAACAGTTGCTCTTGGAAAAGAAAACATCGATTAATTTGCAAGGTTGGGGTTTTTTCTGTCATTTGAATCTTTTTGTTAGATACTACTTACAGTGTCATAAAGTATTACCTTTTTTCCTTCCTGTATCGTCTGTTAGGAAATCCAGGCTTATGAACAGAACAAACCAGCTGTTTATTTGTTCATCACTGTATTCTTTCACAATGTCCTATAGCTTGGAAAAGGATTCTGATAGCTCTTCAGCCACAAGATCTTGAGATAAAATTGAATATTCATTTTAACCTGGTTATGGCCTATCATCTTACTAGTACTCCGTATTTGTAGTGCTAGGAGGGAAGTCTTTGCGCTTGTTTTATTTTCATATGTCTTTGTCTATAATTTCTCCACCCTTTTATTTAGAAGGCTAAAGAATTAATAGTCAAAGCATACCTGCAGAATCCACTCTGAAATTTTTTTGTTCTGTTGTTTTGTAAATATGTGAAAAGAGGAAACTACTTTGTATTTCACTCTGTGAACCCATCATTTCTGTAGGCGAAAACAAACTTTATTTGATAGGACCTTGTACAGAATGCACCGGTGACTTAAAAGTTTTAGCTTACAGATAAGATCATTATTTTTTTCCCCTGTTCAATATATAGGACCAACACAGGACTACTTCTCTTTAAGATTATAGCTAATCTTTTAAACAATACCTTCTACTTCAAGCTGTTTTCTTCATTTCCTAGGAGGGTAAAGATGCTGTTGATGCCATTCAATTCAGAGAAATTAGTGATGAAAAAGATGTGGCAAACTCTGCTTTTAGGCAGAGAAGACTGGTATCATCCTCCACTTGTGCTAATTACATTATTCCAAGATGAAGTGTGCTGTGCAGTGTGCAACATAAAAGTTAACAAAAGCATCTAGAGGCAGTAATTGGTAACATGCGCACAGTAAATGCAGGACAAGGCACAAATCTCTTAGCGTCCCAGCTGCTTTCAGAGGAATCTACAGAATATGGAAATTTACCAGGCAGTAAAGGAGCCTGTATTATGCATAGTTTTGCATTGCTCTATTTTTTAGCTCTGTATTCTTTATCAATGCTTCCTCAATGGTCCTAAAACTAAATGAATTGTGTTTTTAAGCTTGCTGCCCTGTTTTTAATTTTTACCTAAGCTTGCACTTGGCACTTGTGGAAAGACATTATCTATTTTTTCTGAAAGTAATGGCATTTGGGGTGGCCTTTAAGTTTTCTGCCAGAATGCATTCTGTGGTTTTGGACAAAATTCCACCAGAGAACTTTATGTCCTCGATGGGAGAGTTTTGCAATTGTGGTAGCATGTTCTCTTGTGATAAGAACAGCATTATCAACCATGCTCATCAGCCTATGTTTCCAGAAGAGCTATTCAGCTCCAGGTCATGGTGAAGTGGTATCAGTGGTGATTCCACAGAAGATATTTCTGGGAAGTTACAGTCAAATAACTTAATTAAAAAGTAAAATCTTCAATTTAATATGGAAGGTTCCCTTAATTAAAGAAAGGAGAAGATGACTCATATTTTGAGGGAAAAGTTTTTTCAAGATTTTTTTTTTAAGCAGGGTAAAAAAATATTGAATTTAAGAGTAAAAACTAAAGTTCAAATGCACTTTTTCAAGCAATCATAGTGCTAATCTTTCGTATTTGTAGATTTGCAACTATTCGACTGCATATGTTTGTTTATATATTAATATAAAAATGCATTAAGATTCTGAAATCCATTAAACTTTTTCCATTGATTTTATTAAGTTTTCAATGAGAACTAAAATAATTTTTAACATTAAGGAATTACTGACGTAGTTTTATGTTTCTCCTTTCATCTGGGCCTGTTAGAATCCAGAGTGGTGCCTGTCAGTAGGATTTCTTTTCACCAAGTTAAATGGTTGTTCTCAGTAAGTTGTAAGTGATTATGCATGTAAATTGGAAATAGTTTAATGGTAGCAGAATTTCTTATGTAAATCTGTGGAGAAGACTCAGGTAAATCAGGCAGATTGATAACAAAATAGACAAGCCTGAGACACTGACAGCGTTTTATTAATACAGTGTTCTCATCTAAGTGTAAATCTTGCTTCCAGAAATGTGTAACACTTGTAATTTAAATGCAACTGCAAATGCATTTGGATAACTGTAATTATGTCTTGATGTGAACTTTATATTTTAAATAGCAAGCAGCAGCAGTGTTCCCATCAATACTACTGTTAAACCGCAGTAGGTGCTTATCGTGCCTCCTGTCTTATTAATACTGCCTGAAAGCTTTGTTCCACTTGACCTTTGGAAGTTTCCAAAAGTTAGAGTTTGCAATTCAGCAGGTTTGGCAGAGGAGTATACATGATTATTCATATCATTGTTTAAACGGTAACCAGATGTGTCTTGTTTTTCTTCTTTCTTTCCCATTGTTTTTAAAGAGTGATGTTAATCCAAGATGTTAATCCATTTACAGGGTTTTTCCACTGCACCAAATTCCCCTTCGGTGAATTCTCGTTCCAGTAGCCTGGGTTCATCACTGTCCCTTGGTAACATCTCTGGAATGACAGCAAACCCAGAAGTGAAAAAGCGTCGAGCGCCTCCTCCACCAGTTTCAACGCCAGTATTGCCGAACACAGAGGTGAGGGGACAAGAGAGGACAGAAGCACAGGTAACAGTGACACTGCTGAATGGACTCCTTTCTTTGGTGTGCTGGGTACCATCCATTCATTCAACAGTCCTAAAGCCATTCCCAGGTATTTTGGTTAGCCGTTACCTACAGCTGACCAAAACTCCATCTTACAAGATAAGATTATCAAAAGTCTCAGTGTTTTGTACACATTTACTGAGCTCTCTTGAGACTGCCCTGAGTTTTCTGCCCTGTCAAGAGTCATTCTAAATCAAAACTGTTTTGTGAAGCAATATGCTAAGAGAACGAGGGTAAAGGAAAAGGTAAGGCAGAAAAGCTGGAAATTGGATAATGTATCCTTAGTGGCCAGGGCAGTCCTGGAGAACAGGTGAAAGCTATAAGGAGAGACGAAAACTTTCAGCGTACTGTTTTCTCCAGATTCTTGTCAGACTCTATTGCCTGTATCCTCGTTTCCAGTGCTGCCGTGGGATACCAGAATATCTGCTCTGTTTTCTGACTTGTGCCATGTGACCTTTTAAAGCAATGCTCTGGCTTTGCTTTTATAAAAGGTCAGTGTCTCGCAGTACATTATTGAGAATTAAACGAGAATGGAGGGAAACCTTTCTGAAGACCTAAGCCTTTGAAAAGAATAGAGCTAAGGGAAGAGTGAATTGCTCTTGCTTTTATAGTGACATTCAGGTGTGTGTTACTAAACCTGCAGAAGCACACGAAGTGTTCTGGTTCCACCAGTAACTAATAATATCATGGTCTAAATGTGAACTGTGGAAATCAGCATGTAAAGTTATATATGGATACCAAGAAAGACTGCAAGGAACCAATATCACCAAAGCTGTGTAATGTAGACTGACTCTTACCTGCTTAGGGCTTGTCACCTCTACCGCAGACTGATCTTTGGAAAACAAACTGTCCTAGTGCAAAATGGAGTCAGAAAGGAATCTTTGAGTTCACTACAAAGGAAAAGGAGGAGGAGCCTGGTGCTCAGTCTCACTCCTTGTCGCTGTTATATATCTGCATTAAGACGTGTTAAGCGCCTTCTCAAGTGAAGCATTCTGTAAGAAAAGTTGATGCACACTCTTGCTAAAGGATTGTGGACTTTTATTTTCTCATTCTTAGGTTTTCTGTGTGTGATTGCTGGAACATAGTGGTGTTTCATCTTTCAAAATTGCAATAAATGCCTTTGAAATAGCACTCATTTTTAGACACAGCTAAAGAGAAATAGCAGCATTTTTCTAGCAACACTTGTGCACTTGTTTCCTTAAAATTTTCTTTTGAAATTCCTGTGTAAATATTTTTACGAGGTTTCTTGCATCCCCCAGAGTTCATGTGTTTAAGGTAAATAGATCTTTTCATACAAAAATGCTATGGCATTGTAACTCCTAAGTTTATACAAGTGTGGTAATCACAGACTACATTATTCTGCCATTCTCTTTGGCTGATCTCCCTGCAGTATGACATTGAGATTCTAAATTGTGATGTACAATAGCACTGCAAATCTAAACTCTCCTTAAACATACTAACATTTGTTTTCAGCATTGTTGCAAATAGGTTAAAAGGCTGGTTTTCTGATGCCATTGGTAGAAGAGTGTGTGTCTTATTTTTCACAAGTAGTATACAGTACAGTATCACCTTCAAATTCTCTTAGTCTGAAGGAAAAGTTATGTTGAAGAAGATCATGTCAGGATTTTCCAAAGTCCATTTTGGGCAGAAGAAGTGTCCTGTGTAGCTGACAAAGCTAGTGTTAGTGAAGACCACAGTAGAGGTGCTAGAGTATATTTGGCTGCATTTGTTGAGTAAGGGACAATTTTTTTGGAAATGGTGGCGTAGGTCAAAATGTTAGAAAGTTATGGTGTGTGTCTGAAGCTCCCAGGCTGAATGTTGCTCAAAGGCTGCTATGCACTTGTAACAAGAATGGAATAGAATTAAAATAAAGCGATAAAAGAAATTAACAAGTTCCATGAAGCAATCAAAAACTGAGGGAAGAAATTAATTATTCAGTGTTATGGGGCAAATTAGCAATGGAGATATTGTTTATATGAAAACCCAAATAGTTCCATTTTATCTACGTGCAGACAAGTCAGTTTGCTGTGAAAGTAGAGTAAAAAATCTCAGGGTGTAAGTTTATTTCTTTAGTTTATGGGAAAGAATTAGCACTGATCTTATTTTTCAAGGAAGGACGTCAATTCCTTATTAATGGACTTCCTTCCATAAAAAGATAAGATGTTTGTTTAGAAAATTTATTTATGTGCAACTGTTACTAACAGGAAGATCCTGCAAAAGGGGAACATGTTTATTTCCAGTGAAGCTAGCACACTAATGGAAAATGAAAAGGTGGTATTCTGAACTTTCATAAGCTTTTTTCTTTATTAACTGTCTGGTTGGATAAAATTGTGTAGGAAATAAAGTACTATAGCTGTTATGAACACCTGTAACTTTCCAACCCAATAAGCCTGTTATTTTTAACCCATTGTTATGTTCCAGGCATAGATGATTCTTTAGGGTTATATATATCTCATTTCCCTGCCTAATGGTCCCAAACAGAAATTTCCATGTGTATGAAGACTGGGGTGTTTTAGTTTATGCTGTACATTTAGATTTTCTGCATAAGTGACTTATTGCAATATAATTTTACAGTCTTACAGCTTTTGTTCCTGTAGGGCTTAGGATAATTTATCTCCGTGTGGATAAGGCCCCTGCAGTAACTTTATTTACTTTTTAGTGCAACAACATTAGTTTTCTATTTCTATTTAAAGGTAGTGTTCCCTCTGTAACTATTTTAAATCTACCCTAGAAAATATTCATGTCTGTTCAGAGTGTGCTGAACATGCACTAAGTAGTTTGCAAAGGAATGCAGAGTCAAAGAAAGGAGTCTACAGATTTCTTCCCTGGAGACTTCACCACTGTTTTTCTTAAACTAATGACGCTATTTAGAATGATGAGAAGTCACTTGAAAAAATAATCTTCAAAAGGTTAGGGTATATAACAATTCCAGCACAAAATCCAGGAGCTTTGATGCTTACAAAGCAAGGAGGTCCTCTCCTTTCTTAAGCTGCAACACAGAGCCCACACAATCCAGAGAGTAGAGCAGAACCATGTAGGAATGAGTTAAAACTGAACACCCTGTGCAGTCTCTGTTGTCTGTCACAGCACTCCAGAAGATGTGCAAGCAGAATTTCTGCCCCTTCCCACCCCCAAAAAAGCATGCACCATATCAACAAAATATAGGAGAAGACCTGTATGAGTATGACAGTATAGACAGAGTACACAGAGAAAAGCCGCATGTGAAATCTGTGGCTTTTATAGCATCAATATAAGCATCTCCTTAGAGGCTTATTCAGTGATCTCTCCCGAAAAGAAATGTGTAAAAGAAGTATGTTGTTCTTGGAAAAAAAACCCTTTTGGAAGAACCTGAAAGAACTGTGAAATTGAGTTGAGTCTCTAGGAAGTCAAGAGTATTGTGCACTGGCAAGTTAGTTTACAGGAATAATTACTTTTTTGGTTTTTAACATGTATGGGGAAATACAGAAACTGGAGTGAGGGATGTGATCAAGTTGGCCTTGGGCTTTTCTTCAAGAGTTTTGTCGATAAAATTTTTATAGACAAAATTTTAGTTTGTTTATTCAGAAGAAGTTCATGGAGTTTTTGGAGACAACCTGGAGTTACGTGAGGAGTCTTCAGTGCCTTCAGGAGTATAAAAGCTCTGGTATCAACTTCAAATGTCAGAAATGAAACTTGTAGACTGTGATAAAGGAGCTGTGTGTTATTTCAGCTGCTACCGTTTTCAGAACAAAAGCACTGTAAATGTAACAGGAGGCATCAGGGATTTTTTCACTAGCCAGTCAAATTCCTGTACTAATAGAATAATATACCAAATACAATATTCTACCATTTGTGTCACAGACATTAATTTTAGTTGTTAAATGGCAAGACAGTGGGCTTAAATAAAAAATGTATTGATGTTTTTAGCGCAGATGAAGAACTGAACTCACACTTTTAGGTTATATTATAAACCAGCACAACTTTGAGATTTATTTACGTGTTTATGTAGTCTCCTGTATGTAACTATAGACAAACGACTGTATGTAGCATACTGTGGTTTTTTGCCCTGCTTCTTATGCTCCTCTCTTCTCCATTTAGATCACAAAGTTGGGTTGCTGAGGATGGTTGTTGACCCTAAATTATTGGTCAAGACCATATTTTAGAGCAGAATACTTGCACCCAGTGTTTTATCAAGGCTGATATTTTCTCACCAATTGTAACTTTTTCATTGAAGAGTGTTACTCAGCTGAACAAAAAGGCAACAGAGCCACAGGCTTACTCTCATGATTTCTGGCAGTTTTCTTTCCCATTGTCCATAGTTAAAATAAACCAATTCTACACCTGAATGAGACATTTGGCTTTAAGAGAATTATTGTAATGTGAACAAATGTAAATGAGATTTTTCGTATCTTTTCTGGAGAAAATAACATACACTAAAAATTTGCCGACTGTCTTGCTTATGTAGAAGATGTTTTCAGTAATTGCTGTGTTTTTGCCATCTTAGTTGATGATCTCTTATACTGACCACCACATAGGGTCCTCTCCGATGATTCTGCTGGCAGTCGTTGATAGGAGTGCTGCAGAGCAGGCAGGACCCTGGGTTGGGCACCCTATCTGTTTAGTAGCATTTTCATGGTTTTTGTAGGGTTGCCTTTCTCACAGCAGAAATTGTGTTACAGTACTATTTGTCTTTTTTTTTTTTATATAAGCTAATATAAATAGAATATACCAGGGATTGAAACCCTAGGTCCTCCCTGTTTGGTTGAGCATATTAGCAAGTGTGTCAAATGGAAGAAAAATACTCCAGTGAAATGTTCTTTCTGGAAGCCCTTGATTTTGTACCCATCTACAGGAAACCCTGAAACATTTGAAATGACACTGCAAATGAGCACAGCATAGAGTAAAAAAATACCTGGAATTCATTCTGCCAGCAAGAACCACAGAATAATCTTCAAGCAATAAAAATAAAAGAGAGGCAGTAAAGGAAATGTATGAATAATTTAATATTGAAATCATAACTAACATAGCAAATTTTTTCAAAGTGTTATTAAACTGTAGGCTCCTCCAAATGTTTAGAAGCAGTCCATGAATTTTCAGTTCTTGAATTTCTCATGTGTATGTGTGTATGCTGCAGGTATGGACTTGGAAGCTACTTGGAAATGTGACTCATAATCTTCCTCAGAAGTAAGATGTATTTTAAAAGCGTGGCCAAGATTTTTAGAAATGGTTAGCTCAGCTGTCCATAATTAGGAAGCTGATTTTGGAGCTTGATGTTTTCTGAACTTTTACGATGTCAGAAGCTACGTCTGGTTGCTCAGCAACTCAGTATCTGGCCACTGTGATTTTAATAACATATTATTTTTCAGTGTGCCACCTTCTGTCACCAAAAGAGTTTAAACTGAGGTTGTTAATACAAAAATCTGAGCAAAGCAAGCATTTCTTTCACTAATGTTCCCCCCGCACAGCAGGTTTTTTTGCACAGTTATCTTTCATGCGTGTTTGCACAAAGTGATAACCACTCATCCACCTTATATCTTTATAATCTAATGCAACAGTTTTGTGGCTAGCTGGCTGCAAGGATAATGTTGATTGATATGAAGTCACACTTTTACTGTTGTTCTTTCAGGTTTTCGAAATGACATATTTCCCTGTGGCTGCAAATTAAGCCTTAATGCCATGAACACACATCCTGTAGAACAGTGTAGAGTAAGTTCTTGCCATGTACATCTGTGTCAGTATGGATGCCACCAGTAGAGCTCTCTGTGTGCCCTGTGATTCTTGAATCTGCTTTGTCACTGGGTACTTCTAATAATCTTATATTTCAAATAATAATACTCCTGCAGTTGGCTCTCCCTCTGAGGAAGAGCTGAGTCTTTAGGAAGAGCCTTTGTTTTTGTGGATGACAACCTTTTTTCCTTACAAGTTTTCTTGGATTGTGAGAATTGTTATTCTGTAAGACACATGATATTGGCAGGCACTGCAGTTGTGGGAAATTGAGGGACAAAAGAATCACAGCTGAATGAGAACACCTACCATGGCTTCTTACAGAACTGAGACTTATTGTAGCCAGCTGTCTAAAATCCACTTAATTAACATCTCTAGAAGCACGTTACTTACACCAGCTTCTTTTCTTCTACTTCTTCTTTTGTGCATCTGTTGTAATTTAGTGTTGTCTAAATTTCACTCTGATCAGAGTCTTGTGTCCCAAGAGGAGAAGTTTCACATTAGTTTAGATTTACCTGGTTGGTAGAGCCTATTTTTTTCTAGAAAGTATTGCAGTCATACTTGAAGGAGGGGTTTCTTTTTTTGTACTGTAGCAGGATGCACTTATGCTATAGGTATTTTCTTCCCTTCTACCTTGTACCTTATTTCAGTACTTCTGTATAAGGTGCGAGGTAATGGGCTATTGATGGGGGACATGTGACAGATGTATTCTGTTTTAATATGAAGCCCAGAATCCAGCAAAAGGGTGGATGGCTTCAGATTACTTATCTCCCTTTCATAGGTTACACCTAAACCAGAAATGTCTACTAGAAGTCAACAAGATATGAATGCATGCTTTTTTTATCATCTTTTAGAGAGGAAGGGAGGTTTCTCTTGACTCAAAGGTCTTCTGGGTGAGGTCTTCTCAGCCTTTTTCTTATGACACATTTCCTTTCTCCCTTAAGTGTTCTGTGAATGTATTTTCATATTGCTTTGTGTTTTTGGTTTTTGTGGTGTGTGGTTTTTTTTTTTATGTGGAGCATCCAGAAGTCTCCTTTGATAACAGATACATTTTTTTCACTTTCTGAGGAAGGATGCAATGAATCAGATTTTGATGTAGGAAAAGGCTGTTTTTCAAAATGTGTCTTTTATTTCTACAACCTACTGTATCTTCTAGGTCACTTCTCAGGTTCTCGTAAGTTCTCTGAGGACAAGAAAGCAGGATTTATTCAGAAGGAGGAGGGAGAATGCTTGATTGACTTTTAAATTTGTTTAAAATGTTGATTTAAAGTTAATTAATGACTGGGTTTTTATGCCTTTTCAATTGTTCTGATTTAGATTTTCTTTTTGTGCACAGAGACCTGAAATGTGAATGCTGCATGGTATTTTTAGAAATGTCTTTGCCTTTGTTCATTAACTGAGGATGTCATGAGTGTTAGCTGTGATCTTCTCCAATCTTTGTGGCAGACTTGTTAGAAGTCTCAGGCAATATGTGATATCTCAAAAGCATTTTTGTGATGAGGGTAGGGATATTGAATCTTTAATAAAGATGCTCTTTCTCTGGAACACTGTTCAAATGCCCAAGTTATGCAAGCCTTAAAGAAGGAAGATAGTTTTTTTGTACTGGTGTTTGGATATTGGGTGTTGGAGGGCACATGTTACTGCTGTAAGATGCCAAATTAAGAGGCTGAGGACTTCTTAGACAATTGGCATGGGGAAGTATTTTGATAAGGTCAAAGAATAACTGTGTGTCTCTGTTGATGCAGATGAACAAATAAGTATTGATAAAGCAATTAAGAATGGGGATTATATTTGTTTTATTTTTTTCTATGTTTCACATCAAATTCATGTAGCAATTGCTTATTTTGGATGTACCAGGCTGTAAATATTGCATGGCAATTACAAAAGTTTTCCATTCGGCTTTTGGTATCTATTTTTTTTTGTGCTTTTCTTCCAGTCATTTTACCTGACATTTTAGTTAGAAGCTAATTTATTTCATTTATGCATTTCTTTAGCTGTTGAGAGTCTATGGGTATCATGGGGTCTTTTCCTCTCTTCACAGAACCATATAGAAATAATTTATTTTGTCTTACTCTTTGGCCAGAGACTTGTCTGTTAGTCTGGTTAAGTTCATAGGTTAAGGTTGCTGGTACAGAACGATAATGACCCTCAAGCTTGTGCAATAACAGAGAAGGAGTGAACACACAAAGAACTTCAGTTCCTCAGTCCTTTGTCCAAGGAGCACGCTGTAGTTCCTTTGTCTGACAGCAGCTGTGCGAAGTATTCTCAAGATGATGCACCAGAGACTGCACTGCTATGTGAAATAGGAAAGATGGTATAAAATAACTGTGTCTGTAGTAAATATCTTTCTACCATGTGGAGCAAAGAGATGGAGGAAAAACAATCACTGAATAATGCTGCTAAATACTGCCAATGCCACATTCTGGGTTCCCATGAAGGAATTTGAAAAAAATAGATGAAAGATATAGTTACTGTTCAGAAAGTATAAGAGAAATAACAAAAAAAAGGCAAACAAAAAAAAACAAAACAACAAAAAACGCACAAAAAAATCAAGTCTCTTTAGGTGGTTTATATACTGGAAAAAATTACTAGAAATATAATAGAGAATTTAACCAATTGGCATCTTTGTAAATATAGTGAATAGGGTAAATGTAGCTTTAGTAAAAGAGAAACCCTGCTTTACAACTCCCTTACAGTGCTCTTGATGCATTCAGGAAACAGATGGGTGTGATCTGGTTGATGCAGTCTGTCTGGGTTTCCACAAAGCTTCCAAGTTCCCTCATCAAGGATTTCATAAGGAAACCAAGTCTCAGGTCCATATTAAATAAGGTTATCTTACTCTTAAATAACATACACTAATGAAAATAAAAGAGAAGATTGCAGGTTAGGACTAAATTATCTGCTCATCTAGTGGTGTAATTTTGCAGCAGCCTTGGAGTATTTGACCATCCATGTTGATCATATTAAGAAGTGACCTGGAAAAGAAACAGTAAAGTGAGAAGTTTTGTTGTTTCTACTTGACTTATCAGATAGCAAGGACCAAAGCTGAGTATGAAAAGCAACAGTTGAAAGACCTTATAAGCCTGAATGGTGGGAGCACTTGCAGATGAAAGTAGTAAGTGTGAAGTGGTATGCGTGAGAAAAGGCCACTCTGAATTTTCCCTAAGACCTTGTAAGAAACTGATTTCTCAGTAACTGATTAGAAAGATCTTAGAATTAGAAGACATTTTTTGTTTGAAAAAAATCATCTCAAAGCTCAATAGCAATCAGTAAAGCAAATCAGATTCAGAGCACTTTAAGGGAGGGAAAAAGGGTAAAAAGAGTTTTATCACACCACTACTTTGTGAGCATTTTTATGCCATCTTAAATACTACAAGAGTGCTCGCCTTGTTTGAGAAAGATCTTGCAGAATAGGATGAGACTCATGGAAGGACATAAGGGGTGATCAAAGATGTGGGGTAGTTTAGTACTGGGTCAGTGGTGCAACTGAAGTAAACCATAATTCTTCATCTTGAAAAAGTGACTGAAGACTGTGGATAAGACTTTCACTTTTCAGCCAGCCATTACAGGAGCATTTGGAGCTAATAGGAAACGGGCAAACTCCCAAAGTCAAAGCATGTTGGTCTTCATTGAATTGGTCCACCAAGGTTGTTATGGACACTAAAAGTTTACATGGGCTTAAGAGAACAAATTCTGCAGGGATGACAAATCCATTATGAATTTTGAAAGGTAAATCACACCAGGAAGTCCCTAAAATTAAGATGGTTGGTGACCACAGAAGTATTTGGGAAAAGGTAGTATTGAACATAGCTTTTTTTCTTCTGCTGTCCTGTAGGTACCTGCCACAGTCTAATAAAGAAGCCTGAGCAGAACCCTTGATCTAACATATGCAGCTTTTTTTGAGGAATATTGAAGAGAGTTGTACCCAAATAATTGTCTCCTATGATCTGATATCACTCCAGAAAAGTCACTGGCAGCATTTGCAATGACTTCACTAGGTCTTCTTATCACTGGTAATTTGATGACCAGAAAAACATGTTTCTCATTAAAAACAGAAACAGCTGCCTCTGACTGCTATTCCCAATCATCAGTCTCTTTGTTTTGTGCTCCTAAGTGCAAAACTGCATTTGCAGAATGAAGCTGGAAGTTTTGCCAGTAAATCATAGGACCAATAAGAATTTTGCACCGTGAACCCTAAAGCAACTTGCCTGGTGTGCATTTTATGGCTTAGTAGTGTAACTGCAGTATCAAAGAGCCCCACAGGACTCTGAGGGTCTTATTTGCAGGCCCCTTGGGCTGTGTCTCAAAATACTGAGATGTACTTGCACAACTCTTATTACAGCTGGCTGGGAGCTGTGTGGATGATGTCCAGTGTACTCCACAGGACATGTGCCTTCCATTGGCAAAATAAAAAGCAGCATGAAAGATGTGATCCCTTTGCTTTTCAAGTAGGTATCAGATGCAGGTGCATGCCAGATATATTCTCTAGATTGCATGTCCTCTGAGGAAGGAACTGTTGAGACACCTCTGTCTTGTGCATTGATGGGGCTATTGTTTTATTTAGAAAATGATTATATTCCTACCTTTCAGGAGATAGAAAGTCAATAACTTTTGGTGTTTCCTCTGTCGATCCACTTTTACTTGAAGTACCAGGCAATATTTTTTTAAGAGTAAGGGTGGAACTTTTCTTAATGACTTTCACTTAATGGCCTCGAAAAAGCCACGCAAAAACTGTTACCCTTCACAGACATAAAATTTTGTGATGACATACATTAAGTTTTATAGAAACAATAGCCTCTGTAACCAGTCATAAACCCAAAAAGTTTTATATATTCCACATTTCCACTGGAGCTGAACCTGTTATCCTACTGTAGAGACCATTATCAAGGTGTACAGAACGAATTAGTAGAAACAAGAGTGAGTAGTAAAAGAAATCTGTGGTCTTTAAAATGCCCTATACCATGGTAAATTACTAAGAAATTAAAACTCACAATTAATTTCCACTTTGAAGGTGTTTTGCTCATTTTTTCTAAAGAGCTTTAAGCATTACATTCAGTTATCTGAATGAGAAATATCCAGACTTGTTCAAGTCTTACAAAACAATAATCAGATGGCAAACGTGAAGCCAGCTGACAGCACATCAGATAATGTTTGCTGTGCAGTTTGGATGCTTAATTTAGCTAACAGCTGCACTTTGGTTTGGATAAATGATGCAGGCCCAAATTAAAAGAAAAGAGTAAAGTGCAATGATGGCTGAAGGCTTATCTTGCTGTCATGTAAAGCATGAAATTTAGGGAGGCTAAAAAAAGCTACCAGAGAAAGGGAGTAATTTGTACTTCTTTTTATGATAGAAGCAGCTCCAAAAATTAATTCTGGTGTATGAGCACTTAAACACATTAGTTCTTTTAAAGTAGTTATTAAAAACTACAGCTTAAATGATACATGCAGTGTAGTGAATACTTTCTCAACATCTCCAAAGATTATCAGTCAAGGGTATGCTGTATTTTAATACTGTATTACAGAATTTTCTTCTCCATACCTCTAAAGTTCTTTTGTTTCAGTCCAAATTGCTGCCCATCTGCTTTATTGCTCCTAATGCTCAACTTCATATTGCTGCACATTTATTTAATAACAGCATGTGTCTCATAAAAAAAACACAAAAAGGCAGAAAGCATTTTAATGACTGTAGGTAACTCTTTTTAGGCAGCCAACTTATTTTCCTGCAGCTTTTTTGTCCCTCTTTTTCTTTCAGCTTTTTTTCCTGTGATTTTAAATAGAGTAAGGTGTCACAGTGTGATGAATTATTTAAAAGGAGTCTAAGCTTTCTCAGTTCAGAAGCTATTAACTACAACTATATTTTTTCCTAAAAAGTTTGTCCAGTATGAGCTAGGATGATGGTTCAGAATTTCAGTGGAGGCTTTTATGTTATCAAGAAGGTACAGCCTGTCAGAAGTGCAGGACATAAGACCCATTTTGCAACTACCCTTTGAGAATCTGTCTTCACTTAGATAATGTTCACAGTCAATTAATAGGTTTTGCACCAGAAAAGTTTAAAGTTTTGAAGTCTGCTTTAAAATAATATCTGTGTACAATGTGAGAGGAATCCTCTGTGTGGCCTTTTTGCAGTTTCAGAAATAGTATTTTTTGCAACTTCTTCTGGGAAATAGTAGCATTGTCAGTTCAGTGGTGATTTAAATTGCTTACCTCTTTACCTGAAGGCTGGACTTGGTGAAATGCTGAGTGCTTGACAATTTGACTTGGATAGGCTGCCACTTTAGAGGGGTTGGAGAATGGAGTTATAAAACTTTGTCAGGTTCCTCCATGATTTACTTTCCTGTTGTTTTCTGAAAAGTACTCCAGTCCAACACTCTAACCTGTGTAGCTGTAACCTCTGAATTGACATCAAAGTTGGAGTGACCTGGTAATGGTTACTATATATATGCACACAAGCAAGGTGAGCTTACAGTGTCTGTATGTTACAGTTTAATGTACGTAACATAATAATCATGCAAAAATGCAAGATTTGTTTGGCAGGAGGACTTCCACTTCTTTTTCAAGAAAACATATGTCTTGAGAGTTGAATCCTTTAATTATGTGCAAGAAAAATTCTTGGAATAGTCTTTTTGCCAGCATCAATAGCATTCTTGGTCTTTTGCAATAATGCAGTTGCTTCTGGCTGTGAGTTCATGGTTCACCTGCCAATTATTTCTGAACAGACTATACTACCTGCCTTGGGAATGATACCACAACTTACCATCTGGTGAGCTCATGATAGCATCACTTGACCTCCACATGTGGTCTCTGTCAAGCACTTCATTGAAAACTGGCAAGACGTTAGGGCCGGAACATACTGTTCTATGCAGCCCTGAATTTTGGCAGGGTTGCATTGCTCAGTAAGTAAACTTCATCTGGCTTGCAAGTCTCAGACAAATAGAACAGGCTGATGTCATCGTAAGCTTTAACTCTCATTAAAGAAGAAAGTATGTGTCAAGTAATTATGAGGCTTTGTTGGGCATGGTATTTAGGGGAAGTTAATAGACAAAGATCATTTTGAGCAGCGAGACTTCTGAAGAGCTGGCATTCAGTGAGCAGTGAAAAATGACCCTAGCGCTGTGCTTAATTTAGAAACTGGGTTTGCATCTTTTCAGAGTTTGCTTCTAACTCCACCTTACATATATCCTTAATTAAAAAGGTAAAAAAAAACTACAGAATAGAAAAACTAACAAAGTAAATGTGTACTGGTTCAATTAGGTTTAATTTTATGGCTTAATAGCATAGTCACTGTTTAGCTAAGCAAGAAAATAAGAGAAAACATCACAGGTATAATAAAAAAAATTCTTCTCTGCTACTACAAGCTATTTTTCACAGAATTGCAGAATTCTTAGGGGCATCTGGAGATCATCCAGTCCAGCCCCCCTGCCAAGGCAGGGTGTCCTAGAGCAGATTACACAAGAACACATCCAGAGGGGTTCTGTCCCAGACAAGGAGACTCTACAACCTCTCTGGACAGCCTGTTCCAGTGCGCTGCCACTCTCAAGGTAAAGAAGTTCTTCCTCATGTTGAGGTGCAGCTTCGTGTGTTTTAGTTTATGGCCATTGCTCCTCATCCTGTCACAGGGCACCTCAGTAAAGAGTCTGGCACCATCCTCTTTTAAGTTGCCATGGGTCACTTAGAGAAATTGGCACCTCATTTTTTTTTGCAGTATGCCTATCTCAACAAGAATATAATTTCTCACCTCCTGAGACTGAGTAGACAGCCTCTGAGTTCTGCTCAGCTCTATGTTGCTGAGACTTCCAGTTGTGGCTAACAAGTAATGTGCCATGATGTGTTCCTCAAACAAGTCTTCATGACAGAATCTATTTGTAATTTTGGATAATAAAATTTAACACTTCTGGGGGGTAGCTTGAAGTAGACCCACGTTATGCTACAGTCCTAATATTTATCTAGTTAACACTGTGGTACCATTTTGCTGTTCTCCCCTCTGTGCTTATAGACTGTGGAAATACAGGGTCTTTGGCTGGCTCATAAGTGCTGGAAAGAGCTAGACTTGAGTGGGAATTTGAAGGAGGCAGTGGGAAGGCAAGGCACAAATGAGGTGATCGTTAAAGGCCCCTTCTAACCCAAACCATTCTATGGATGTATCAAATTGGAAAGGAATTAGAAACTATCACTTCACTTACTGCCTAAACCATGTTTCCCAGGCATTCTATTTCCTGTGGAAGAAGAAGGCTGATAGGACAGGGTAGAACACTGGAAATAATCAGATATGTTTTTCCTCTAAATTGAGAAGACTGCCAAGGTGATTGCCTGGGACTTAGCACTAAGTGTCAGAAATTTAACTTGGCTATCTCTACAGAAGAAAATTTTAAGTCTAGAGAAAAAACTAAAGCTCCAAGGAAGTATGTCACTTACAGGAAGTAGAAAGGATAGTATTCTCCTTGCTCCTTGTCATATGTTTGTGTGCATTCCCTCCTACATTCTAACCCTAACATGTTTTAGGGCAAAAAAACATGGTTTTTTGGCAAAAAAAATTGGAAAAAGATGCAAAATAACTTTTACAAATCTTCCTGGTATCTCTGAGGTTTTTAAGGACAGACAAGCAGATCAGCCAATCATCCAGCCTATAATCCAGGATGTGAGACTGAGAAAGAAAAGATAATGTATAAAATTCTTAGTCTAGTACCTTTCCAAAAGGCAGTCAGTTAAGAAGATGACATTGATTGTATCAAANGCTAACAAGTAATGTGCCATGATGTGTTCCTCAAACAAGTCTTCATGACAGAATCTATTTGTAATTTTGGATAATAAAATTTAACACTTCTGGGGGGTAGCTTGAAGTAGACCCACGTTATGCTACAGTCCTAATATTTATCTAGTTGACACTGTGGTACCATTTTGCTGTTCTCCCCTCTGTGCTTATAGACTGTGGAAATACAGGGTCTTTGGCTGGCTCATAAGTGCTGGAAAGAGCTAGACTTGAGTGGGAATTTGAAGGAGGCAGTGGGAAGGCAAGGCACAAATGAGGTGATCGTTAAAGGCCCCTTCTAACCCAAACCATTCTATGGATGTATCAAATTGGAAAGGAATTAGAAACTATCACTTCACTTACTGCCTAAACCATGTTTCCCAGGCATTCTATTTCCTGTGGAAGAAGAAGGCTGATAGGACAGGGTAGAACACTGGAAATAATCAGATATGTTTTTCCTCTAAATTGAGAAGACTGCCAAGGTGATTGCCTGGGACTTAGCACTAAGTGTCAGAAATTTAACTTGGCTATCTCTACAGAAGAAAATTTTAAGTCTAGAGAAAAAACTAAAGCTCCAAGGAAGTATGTCACTTACAGGAAGTAGAAAGGATAGTATTCTCCTTGCTCCTTGTCATATGTTTGTGTGCATTCCCTCCTACATTCTAACCCTAACATGTTTTAGGGCAAAAAAACATGGTTTTTTGGCAAAAAAAATTGGAAAAAGATGCAAAATAACTTTTACAAATCTTCCTGGTATCTCTGAGGTTTTTAAGGACAGACAAGCAGATCAGCCAATCATCCAGCCTATAATCCAGGATGTGAGACTGAGAAAGAAAAGATAATGTATAAAATTCTTAGTCTAGTACCTTTCCAAAAGGCAGTCAGTTAAGAAGATGACATTGATTGTATCAAATTAATTGACAAAGTTGTCAGAAGAAATACGAACTGCACTGCCACTATTCATCTTACACTCTTATTGATGTTCATTTGTTCTGGTAATTGTATAGTTCTAGCTAAAATGATGTGCATAAATATGAGAATATGAGATTAAAATCTGGAGGTTTATTTTGCCTTTTTTTGTTTGACTTTTCTAGAGGAGAAATGAATATTGGTAACAAATCACTTCGTGGTGGTTTTAAAATGTGACTTTTAAGTGTTTGAGAGGGTTTTCTTCCCCCCTAAATGAAGACACAAATGAGGAGAATTACATTGTATTCTGAGAAACAGAGGAAGTTCAATTCTTTGCCAAGGCAAACATCCGCAGACTTGTGTAGTCTACATGTTTCAATGCATGTGAAAATATTTGGTGTTGTAGAGTGATTTCCTTGAGTGGAAATAATACTGCAGCTAGAAATGAGATTTTGCAAAGAAGGAAATCACAGCTATCTTAGTAATTTAACATCTCAGGTTTGTTTATGGATAGTTTCCTGTCTGACACATTTAACAGAACAAGTTAAAGGGTTTAAAGATTAGAATGACATTAATTTTTAACTGTCCTTGACTGTGACATTTCACAAAGGGCGTGTTCTATAAAAACAGATGGAAAAATGAGCTTGCCCCTTCACCTTGTGCTGCCTTTCTTGTGTTAACTGATTTAGCTTTCTGTCACCAATCAGCCAAGTGTTCAAGGACATACTTGCCTTTTGTCTTCTTTATTTTGTGAATAAAATAGCACAAGAACATAGAAATTTCTGTGAATTCCAGTAATACTAAGCTTTTATCTGTTATTGATGGTGCCTAGAGAGGCTGATCTGGAACAGAAACTAGACAGTTAAAGAAAGATACACCTTGGGCAGTACAAGAGCCTGACCAGGGTTACACCTAGGATGGATCCAAGATGGGTCCCGGTCATGAGTTTTTACATTTTTATAAGTTTTGGTTCATCTACATATTGGGGTCAATTGTCCAATTATGGCTCCAGGTCTTGAAGTCTCAACCCTCTGGCTTGCCCCCTTCTCTTCACTATTGTTTGTGCTTTTTGGGTAACAGTTGTTTTTGATTCTCAAGGACATCATTGAGACCTAGGTGTTTTTGCAGTCAGAGTTTGATTTTTGATAATCAATATTAAATTTTGCTATAAAATTCTGTTTGACACCAAAGTTATATAATAAAAAAATTAATCTGAAATTAAGCCTGTAGGCAAAATATTGTGATATGTGATTAAAATATTAATGGTAGGGATATTTTCAGAAGGCAGATGCAGTTTGTGCTCCAGTTCTAAGGCAGATTTCCCAGAGTGCCTGAGCACTTCCAGCAGCAAAGCATCTCGGAAGCTGAGGCAGGGGATGCACTTATCAGGTGAGACAGACACCTGCACAGTACAGGGAAGCTCAGTGCGCAAAGTCAGGAGGAAGCCCTCTAAGAGAGAGTAGTGTTGTCAGGACTGAAACATGGTTGTCCTGTTCCTAGAGTTGCTTACTGTTGTTGTGAACTTAAATTCAGTAGCTTGGGAGTCTCCCATCTAAATCTGTTCTCCAGAGGAGCGATGTGTCCAGAGTTACAGAAGCTGTCATGTCTGGTTGGTCCAAATATCAGTCCTGCTATCCTAGCATACTTAACTCACATATACTTAAAGCTAAGCCTACTATTATTCATTTTATTGCCAGGCTTGTAAGATCCAACACATCAACATAGGCAGAAGTAAATGCAGAGAAACTGTTTGCTAATTTCGAAAGCGTAGTAATTTCTATGTATTTTAGCAAAATGACAAGTTTTCCAAACAATACACTCTTTAATTGTTTCAGTGTGGTAGACTTTTTATTATCTCTGTGTCTGTTGTTTTGGTAGTATGTTGTTGTATTGCATGGTATCCCAGTAAGTGTTTTAAATAGCCCACACAAATGCATTCTGCAATGTAAGGATGCACTTCTGGGAGACATCAGGCTGCTCTCTTTGAATGCACTTTCTAATATAATTGTGTTTTAGTGCACTTGTGTGCTTATGGATTAAACATTCATCTTTTAATCAAATGAAACAGGATACTACCCAGTAAGGAAAGAAGGTAGAGAAGTTCAGTGCTGACTAGACAATTTTTATTCAATGTTGCTTAAAGTGGTCAGCCTCATGAGTTGCTCATACACCCAGTTTTGAGAGTTCACTGAATTTTCCTTTGTCAGTATCGTGAGAAGACTAATGATGTATGACCTGTCCAGGAAATATTAGGCACATGGGTAAATGTTGTATAAGACACACTAATGTTCAGTTGGGACTTCTTGTGGTTTCTAGTGCTAGGCATGTTGAAGCATCTGTTGCCCTGTGAAAATGCAAAATCAGCTGGGCAGAACAGCTTTTATATCATCAATGTTAGTGGACAGATTTATGTCTCCATTCTGCAACTGAAAGATTTATCTGTCTGATTTTCCTGGAGCAACTCCTTTTGTATCCAAATATTTTCTTCTCAATTGCTTTAAGTTATGTCATAGGAATATGTCTTTAAACCCGTAAGTCTTACATACCAATCTACCACTTGTCTTTCATAGAATATTATAAAGGATTAGTGCAGTTGTAGTTATATCAAGATTTTAAAGGCGATTAATGAAACAGGTGTCTTTTTTCTTTTAGAACTTCTTGTAAAATGACTCTTCATTATTTCAAGATTTCTTAACATTTTTTGCAAGAGGAAGAGGTTTGAGATGGTCTCACACGTAGTTTGGGATGATACTGTTGTTTTTTCAGTTACAGGTTAGCTCTTGTGGTTTTTTTTTTTCCTTTGGATTGCATTTAAACATTTTTGGAATTCAGTATCAATATCATCAGCAGGTGTATCAGAATCTGGCTTGCTTAAATTAGAGTGTGTGTATAGTCAGTGTGGGAACTGCTTTGTAATGAGGGTGATTGAATCCATGTGTCCCTTTCCCAAATCTTTTTCTTTACTTCTAAAAATAATCTCTACAGTCATTGACTGTTTCCATGAATAAGACAATTTGTATACAAATTAGCCAATTCCTCTATAAAACAGTAAAAGGTCCTGATGTGTAACATTGCAGAAAAGGAGAAAGAAGCAAAAAAGTTTAAGGACTTTCTTCACACAGTTTATATCATATACTCTACAATTTTTTATTTGCATATGCTCAACGATCATCTGACATCCCTTAAAAGCAATCCTTATTCCAAACATGATTCTATTGCCGATATATCTGTATCATCTCTAGCTATGTTGTTTGAGCAGAAAAGAAATTGCTTTAGGGAGAACTTTGTTAAATATCGAGACTGGAAAATTCTTAGGTTTTCAAGATTTTTCCTTTTCTATGGCAAAACGATAGGAGTGATAGTAAAAGGAAAAATCTGTTGCCATAAGAGAAATGTTCTTGCAATGTTTATGAAAATACTGGAAAGACTGGTTTGGATTTTGAAACACAAACTATGCAAATTAATGGTAAAGTTTCTGGCTTACAGAAGGGGGCTCAGTTTTTGGAGCTGTAAACCTACAGTGAATTTTGGCCTTGTTGGGTCTGTGGATAAAAGAAAGTTGGTATTTACCAGATGACTTAGTACTTTTTAAAATAAGCATTTCTGTAAGAAAGTTTAAAAGGGAAGAGCTGACAAAATCAAAACCAGTGTCTGGCCTGTAAGCAGCGGACAGGCAAGGCAAAGGACTGGAGCTCACACTGGAAATTTATCTGAGAACCTCCTTCTCTTTGAATGCTTGATGAAATTTCAGTAGTGGGGACTTTTGTTTCCTTGGGCCTCCTTTAATATTTTTCATTACTTCATATTCACTGCAACCTGACTCAAACAAAATACTGAACTTTTACACATGAGGAAACTTAAACTCAGTTTGCACATGCACTCTTACAGTGTCCACAGATTGTTTGCAAGTAGGGTGACTGTGAAATGCTAGTGATTGAAAATTTCAAGCACTGTCCTTGTTAGGATTCTTTTCCACACAATTTTGACAAGTAACCTCCCCACGATGATGTTGTTGTGCTCTAAATATATTCTCAAATCTTATCTCAAATTTTGGTAAGTATCTTGAGCTTTCACAGTAGGAAAACACATTTATCACATTGCTCAGATATTTTGTCTGCAATATTGGAAGTATTTTTCAAAGAGCATTTGAGCCCTGAATGTCATGGATTTTTTTTTTTTAATTGTATGTGGTCTTATCAGTAAGGGAAGAGAAATTACACTGTTTTTCAGATTTGGGTCCTTTTGACCTCTTATTCATCTCTAGCTCCGTTCATGGTATTAATTATAGTCAGAATTTAATGAACATCTTCTCAAATTATGTATTTGTTGTAAAAGGAGCTGATCTAAAAATTTCTTGTTTATAAATATAGGTGAAGCACAAGTGCTATGACTAGGAAATATTCCGTTAGACTCGGAGAGGGGCTTCTGTAACAAAGTTTCAATGGGAAATTACTCCAAATAATGTTGTTAAGGCTTGATTTCTTTGTAAAAGAAGCAGCCAGCCATAACGAATTATTTTCGAGTTCTATTGGTTTTGTATATACAATTGGAAGACAGAAACAGAATGTTCTTTGTGCGTTTTCCATTTATGTTTAGCCTCGTAGGTTTACCAAAATTGAGCTTAAATAAATGATAGTTTTAACAATTTTTATGATCTGTTCTTGAACTAGACACTTCTTACATACATTTTAGCATGACTGGCTTTAAACAAGCTTTTCATCTTCTTTATGGTGTTTGTGAGGAATACTGCACTTAGCTGACAGTATAATAAAAGCATTTTTGTGTGTGTGTTTCAGAAACTTTCATTATTGCAGTCGTGCACTGGCTATTTCCTAGCCTATTCTTTAACTGTAGCAGCATGATCATCCATACATCTATCTAACGTTCCTCAGAAGATTCAGCTAAGTAAGAATACACAGAGTAAAAAGGATAAGCCCGCTTCTAACAAGGATCCTTTCTCAATAGGAAAGCAGTTATGTGTCTTTATGTCTGGGATTCGACTATACCAAGCTAACATCTTTCTCTCATCTGATACTTGGAGAAGGGTGATTAGTGATCTGTCATTGTAAGTGGGAAGACACATTTCCTTGCTTTCTGCCTTGATTCTCAGGATTTCCTAGCTTTATCTTTTTAATCGCCAGTCCAGCCATTTTTTGTCCTAAAATAA
Organism: Phainopepla nitens; assembly: GCA_013400175.1. Lineage (NCBI taxonomy): Eukaryota > Metazoa > Chordata > Aves > Passeriformes > Bombycillidae > Phainopepla > Phainopepla nitens. The sequence goes on from VXBQ01002607.1 coordinate 261,892, forward strand.
AATGACCTTTCTGTCTGGAGGGGGAGGAGTGAAGGTGGAAGCTGCAAAATGCCATTAAACAGCTGCAAAAGTCAAGCTTGTACTTGTGAAGTGTTGGGAAAGTTCAGATGGTGCCTGCCTCCCAGATGATTCAAGTTTTCTCCATAGCTACTGAATTTTTCAGTCTTTGTAGTAATCAAAATCCCCACTTTGATAATTTTCTTTTTTTTTTTTTCTGTAAGGTAGTATCCTGAAGAATCAAGATACAGTATTAAGTGCCTACCATGTTGGTTGTTATTTAAAATGCAGGGCAGAAGAATAGGATTTTTATTCAAAGTGTGTATTTGCCAATTTCTTCAATAGAGAAGAATGAAGCATTAGGTGGCTGTCCTTGGTGTGATTCCCCTCCAAACCAAAGCCTGTTAAGTCTGTTTCACTGAAGGGAGTTTCCCATGTTCAGCTCAATATTGGGCATTCTGTTTCAGCTTCAGTTAGTTGTAGTTAGTTCCTAATCTCTACAGGCAGTTTCTTTGTCAGGGGAAGTGTCCCATCTTAATACAGAGCAACACTATAACATTGGACAAAAGTTGTTCAGTGGAGCTCTAAAATTTTGCTGCATCCATTTTGAGCATTTGGTGTGGTGCTCCTTTCTGGGTATAAGTCAAATGTTTTTTAAATTCTGTGAAATTTGGTGACTAAAATTTAGGTCCACAAAAACACTAGTTACTCCTAACATTATTGCCCATTTGATATGCCTAACTTTTTCTAGATTGGCCTCACTGGCTTTAGTCATCTTATCTGGTGGAAGTTTAATATCAAATGCTGACATAATCCATGATAGTAGGAATTAGGACCAGGACACCTTTCTTTCCCACCCTTGTTTGGTGGGAAGCTGGAGCTCATCCTGGTTGCTGTGCTCTATGTCCAATGGAGTACTACCAAGTTTCTCCCATGCAGAATGCAGATTCACCAAGGGATGGAGAGTGTCCAGTTGTCATGTGGCATGATGATTTAAGCATAATCCTCAAAGGTGGGAACAAAAGGGTTCTTTTTTTAAAATGTAAGACCCTCCTGAAAAAAAAAGGAAGGCTAAAGTGAAGGAGATTCTTTTTATATCCTAATCTTGTTTATTCTCAGATTTTGTTTTTTACTCAGTGTAGGAAAGGAAGCCTGTAAATGAGTGCCTTTCCTCTGAACTCTGGTGGTAGATTTAAGCAGTGTGAAGCTACGATTTGTTTAATGAAATCTCCCACAATTGTATTTTAAGGGTCCATTCATCCTCTGGATTAAAGGAAATATTATGAATATTATTGTTATTTTTATTAATTAGGCCTTTGAAATAGTAGAAAACCACCCATGGTTCTGTATATTAGATACAGAAGTATTGGGACAGACAGAGCAGTTAAATCAAAGAAGTGAAGACTTCTTTGGAGGAATGCCAGCAGCATATCATATGTAGGCAGCCACCATTACTCTCTGCCTCAGCAAGGCCTGCTACTGACTACTGTTGTCAGTACCTTTTAAATATGGAAATTCCACAGATTCTCCTACATGGTTTTATTATTATTATTTTTCTGGAAAAAGGAAGTAGAGCTAAGTTCCAACAAGCTACAGAAAATATTATGCAACCCAGTGAAACCCAAGTAATTTGTAATAACATTTTTCTTATTTTTAAAAGCAGCATAAACAGTAATGAAGTCTTGGCATGTCAACCAGCATGTTGCAATTATTGGAAGCCAAAGTGTTACAGATCTTCAAAAGCATTTCTGTGAAGTCCAGTGAGCATGAATAGAGTACAGTGTGATCTCATATCATCATGCAAGCCATCAATTCCGATTCTTCCCTCAGAAGTCCTTAGATAAGAATTTGAGAGGAAAATAAAAGAAATGAGAGTTTATTCACTATACATGCCAATTGGAGTATTTAACCATAATTTATGGTTTGAAGAAACCAATGGAAGATGATCATATTATGGCTCAAGCTTCTCAACACACCATAATGACATACTCTGCTTCACTGAGTGTTGGGCTCTCTAGTTCACTTTTTCCAAACTCATCAAATGCCTACCAGACTGGTATTTCTGCTATGACACTCATCTGCAGTTCTTGTCTCTTTCCTCTTCTGAATGCAATATTACTGTAGTTCTTTAATCTCTGGTTGTCAAGCATTATATACTGTGCTGAGAAATTAGGTCATATGGCAATCTTTTTTTTTTTTTTGGATATTGAAAATTTACAGCATCAACAAACTATATCCTTTACTGTGCTTATTTTTCAACTTTGCTAGATATCACATGGAGCATCCCTGAATGATTTAAGGAAAAAGAAGAGACGTGCCCCTCTTCCACCAACTGCATCTGCTCCACCCACTCCCGCCGTACCAAACAGGACAGAAGACAGGGAAGACAAGAGGAAGAGCACAATGGGTGAGAGGCGTTCTTTTCTCCTGAATAACCCTATTCATGTGCTTTCAGTGCTCACTGTTTGAAGTTGCCTTAATTCTGTTATGCTGTGAGTTTGGAAACTCTTCTAACTTGGTGGAAAAAACTACATTTCTCTGCAGAATGAAAGTCTGGAAAGAGGTGTTTGTGTATTACATTTTTTTTTTTATTTTATTTAATGACACTGTTCAGAGTACCTCAGGGTAGTAAAATGTAGATAACGCTCATCAGATTATTTGAATATTTGGGACAAACTTTATGTACAAAAGCAGTAGCCCTGGGCCTGTTCTGCACCTTGAAGGCCATGATTGGTTTGCTAGTAAATGGAAATAGAAAAATAGTAAATGGAAATGCTAATAAATGGACGTAGGCCAGGCAATACTGAATGCATCTGAAGCCATGAAATTCTGCTAGAATCAAAGTACAATCAACTTGGTTCAGTGTTTCCATGTATCTGAAGCCTGAAGACATTCGGTTTTCATATAGTCCTCCAACAGTTTGACATCAACTGCCCATATATAGGTTTTTTTTAAAATTTTGTCCTCATTTTTATTATAAATCAATATCTGATGGATCTTCAGCTAATCAGTTGAAGAAGAGAACTGATGCTGTCAAAGGAATGCCATACTAGACTCAACAAAAGAAACTGTAACTTCAGCTGCTTGTGGCACCACGTTTGCTCACACAGGAACCAGTTAGTACATTCTCCCAGACCTCTGTTGTTATGTGCCTGGTAGCTTGTTCAGATTGGTGAGAGTTTGGCCTGAGTGAGGACACCAGGATTATGCTTCTAGTAAGCTAAGTGATTTTATAAGGGGTCAAGTTATGAGATAATGACCCTGAATATTGGAACTCATTTTTCAGTACATTAAGAGAATCATTCTTCAAGTGCTGTAATGCACTCAGTGCACTTCAGTTCATGCCTTTGACCTCATGTTTCATAAAATGCCTAAGACATACAGATATGACATTCTGTCATACATAATTGCTTACATTACAAATGCCTCACAGTTTAGAAAGAAACCTCTTGGCTTTGTTCCAACATTTATTTTCAGTAAATGCTTCACATTTAATGCCTCAGCATTTATGTAGCAGCAGGAGTCCATTATCATGTGACATATTCGACTCCACTGACATCTCTTATTTAAACTCTCTAAGGGCAGTGTTATTGCTGGACCATATAACACAGGAGTTTTTAGCAAATTGGCTTACTTTTAATCACTACACCTGTCACGCTTTACCGCTTCTCACACTTTGCCCTACTGCTGGTCACTTTTTGATGGCATTTGTTGCTTTAAGTTTTTATAAGTGTTCAGGTTTTTTTGTATTGGTGCTCAAATGTTACAGATGAGATACAGCAGAGCAGAGTGCTTCTAGGTACATAAGTGCTTGCTGGCCAGACTCTGCTCATGTAGGATTCTGTAGTATCGTTTGCTTTAATGGAGCCTTATTATTTTACGCTGACAAAGAACTCGTCCCACAGTAGCCCTGTCTTCAGTGTTTTTTGTTTGCTGCTGCTTTCTTGAATGAATGTGTTCATTAAAAAGAAAAAATGTTACAGCCGGAGAGGGCCAGTAAAACAGCCTCTCTTCGGGGCCCTTGCAAGAAAACAATGAGAAGGCACAGATGGCTCTGAAAGCATGAGAGAAAAGCTGTGAAAAAAGCAAGGCTCTAGTGAGGGGAAAAAAACGTGTTGCAAGAAATAGTCAGCCACATGATGGAAAAAGTATTAAAGATACCTGTGTAGCTCTCAAGTTAGCTGTATGAATCACAGCAAAAGATCCTGTCAAAAATACTTTCAAACTGGCAAATTCCCTGTAGTATTCAAAGATCGAATCATTTATTGTGACACCAGAGTATTGTGCCAAATTTCCTCAAAGCAGTAAAAAAGGGCTTGCACATATACCAACATTAAATTGTATCTCTGGAAGATACTCCTCTGGAAGCTAGTGACTCCTAAGTAAAAAATCGTAATGATTTAATCTTTTTTCTTCTCCCATGGTGCTGCTTCCCTTCTCAGCAGCCCCAAAGCACAAGCAGGAGAGTGTAGGAATGGATCAGACCAAACATCTGTCTCTGGCAGCATCTATCTTCAGCAGTGACCACAGCACATGCTTGAGGTAGGGTATGAAAGCAGAATGAGCAGGAAGTCATGGTTCCTCAGTGCACTTTCAACCTCAACTGTCCAAATAAGTTCTGTACACTACAAACTGGCAGCGACTCTTTAATAGTGAAAGTGGTTCACAGTGTACAGTGCAAAGACGCATTTATTTGTTTAGTTATTGCACATAGTGTTGAAATAATCCCCCAGACAAAGTTATGGGCATTTCCTTTGATAGCTTCAAACACTATTTTGCAAAAAAACAACTCAATTGCTTTTCTACAGCGTCAAAATAATGAAAACTGACTCAAAAAGAAGAATAGAAAAACCTGTAAGATACCTACTTCAAAATAGTGACCTAAAGTATCTTTCTCTCTCTCAGGGAGAGTCAGGAAAATAGTCACATAAAGTATCTAAGAGGTCAACAAATTCAGGCAGTTTGATGCTTCAGAAGAGAAACACATTTTTCACATTTTCTTACACAGTTTTTTTCAACTTTTTTGTTTTGCTTGACTATTTTTCTCCGTCCTTATGCCTGCCAAAACAGATGATTTTAACTGTTAGTTGTAATGTACGTGTATGTGCTGGACTCAGTTCTGGTCCCACTGCTTTTGGTTTAAGAGTCACCTTTTCCTTCTCCCTTAATTACTTGGATGTAAATAAGAGCAGAATTAGATCCAGAGACACTTTGGATGTGGGTAAGGGAAAACCAATGTGTTTTTAAAAAATGACAGCGAACAGAGTGATCATTATCTTGCAATGAAGTAACAAGTCAATTGATCCCCCTGTAGGTGATGGACGGCAGGTGCCACAAAAGCCTCCTAGGGGCACCACTCGTGGTCCCCCCCAGTTAGTCATCCCCCCACCCCCACCTTACCCTCCTCCTGGCAGTGACATTGTGGATCCAGCAGTGTGTTACAAAGAAGCAGATGTTACAGCACCAACAGAGCTGGTACCTAAACGTATGTTTGAAAATATATGTATTTGCATTTCCATTCTTTTGATGATTACTCTCAGGGGTAGCTTTTCCAGACTTTCCTCTCTGCTCTTTAGACATCGGTGTCTGTTTTTCCCCCTTTTTCCAGCCTGTTGTCTTTCAAAATGTCCAATGCAGTGTAACTAATTAATATAAAGTACACAAAAGACTTGTTTGGAGAGAATTTTGCATGTGATACCTGGTCATTGTACAGAAGCATTTTAAAATAACCATTGAACTTTGTTGCTTTGTTCAACTAAAAAAATAAAAAAATCTGTTGTCTTTTATTAATTCCCCAAGTTGGTTTTTCCATACCAACAATTTTTTTGTCTCGCCAGAGTCAAGTTCCTTTGAGAGTCAATAGGTCTGTCAGTCTAGGTTGAAAACTGCAGTGTCTTCCTTAAGAAAATTAAACCATTTACAGGAGCTGTATATTGTTAAAGACCTTCCTGTCCTAATGGAGACATCTTTCTTGGCATCTCTGGGTCCTTTGTGTGCTCTTCACCTTGGGGCATAACAGTCATCAGACAAAGAAGTACAATATTTTTCACATCCCCGTGTACTTGTGAAAAGCATGTTTTCATGCTGCTTTTTCGTGCTTATCCACTGACTGCCTTTAAATCTTTGTACACAATCCAAGTCTTTGATCATGTATTATGTTCCCTGTGGGCTTGCCCTGCACACCCATGTAGAGCCAGTAAAAGCAGCAAAGCTCTGCACGTTATGACATCTCATGGATACACTTCCTTTGAAGACTAAGAGGGTGTCTCCTAACCATGGGATAGAGAAATGTCTCCATTAGCTACTAATTTGACAGAAGGTCTCTTTCCAGGACTTTATTTATCAAAAGTACTCTGCAGGTTGCAGTTACTCTGATAAATTAATGTGGGTGTGTTTGCTGTTGATTACCAATTAAATCTAAAGCACTATTTTTCAAATCTGTGATGAGGAAATACAGATTGGTAAGTTTTATGGGCGCTAACGATGGAAATTGAGGGGATCATACTAAAAGAAAACCTGAATCTTATTGAGGATTAACCCTAAGACATCTTTATCAGCTTATACACAGAAATCATATCATACTTAAAATCATTTTGTTCTAAATACCATCAGCTTGCCTACAATCTTTTCTTTATTAAAAATCCATTGTGGCCTTCTTTGCATTAATATTTCTGCTTCATTTGAGTTTCTATCGCTGTTATTTTGCAATGCTTTCCTGATCTACCTTGCTGATCAAATATGCTTTAATCAATGCAGCCTTGATGTAATCAGTGTGATCATTTGCTCTTAAACAAACACAGCATCTCAGCCAAAAGGATTTGATTAAGCTTGTACATAGAAACATAACATGAGTTTTTATTGTCCTCAATTTACTGAGAGCAAGAGCTTAGTGGGCACTTATTTTAGACTTAAAGCATCAGCGTTGGAGAGGGACAAGTTTTAGCTCTGTAATTATTCTTTGTCCTACCTAGATAAAGATAAGTGTGTAGATTTACACAAGAAAAGCATGTACAGAGGTACCCCTGAGACAGCAGCACGTAGGACAGATGCTAATTACATTGCCTAATGCCATTCTGAAAGGTGCTTAGATACCGTAGTGATTGAGATGTGTAAGAACAACATTTTGCAACGATATGTTTTATTGCCTGGGAATGCCTCAAGCGGTGCAAATAAGATTTGGGCGGTAGATTCAAAGAAGAACAAAATTTTCAATCTTCCTAACTCTAACCTCAGTAAATGTGTTTTCTCATAGAATAAGGTGGGGAGGAGGAAAAACTGCTGATGCCAGCTGTTGATAAAACACATGTTTTTTCTGAAATCAGTCTCAAAATATCTTTCTCTGATAACAGTTGAGGTCTTCCTTTGCTGGGTGGGTGATTGTCAACAGTATGTGTTCCATGAGAAAAAAATTCCCATTTAGAAGTTAAATTTCTAAGATCATGTAGAATTTAAATTCTCACTCCTTATGATCTGCACTGTCTGTGAAGGACTGTGCTTCTGTTCTTCTGTCCTTCTGTCCTTCCCAGCAAACACACAGTTGTCTCTGTGTGCTCTGGGAGACACAGGTTTGAGGGATTTTCATTTCTTAGAGAGTGGTGGCAATCGCTGTTCATTGACTTTTCTAATTTTTTGTGGAGTGTAAGTGATTAATGAGTATGGCCTTTAGTAAGATACTTGAGGTTTTCTGTATCAAATGGTAAGAATCTCTTCCACAAACAAGAATAAAAAAGTTCCTTGCAGTTTTTGCTCTTAAATCTTTTTATTCTAATTACATGACCTTTTCTCTAATGTTTGGTCTGGTAGAACCTTAGCTGCATGTTGTGTGCATGTTTAAATTGATGTCTTTATGGGATTCTTTCTCCTTCCTTATCTTACTAATCAGATTGTTCACGGCCTGATTCTAAGATTGGCTGTACTTTGGGAACGCAGAGATGGAGATTGTTGCATGGTGTTTGGTTATGTCACATTGCTTGTGAAGTTCCAAGTGTGTGAGTTGATGGTAAGCTCTTTACTACTTTCCTGAGGTAAAGAATGCACGTAGTGAAAGACTGCTGCACCTTGACAAGCAACTGAAACATGCTGCCTTGAAATGTCAGCCAGCTCATTAGAGTAAATTCAGTATTCCTGTGAAACTTCACATTAGCCCTTTATTTGGCTAGTTATGAACTATCATTAAGATATGCAGTAAGAAATAAAAAGCTCTATGGGAAAGAATATACAATTCACCTTCATTTAGAGTGAGATACTCAAATTTTTCACTCTGGCACTGGATAAAGTACTAGTGAACTCAGGGCTCACACTGTGTAAGGGCTTGACAGCTGATTGATTTGTGTATTTCAGAAAGGGCTCTGTCTTTGAAGAAATGAAATAATGATTTTAACCTTTCCTTGTTTTTAACTATAGATCAAAATAGTCAAACATCACTTAATTAGAAGGTTTTTAAGGGGTGAAGGAGTAGGTACACTATTTTATTTTCTGATGACATGACATGCTACTGGTTGATGAATAAAACCAGGTTAATTTTAAGATACTATGAGAACACTAAAGAGCCCTGTCCCTCTATCTAATTTTTAATTTTTCTCATTATATCACTGACACATGAACAGGTAATACAAGCCAGTTGACAAAAACAATGACAGTTTCACAAACAGTTCAGCATTATTTCTCCACTCACCTTAGATATGTATCTGGTCTTTTACAGGGCTAGATTAGATTGTAAGAGTTGTGTTTTGTTAGCTTGAAGCAAAAATGAGTAGAAACAGAGCAAACTTCACTCTTACATGTGGCTCTAAATCAACTGAGAACTGAGGGCTGCTGTGCAGGCAGTTTTGCTGGCTTGTCATGGTACACTGCTTCATAAGGCATGTGTTAAGTGACCCGGCCTTTTCTTTCTCAGAGGTGGTCTTTAAAGCAAGAACACCTGCAGGTGTAGCTTAGGAAGCTTTTATTGCCATCACTACTCTTGCTCATTCAGGTAATCTGAGGCTAGAGAATGAAGTTGAATCTCCAATATCATCTATCTTTTTCTTTCTGGAGAATTAGAATTCAGGCCAAGTAAAGCAGAATTCATAGACATACTGCATGTCAGTAAGTATTGTGCTGTTAGGATTGAGTTAGGTTATACACGAGCCCAGGGACTAAGTCTCAGAGCATCTGTGGGATTCTAAATTTTAACACAAGTGCCCATGCACATACACCTCCTTTAGGCATCTGATTCTTTAATATTGCTGAGCATGCTAGCCATTCTGCTGACTGACCTACACAATACTTAATTTTATCTTTTTACTCTTTTCCCCCGACAGTTTACTGTTGTGCATCATTCCCTTCGTACTCCAAGCGTGTCTGAAAGACCTTGCCTCTTCCTATGACCTTCATACTTCTGAATCTCCTGTTGCCTCTGCTACCCTGATTCTTCTGTTGCCTTCCTTCCTCCCCTGCTGGAGGAAAAAAAAAAGAGAAAAAAAACCCAACAAACAAAAAACCACCTTTTCTTTTGACTGAGATTTTGCTTCTTTTCTTTTTAAACTCGCACATTCTCTTTAATTACTATTGATTATTTTTGGCTGTGGTTCATACTCATTTGTGAGATGTATGCTCCAGAACTGAATGGTGTGTTATATAAATCTATATATCAGCCTCAGAAAGATTATCTGTCTTTCTTTTCCAAAAGATTTTCTTTATTTTGAGCCATGGTTCAATTTGATTTGGTGTTGCAGAAGAGTGTGTTCTTGGGACACGGTGTCTTAATTTCCATATTGTTTAAAGTTTTAATGAAAAGTTTCTAAAAACTTTTTTTTTCTTTCTGTCACTCTAGGTATAAAATTTTGTATTCCCTATTAGTTCTGTTTTCCTTTTATTGCATCTATTTTGTTCCTTTGGAACAAAACTAGAACTGAATGTGGCCTAGTCAAGTTGAAGTGCAGGATTCTTTCTGTATCTTGGCTATCAATCAAGCTATCAAGAAAAAAAAGAAACAGGAAGATCTGTTTCATCTATAAGGGGCTTAAAAGGAATACCAAGAACCAATACCAAATGCACTGATTCATATTCTTTAGTTCTGCTTTCATCCTGATGCTTAATATGATAATTTTATCTTGATGCTGGAGACATGATGTGGGAATCAAGGCGTGTGTTCTATTTCTGTACAAAAGAGGTAAATGCTGTTTGCTCAAGATATATCTCATTCAACAAGTCTCCTTTTTGCACTTGTACTAGGAATAGTCAGTGAGTTCTAATTAAATTATCATCCATAGGTTTGTACTTAGCAAAAACTTTTTTGTGCTAAAGGAAGTTCTTCATGAGAACAGCCCATAAGACATGTATTTTTAATAATCCTGAGCTACAAACATAGGCTTTATGAGTTGTAATGTAAAGGTGCACACACCCAGAACTATTCTGACCTCACATTTACTGTGCTTTAAGACATTCATGTTATTTAAATGAGTGACTTGCAGTACATAACTCTAATTTAAATGGTGAAAAATTGTTTTACCCTCAAGCAAATAATCATGTTAATCTTGACTCCTTTCCAGGTAGGCAAAAAGGAGAATAAGAAAGCAAAGCATTCCTACAGATATGAAATATGACTAAAATGGGGTTTGACAGTTTTTAATACAAATATGACATGCAGTTAGTAAGTTTTAAGTGTTTCTTTAGAAAGTATACTTAGTAACCTAAGGGTCTTCTAATAAAAGTGGAGTGGATTTAAACTCTGAGCTGCCAGGTATTTTGTAATATCATCTTAAGACAGGACAATGTCTTCAGTTGTTGTAAGCCTTCTCTCAAAAAAAGAAAAAACACCCAACAAAAAAACCCTAAACAAACAAAAAAAACCCCAACAAAACAAGTAGCTGTTCACAATGTGAGGATTAAGAACCTAATTTACCCATTCTCATTACTCTATTTGCATCCTATTTGTAACTCCTCAGTTACATGGCCTGTGGAGTTCAAACTAGTGTAAAAATGAAGTGGTGAAACAGCGTTTTATATTCAGTACAAAGTATTGTCAAAGCAGTTATTTCCATTGACACCATTTTCACTGAAAAATGAAAATATCTCCTTGCTTTAAAGTGATAAAGTTATGGCCCTTCTCCATGTAGCTGGCATGTTTCCTATGAATAGCAGTCTCTTTTCAGATAGCCTCCTCAAGCTCCTAAAAACTGTAAGTGAAGTCTCAAAAAGTTTATTATTTACACCTAATTTACCTTTTCTTTAATTAAAAAGCAAAATTTACCTCTAAAATATGTTTGGGGAATTACCATTTTTTTGTGAAATTCCTAGGCTAAATATTTTTAGAGATGAGCTTAAAATTAGACAGCTCTGCCTTTCAGGATTTAAAAAGGATCATTGCATATGTTCACTCATATTCGTTTTTTATGGTTTCATAAGTTACAGATACATATATACTATTAGACAGAACTTACAAAAAAATACAGAAGAAAGATTTCTACGTCTTTACAAGAAATCATCCTAATTACAAGAAATTATACTATGACATTAGCATAGTTTGAAACCCCGCAGTACTGTATACAGTGTCAGATAAAACCTTCAGTGACACTCATGAAATCCAAATCTGTTGAGTGAAATTGCACAGATCCTGTCTCAGACCTGTTAATTTGTAATAGCGTGCATGCATGGAGGGGTTTAGGCAAAGAGTGATTGCAGGACAGGGCACTCACTGGAAGTTTGGTGCATGAGCAGCAGCTCAGCCCTGAGGTACTGCTGGGGAATTCCTGTTTGTTCCAGGCTTCGGCTCAGGATTTGTAAGAGCTCCTCATCTTGGCTTCTGACAGAGGAGTTTTTCTGATTTTCAGTAACAGGAAGGAGTATCAGTTTAGGTCTCTTTGATGGAGTCTTAGGTCAGCAGTGATACGAAAAGACATTGGCTTGGTTTTAGTCCTTTGTTTTTAACTTTAGAGACATTGGAAGTGTAGTGAGAATGACACGGAGAAGTTAACAAATTGACCACTATCAAAGTTTTCACCAAAACTCTATTTACCATACTTAGTAAGAAACACATTTAATATACTCAGGATTTATCTGCACTACCAAACAGCCTTGTTCAAATGCTGTCCTTCATGCTAAGATATCTGGGATGAAAATCAAATAAGCAATCAAAAAAAAAAAAAAAGGAAAATATTGAGCCATTTCTGGAGAACAAATAAATGCCTAGATAACTTATAAATCATAGGGAATCTTAGGGAATAAGTACACGTGTATACTTTATGATTAAACCTGTTCTGATTAATGTTCTCAACCCATACAAAATCCAGTGAATTAGAAATAGATTAAGCTTCGTGGTGCACAAGATTTTACTGAAATGCTTTTGTACGTTGGCCACCAGAGGGAGCCGGTGTTGTCCTAGATTCACAGTAGGAGAGCAATAAAAAAGAATGCTAAAAGTGAATTTCAGCCTGATCCCACAGTTACACAAAGTTTTTCAGATTTAGTTTTTGGAGTCGGTTTTTTTATCGCCATCTAAAAATGAAAAATATTTTTTTCTAGAATTTTTTTAAATAAGTTTCATCACAAATAAGAAAATGAATATAAAGTTATATTTTCAGGTGATGCCACTGTGATGGTGTCAGCGAGATACAAGCTCAAACTTCTGCTCTAAGCTTTCTCAAAGTATGGTGGCATATTGTGTTGGCTATTATATTGCATAGATATTGCCTCTGTATCTATAGCAGTGTCCAAAGTGTGGTATGTAGTGTATATGGTTGGTATACATGCTTAAAATGTGTGTCAGTGCATAGCAGTAGGTCAGGTTTAGTGCCAGTATAGAAAGACTGTGTTTTGCTAGATGGATCTTAGCAGCTTGAGTCTTAGAATTTTAAAATCATGACCAGATCAGTTTAGTATCCATCTTCTTTCACAGACAAATTACTTCAATACCAGCAATTCAGTCACTTAGAGACTAAAATCTCTGCTTTTCAAAACATCCTTAAATATCTCTTTTGCATGTAATACTTTTGGGATTTTTCCTTACAGTTGGAATATTTGAGGATCAAAATGAATGTTATCTTTCCCACTGGGCAGATGGAGGGTTTTTTTTTCCTTTTCTAGTGACAAGGCTGTAGACTAATACAAAACTTGGAACTCATTCCATTTTTATCTTCAGAAAATGCACTACTGGTCCAGCACTGAAAATTATTCTGGGCAGGTAAAATATGCAGAAAAAATATTTTAAATATATGAATGGAAAAAGGAAATATTTCTCTTCTTGTTATTTTTCAACTGGAATTATTTAAAGCTGTCTGTGGTATCTGGAGTGCTCCAGTAAGCGCCAAAGGAGAATGACTGGTAGAGAAATCATCCAGTTTGAATTGTATGATGAGTTGCAAAGCCTTATGATGCATTTTTTTATTAAACACATGGCCATCTAATCTATCATATGCCCATCATCTGTCCCTTTATTCTGCTTTTTAAAAGTAAACCCTGTGGTCATGATCATAACCTCATCATTTATGTTTACAGCCAGTTTAAGCCCTCCTTATTGTTCTGTCCCAGTATAAAAGTGCCTCTTGAGCTTGGCTTCCAGTCACTACCATGACTCTCAATATATATTTAGCGCATGCAGTAGGCACCATTTAACGTTCCATACAAAAATACATGTTATTCTAGAAGACAGAATGGAACTTATTCCATCCCTAGAAAATTACAGCCATGTTGTTTTCTGATGTCATTGTAAAACTATGGACTGCCCCCTCAAGGACAGTGAAACAAAATTGCTGTCTCTGTTTACACTTCTTATTCATAAGCTTTTACTACAGCAGCTCTGTGGCCAGAGAAGTCCACTGTTAAAATTCATAAGGTGACAAAACAAAAAGTGACGTAATTAATTCTTTGTTTATCCAGGAGAGCTTACTGGTAATAAATGCTGATTTTTGCTGAGGTGGAGAAAGGGAAAGGTGATTTTGTATATTTCCTTGCAAGAATCCCCTGCTTTATTCCTTTTTTATTGCATATTCTTGTGTCTCTGGCACCATTTACTAGTGGTAAATGGCTGTTGAAAGCATCAAATCGAAAGAAAGAATGAATGACTCTAGAAGCTGGCAATATACTGAATTGATATCAATTACTGAGTCCTTTATATTCCTTGAATGTACCTTGAACATGAAAGTGGTTTTTTGTTTGTTTTTGGTTTTTTTTCTTTTTTCTGTTCACTTCTAATAAGAAAATAGTAAATTTGGGTCACCAGATCAGCTTCATTTTCTCATGCCTTGAGAAAGTTCTAGGGAAGGAGACTGAGCCCTGGATACAAACACTGGTTGGAAAGTGGGGTTAATTTCATATTCCCTTACATAATTTCATATTCCCTATGCTATGCTGCCTGCCTGTATTGGAAATAAAAGTTGTGATTTTTCAGGCTGTGAGCCAGAAGTCAGTCTGACTGTAAGGGTGTAAAATCGCTTTGAATAATCAAAGAAAATATTTTCTGGTTACATAAGTATGGGACTGGACCTCAGTGAATCAAATAGTCTTTCTAGACACATTTCCTGCTATTTTGTTTTTTAACTGGCTGCTTACCTATTTCTTTTAATGTGGAATAAAACTGAGCACCCTTTTTCCCATCTTGACTAAATGTCAAGACATTTCTTCTTAATTCCCTTGCAGACCAGCTTTGTAATCCAAGTGGCCTGTGGATAAACTGTGAGTGTTTCTTCCATGTGAAACCAAATTTCCTGTTGTCCTCTTCCTTCGTCAAAAGAAGAGCAGTTTTAACTACAGGAGCTGTACCATAGTAACTGAGTGGCATCTTAGACACATTCTGCTGCCCTTGAATGGTGCGATGTGAGGAAGTCATCATGGCCATACACAGAACAACTTACACCTATCAGTAACTAGCAGGGCTAAACATCTGTGTTCAACCAACTACGTGCATGTGGTGCAAGTGTGTGTGTGAGAATTTTCATCCTGGATGTGAATTTGACATTATGCCAGGTTTACACACTTATGGGCCAAATCCAGCTGGAAGGCTGGTGCTTTAAATGGCATTTGTAGTGCAAGATTCTACTGATTCAAATACAGGTAATGTTCATGGAGCTGCAGTAAACAAACTGTTGAAATTTTTTTCTCTGTTCCAGGTAGGTGATGATTCTAATACCAAAGTGCTTTTCCATCCTTAGTGATGCTCATACTCAGCTTTTCCTATTACCACTTCTAAGTCAGTAAACACTGACTAAAATACCTGCCTGCTTTCTTCTAAGAACTTGAGAATTCTGGCCATGCACATTCATTTCTGGGTTTTTGGGCATGAGGGAGCAAAAGGCTGAGAGCAGAGACAGCTTCTCTTTTGTCAGCTTGTTTTGTGGATTCCATAATTGGTTCCTGGCATGGATAAAATAATTACTTTCTAACCTACTACCATAAGCACAGGTGGGGTGTAATGGAGGACAAAGACCTAAAACAAAAGAAGATGGAGGAAAGAACGAGAAAGGAGGACTATGAGTGACAGATACAATTTTTTCCTTTAAGACTATAGTGATTAAAAGGTGAAAATAAAGATGCCATATGTATGGTGCCCTCCCATAAACAGTGAAAGACTGGTAGGGAATTATCTGCTTACTAGTTAGAGCAAACAAAACAACCAGTTTTTCCACCTCCAGCATCTAATAAAAATTATTATTGTTTTCTGATTTTTAAAATGTATAGGTAAACATTTTTTTTCTCTTCCATGTTTGTTTTTTTTTTTTTCCCCTCAGTTTTTTCATTTGAAAGAAGGTGAAAACTAGAAGGACAATGTTTTTACAGTTTGTAAAAGCATGAAACAGTGAGGAAATAGTTTCAGTGTTTTTTTCTAAATTATATGGAAACAAGCAAGAGATCAATTTTTAATGTGTGTCTATGGATGAAACAGTCAAGATTTGAATGAATATACTTCTTAAAACACAAGAATTATGACAAATTATATAGGAATTATAAAGATTGTAAGAAAAAAATAATTACTGGTTTTAAGTTCAAGATAAGAGTTTTGTTTACTTAACTTTTACTTGTAAAAGATGGAGCGTTTTGGAAGGCAAACAAAATCTTACAGACTTGTTCTCCAGAACGCCTCACAGTGGACTGCCAAGGACTGTAGAAGGGCCTCCCTATATAGCTTCCTGGTGTTGTTAGAACTAGATGACGCTTTGGGGTCTACTGAGTGAATGCATTGATATCTTGGTTTTGTTCTAAAACCCTTTGTGGGTACTATCAGTCTCAGACGTGTTAAATCAATGCTTCGGAGTGACACAATTATTTTTTACAAAGTAAAACCTACACCGCTGTTCTCCTCAAAAATAAGAAACTTTTTTTTTCCACAAGAGATCCTATTCCAATTAAATACAATGTATGTAAATATTTTATTGATTACTTACAGTTGAAAACTGTATTTCTTTCACTTCTAAAACTTTTCTCTGCTTGCCTTCAAAGAATTAAAGCAATATGCTGATTAACTGATCAGTTAAAACTTGGAGGTTTAAGTGTCCAAGTTTTCCAAATGAAAACATCTAGGTAAAAAAAACCAAAAAATATGCACATACTGTAATTTATGTGTTTGCTCCACTCGCTTGTGGACATGCCCAGCTTCCTCTGTACCTGGCAGCTTTCCTGTTCTGTATTCATCATGCTAATCAATGGGATTCAGATGTTCCTGAAATAAAATCATTTGTCTTTAGTCTGGTCTCACAAAGGACACAGACTGTACTAGAAAGTCTTTTCTTCGCTTTCAGAGTACATTAAATACATGCCACTGTTCATAATACAGGGCTTTGGCAATGTATCGATTGCTTTCTTTTGCACAAAAAATTCTTGCACAGGGAAACTCCTTGTGGTTTTTTTCCATAGACTTAAATTAGTGCCTGTGAGAAAATTAGCGGGCTGAAAGCAATTGAGACAGAAGCCTTTAAACTTTCATGCTGTAATGGGAAGAGTAATAACAAACCACCAGCTTGATTCTGTGCTGGTTTGATAGGGGCCACTCTTAAGGTGAGTGGAGAGGTTTATAATATCATGCTGAAATTATGAGCAATCAGGAGAATTAAGGTAATGTTTGAGCATTACTGTACAAACTGTACTGTACAAAGTACAACAGTGGCCAGTCACACTTGCAAAAAATTTTCCAATCACACTTCTTGGGTAATGGTTTTAGGTAAAAAAAAATTAACTGGTTCTTTACAGTTTAGAAGAGAAGGTGCTTTTTTTTTTTTCCCAAGTAGTCTTTATTTTTTTAATTAGAGATAAGAACAAGAAAGAGAGAGGATAATAATGAATAAAGAGGGGAAAAAATAGATGCAGATTAAAATCCCAGGACCTTGAGGTTCTTGCTTTTCAAAACCAAAAAGATTTGAGAATTTCTCCTTTCTTTTGTTCTTCTTTGTTTTCATATTTTCTTCCCCCAGACCCCATCAAGTAATTTCCGAAGCATTTCTTTTGAACTTCTGTATTAATGACTGAGTTCTCTGTCTATACGCCATCGCACTTGCGGTTGAAGTTTTGCTGTTGTTCATAGCATCTTTCCCTCAGTATCCCTGTTAGATAAAAGAAAATGAGCTTTTATGTCAACACATAGGAAGAAAGTCTCTGCACTCTGTCCTTCTACCTCTCTATTAAACTTTTGTAACTGAACTTCAGACTGTTATCCTTCCTGACTCATTCAGGAGCAGCTGGTAGCCAGTTTAAAAGTTACTGGAGAGTTTCATAGACAAGCTTAAACCCTACAATAGGGTGACCTTCTCAGGCTAATTTGGGGAGGAACTGATGCTAAAAAGAAAGAAACTCAAAGGCATTTCCAAATTTCCCCCTTTTATACTGATCCTATTTAAGCCCATTCACTCAGGTGAAAAATTCCCCAAACTAGCTTGCCTGTTTTAAGGGTATGATCATAGCAAACCTTCAGATTCTAGAAATGGCCCTGCTCCAGCAAAGCACTTAAGCATGCTTAATCAGGTACCCCATTATACAGCATGCACATTATTATTGAATGAACTGTGTAAATGAAAGCCTTAAAATGCTTCACATGAATAAAAATGCAGACAAATTTTCCCTGTGGGGATTCATCCCATGCAGAAGATATCTGCAGCTTTGCATTTTAATCAGTGAACGGTCTGATCCTGCTGCTGTTAAAGTCAGGGGCAGAACCTAACTGCTGCAGTGGAAGCAGGATCTGATGTAATATGAAAGGGGAAAATTTTTTCCAAGTGGGTGTTCAGAGGATGACCCATTTCTTGCATCAGGCTATTGTTCACCAGAGCACCAGAGATAGCACTGGCACTAACATTTTACTATCCACAAATCAGTACAAAGCATAACATCCACTTACTGCTGTTGCATGTTTGCATTTCTTCAAGTTAATAGGGAAAGAGAGCCCCAGGGCAAAGCATGATTGATGAGATAATTGACTTCACACGAGGACTGTGGAAGAGCAGGCCAAATTCATCTTTGACTTAAGTATTTCTATCTCTGCTTATGTCTGAAATAATCTGATGTAGCCCATCTGCTGCCAAAGAGGAGTGGTGGCATGAGAGTAGTGCTCTTTTGTGGGTACTTTGTTCTCTACTTGTCCAGTGCTCCCCTTCTTTCTAGGCTTCTAGGGAGAGCTTCAGTGTGCACTGCTGGAAAAGAACTTCATGGGTAGTGTGTGGAGGTCATAGTATCAAAGAACCATAAAATGGTTTGGATTGGAAGGGACCTTAAAGATCATCTATAGTCTAACACCTGTGCTATGGGCAAGGATACATTCCATTAGGCCAGGTTGCTCAAAGCCTCATCCAACCTGAGGCTGAATGCTTCCAGGGATGGGGGCATCCATAACTTCTCTGGACAACTTGTTGCAGTGTCAAAATGAAGAATTTCTTCCCAATGTCTAATCTACACCCATCCTCTTCCAGTTTGAAGTCATTCCCCCTTGCCGTATCGCTACATGCCCTTGTGAAAAATCCCTTTCCAGCTCTCTTGTAAGGCTTTTCAAAGGGCTGAAAGGTGCTGTGAGGTCTGCCCCGAGCCTTCTCTGCTCCAGGCTGAACAAACCCAGCTCTTTCAGCCTGTCTCCACTGGAGAGGTGCTCCAGCCCTCCAACCATCTTCATGGCCTTCCTCTGGACTCACAATATCCTCCTTCTACCTGATTCTTGTCCCGTGCTGTGGTTGCTTGACTATGTCTTTGTCACTGAAAAAGAAGTCTGTCTCTTACGCTAATTCCAAAGAACTGACTGTCCTTATGGGCCTTTGCAGCCTGTGTGTGCCTGTTTCCCGCTAGTGTAGATCCAAGTGCCTGGCGGTGTTTTAAGTGGAGAGTGTGATTGGCAAGCACACTCCTGGCCTCACTGCTCTTGGTTTGCCCTCATCCGAGCACAGGAGTCTGGTCTTCAAAGGCCTAGGAAACATCCTTTGAAAATGGTACAGTGCCCTTGTGGAGGATATCACGCGAGAACTTCAGGGAGATACTTTGTGTACTCCAACCATGAATTTTCTTCCCTGCAAGAATAATTTTTTCTTTACTGGGCTGTTTCAGGAGGCAGACTGTTTTAGTGACAAGAAGTGTTCATGTACTCAAAGTAGTGTCTCACTGGGTATACCCTTTTTCTGACATAATTGGATGTCTTACAGCTCTGAGAAGTACGATAGCAGTGTAATCCAGTGTGTATGTGCAGTAAAATATGTTATAACTCAGAAAAGAAACATGCTCTTCTAGGTTAAAATATTTCTGGAAATATAATTGCCAAAGTAATCCACAAGCCCAAGTTTATTGAAAAGCCTCTTGGAGACAGAAGCACGTATTCCACTTATCAGGAGGTCCAAGAGGAGTCAGTTAATGTACGTCAAACGAGGTCAGAGTAAAGCTTTGTGTCTGTACTATGGAGGTGTATGAAAATGTTTTCATATCTAAATTTGGAGCTAGCTGTTGAAAATCTGTGTAGGTATTTACATTATTGGTGGTTTGGCTGAAGTATGTCTTGGCCAATTAAATGGAGTAGTTTTGTGCTATTTTAATTGTAAGTTAGGTGGTTTGTTCAGAAAACAATTTTCTCAGGGCTCTGACTGACTTCAGATTATACTAAGGTACCGTATAAAAAGAGAAAGAGATGTAAGAGAAAATGATGGATGTGCTGATGAGGGAACTGGAGGGTTCTGCGAGAGTGATGAAATCCCATTTTGTTAATCATCACTCCAGCCTATAGTTCACTATTAGCTTTTGGTATTAAGCAAAACCAGTATTTGTTGCCAGTACGTCCTAGTAAGTCTGCTTCTGTTGATAGGAAGGTTTTTTTCTCAGCCGTGCAGCAGTTCTCAGTAGAAGTGCTTCTGTGCCCAAGACAAGTATACTTTGTCCGTGAAATTAGAAGGAAGCTGTTCAAAATTTTTTATTTGTGTATGTAATACCTAACGCTTTCAGTAATAGATTATTACAGATTGACTTTGTCCTCTTTCACCCTTCCTAACTTTTAAATCACTTTTAATTAGAAATAAATACACAGCTGTGAGTAGAGTGGTGTCTCTGTACTGTGGAAAGAGCTCTTAAATTCCACAAGGGTGCCTGTACATATGTTAGTGTGTACTCAGTTTAGGGTTGGGTTTTTGTGTCTCTTTGCTGAGTTTGCTGGCAGCCAGTTGCTGGGGAAGGAGAGGATAATTACAATGCAAAAGTGTTTTATGTTTTTCTTCTGTGGATGATACTATAAATACAAAACTACAGTAGAGATTTTATGGAGTTGTTAACAAACTAAGGAAGAGAATGAATTGATGCAGAGAGCACAAGGGGAAAAAGATAGCAAAGTTTAAAAAGAAAAGTTGAGCAAATGGCCTTTTTTCTGTGGTCTTAAAAATCACCTAATAAAACATTGTTTTATTGCATAGGTATACTAATCATTTCTGGGTTTAATCATTACACTGCATATGCTTTTCAAGCAATTTTATAGAGTGTGTTCTCTAAGGTGGCTCATGAAAATCACCTTCACAGTCCATTTGTTTAGATGCTGCAGCGTGCTGGAGTGAAAGCTGACGACCTCGGAAAGGGATGTAATTGCCCAAATCTATCACTTAAGACTAATAATTCCCAGAAAAATTGAGAGAGTGGGTTATTTCGTCCCCAGGCTTATCATACTGGGCAGTCTCTTTATTTAGATCTATATTTTCCTGTCCTGCAAACATCCCCAAAGAGCCCTGTTTAACACAGCATGTTGCCAGTGTTACGGTGATTTATGAAGTACAAGTTTGAAGTTAACTATAACTGCTCTTAAATGTTTCTATGTCATCTTCCTCCTCTAACCTACATTGTCTACTTGTTGGTAGTCTTTTTGAACTGCACAGATTAGCCACCCTGCCCCTCCCTTCACCTGAAGTAAGGGACCATCTAGAGCCCTGAAATCACCTCATGAATCATTCTGGCTTGCTGTTAACCTCAGAAAGTGAACACCAGAAACTGTTGTGAAACTCTCCCCATCATACTTCATTGTGTATAAAAACGAAATTAACAGCTCACACTACTGATTCATTTTCTAAAATCTGTCCTTTCCAAAGCCAAGTGACAATGTTTTCCAGTTAATCAAGGAAAGATCTATTTTGACACACGATCCATTTTCTGTCAAAGAGCATTTTACTCTTTGTGTCACTTTTATGACATCTGATCCCTTTGAATAAGGAAGGCTAGTTACTGGCTATGATGTAGAGTTGTCAGAGAGTCCAAACAAGGCTTTTATAAAAGCAAGGAGCTAGTGGGTTCAAGAGGGTGCCAAAAAGCAGAGGATGAAAAGCAGTTCAGCAATAGCAGCAGCATTCTAGGTCAAATGGGCTTTGCAGGGGTCAGAGAGTCTTTTTCAGTCACTGAAGAAAGGATTGTGGGAAAGAAATAGGAATAATAAAGTCCAATATGTTGTTTTTCCCCTGTCTGAAAAATCTATGCTGCATTAGTTCAGAAATTCTTCTCTGCTTGTTTGGCAGGTGGTAAAAATAAAGGTCTGAAGTGGGAGAGGGTAGCAGATATTTACTTGCAGGGGTAGCTTCCTCTGAGTCTTTCAAGGGCCAGCAGACCTTTTAGGTAGTGTTGTTTTGAGAGAGAGAGGCATCGCAATCAGTTTCAGTATATGTTTGAAAGGAAAAGCAAACATTAGTGCACAGATCTTCACAGTTGCCTGTACATGGAGAAAAAAATGGAAGGACTGGAACACTCTTCAGTTCTCATTCCCTGGCTTGATCCTATCTTGTAATGCCTTTGGTGTAGGAAACTCCATTGCCAAAAAAGCTTTTGTGAAAGTTACAATACTTTTCTGTTGTGATATCAACTAACAACAGACAAGTTTAACCCCAAGGGAAGTGCTTAACTACCTCGAATTCATAAGGCAGGTTAAATGAGTCCACATTGCATTTATTTTTCAACCATAGGGGAGTAGACCTAGGTAGCTAAGTTAACTGTGATTAGCTTGGGATTGGCTATGGAAATGCTGAAGATTCACAGGGTGTAACTAGTAACACTCCATTTGCACCTTTCTGATGATATGTCTGGTGAGAAGTCCTTTGTGAGTCTTTTAATTTTTGTTATTGGCTGGCATGTAAAGGAATGGATTTACTTGTGTTTGCAGGGTTTACAGTGAGAATGACTTCAATTAAAGAGCCTGTTGGAAAACATGAGGATGGGAGGTAAGAGTGGGAAGGAGACTGAAAATATCTCATTATGTGAGACTGGAAGTTGCATGCAGGGCTGTGTGAGTCAGCAACGTGCCCTTGCAGTGATGAAGCACTAACCACAGGCTTGGTTGCACTAGCAAGAGCACAGCCAGCAGATCACAGGAAATGATTATTCCCCTTTACTTGGCTACCATGAAGTCACTTGTGAGTCCATTGTCCAAAAGTGAGTCCAGTTTTGAGTTCTGTGTAACAGGGTACTGACACACCAGAGCAGAGTCTGGCAGGAAGCATCGAGGATGTACATTAAGGTGCTGAGGCGACAGGGCTTGTTCAGCCCTTCCCTGTAGAAGGGAAGGGTAGGGAGAGTTTGAATGGTGTCTTGCATCTAAAGGAAGAGGAAAGACTAAGACAGACTCTTCTCTAAGATTAGCTTAAAAAAGATAAGACTGCAACAGAGACAAGTTACAGCTAGAATTTTTTTTAGGTTGACATTAAAATAATGTTCTTAAGTGGGACAAGCATTAGATGCTGCCCAGGAAGGGATTCATGATTTTTTCCAGAGAGTCTGTTGGGTCTTCATGCTTGGAGATTTTCAAAGCTAAGCTGTTCAAGGCCCTGAGCTACTTTGTCAAAGCTGGAAGATAGCCTTGCTTTGAGGAGGACATTGAGCTAGGTGACCTCCAGAGGTTCTTTCCAAATGAAACTGTTCTGTGATTATGTGACCTAAATAAACTAAGCCAACATTAAGCTGTTCTACATCCTCATTTTGGAAGAGGGCTGAAGCTGCAGAGCATGGTATCTCAGCTGAGTATTTCCTGGCCTCTCTCTGAGTTTCTGCAAAGCAGTTCCAGAAGTTGGGAGAGGAGTGCTTTGGAATTGATCTATTCCCCCACTCTTCTAATACTATTGTTAAAGTATAACAGTGTTAATTTATTTTCTCTTTGTTTCTTTGATTTCTTTTTAACAAAATAAGTATGCATGTAGGCACAAATATGCTAAGAACCATGCTGAATTAAAATAATTTTAATTATGATAGGGAGGAGACCACCCCTTGTGTCTACTGCTTTATCTGCTCACTGGGTGACCTTTAATACTTATCTCTACATACAGGTTTCTGATCCATGAGCAAAGTGAGTAAAACGTAACAAGAACACATTGTACCTGTGTGAAAACTGTTAAGCTAATCCTGTGGTCTTCATTTTCATGTTTTCTTTTCTTTTTCCTTCCATCAGCTTTCTTCCAGGTGTATGAAAAAAAATGCACAGTATTTTAATACTGGTCTTTTGTAATGGTCTCAATTTCTTACTGCTAGGACAAATAATTAGAGCAGTGTTTTGTTCTCCTGGTAGAAGTTTTAAGTACTGTTAGTGAAGGAATTATGTTCTAATTTGGGGATCATTATAAGAATTAATATTCTTTATCATCATGAAGTTTGTGGTGATTTTTTACAACTTTATTATAATAGACCACTTGAACTACAGCAAAGCAATTTTAGTCCATGAAAAGAAAGTTGTTTGGCAGTGGCACAAATGATGAAAGAAACTATAAAACAATTACTAATCTCTTAGCAAGAGTTAGATGAGTTAGAGAAGCTCTGCATCTCTGAAACAATTGTCAAGTTCAGGTTACTCATCATGTAAGGGTTGAATCAACTGTTACATGTTCTGTCTGTCCTTATTGAATGTAATAACAAAACTCCAGCAGTGCTGTAAAACCAGAAGGTCACAGTGCTTCCCGAACATTTTGGATTTACATCCTGTGCCCATTGGACTTAGAAGGTGTGATAACTGGGGCTTTGGTGGCTGATTTTGTAAGTCCAGATGGGATAGGCATCTTTTGAAAACTTGCATCCAGTTCTAATCTAATTCAAATTCAGTGGTGGTTATTTTCATAATAATAATCAAAGTGAGTATTTTACCCATGGAAGTCTTCTCATATTGAATTAAATCTTCATTTCTGAAAGTGCTGATTTGCATTTAAACCAGGTGAGGTTTATCTGTCTCCCCATCATTGGCAATCTGGATGAATAATGTGTACATATATGCGATATCAAACTGCACAAGTGCAGATATGACTCCTCTAAACTCTGAGTTCAGTGTTTTCCTAATTACTTACAGGCTATTGAGATTAAAGCAACAAGATCTCTTTTGTGTTAAACAAGAAGCTCACATTCTTTACTCATGAGCTACCCTCCTCCTTCCCTCTTGATGATCACGGGCAACATTCTTGCAAACAGACGTCCCAGTCCGTGCCCCTCTGCAAGGCAGCCTCTGTAACTTGTGGTTGACCTAATTGTGCAGCGTCAGCACTGCTGCTGCAAATCTGGGGAGATCCCTGGTATGGCACTCATGTGGGCTTAGCAGTGTCTGCAGCCTGAAGCAGGACATGGATAAGCAGCAATGCAAGGCTTTGAAGGACTCTCTCCAGTATTATGTGGGGGTGAGATGTCCCATAGAGATTTTAGAATAGCTTGGAGACCATGGATTGACTTCTACACGCTTTTCAGTATCACACCGCACCTGATACCAGTGAATGAGGTCACGTTACTGAAAATTGTTTTATATTTGAAAATTCAGCCTTCTGTATAGAAATCTTTCAATGCTATGCTCTCTGTGGCAGTTGTTATTTGTGTGTTCAATTCTGAAATACTTACTGAATACTCTTTCTTAACTTGAATATGTCTGCATGAGGTCCTGAGGATCAGAGCCTGAATTTGTCTTAGTGTTATGACAGAGGAAAGAGAAGAAAATGTTGAGATTTTTCTTTCTTTGACCAACAAAAAACCTCAGTAGTGTGATCCTTGTGGTCACACTGTGTTAGTGTGGCGTGGTTTTCTGCATGTGCATCTCCTTGGAGGAAAAAAACACAAAAATTGCAAGGTGGAATAACATCTGCTACTAAATGTTACCCTGTTCTCCTTGTAGAATTAGAAAGTTTTGTAAAGTATTTTCTGTCTCCTGAAGACAAGACCACTCAGTAATGTTGAGGTAGGCTTTCTTTATATCATGTGTCATTACCCAGTAATTCCAATCCCATCTTCCGTTTGCCCCAGTGAAGACTTAATCAAGCATGTAGGAGGAAGAATAGTTCTTGCTTAATCCATCCAAGAATGGCTCAAATTTGAAACAGGGGTGTTTTAGTGCTGCTCTTAGCTGAAAAAAGGTTGTTAACATGACACAGAACCATCACAGTCGTGTTTTATATGTGTGCTTTCACGTTCAGACAAGTAGTAGTGGCAATCAAAATGGTTTGTCTCAGCCAATGACTCTGTTCAGTGCCATGCGTTAACTGTGTTAAAAATTCATGAATCTTCTTGGTGAAGATAAAAAATAGGGAAGGACTTTGTCAAACTGATAGGCTTGAAGAAAGGGGAACATTTTAGTTTTGCTTAAGCTTTGGGAATTTAATCATTGAGTAGAAAGACGTCTGTTTGTATTTCCATGCTTCAGGATAAAACTGCTGTTGAACGAAGTTCTTATTCTGGCCTGGGCAATTCAGCTGCCAAGATCCAGACGTAGCAGGGACCAATCCACCCATGGACTCTGATAATAAGAGATTGGCTTTCCTTTTGTTTGTCAACATGTGGGAACAGTGGGCTGGGGTTGGGGATTCTGCTGCACAGCAGGGAGAGACTTGAGTGTTGTTATTACTGTTGTAGGCAAGTAGGGCTCTGTGACCAAAAGGATCTGAATCCCTTGGCAGAAAGATGCACGAAATAGTTGCAGGCAGGCAAGAAGAGGATGAGGAAATGCGAGAGACAGCGAGGAATGAAAAGGCTGCCCCCCTCATGTCAGGATCTGAGAGTAGGTACTTTGCTATAAATTGCTGTGCCAGCAATAGGGTGGAGGTCATTCATGGCATCCGTGTGACAATAGATTTGTCATGTATTACAGAGAGGTCTCTTTGCATCAAGGTATATATACTGCATTGTGCATTACTTCAAAATCTTCTCATGTGCTTTCACTCTTCAACTTCTACTCTATAAATTCTTTGTTATCCTACTTTGTCCTGGTTTTAATATATTGTAACTTCTACAAATGTTTGTTACTGGGCTCTTTTTGTTTGTCTAAAAACCAAGAAGCCATATACTTCTACCTGTTTGCTCACTGTCAGTTTTTGTGGGGTTTCATTATTTGATGTTCAATGTCAAACTATTCATATTTATCCTTCATGTTGGTGTTTTCCTAACTGTAGTACTATTATAAGCATATTCAAATCCAATTCAGTGGCACATACTTTGTTCCCGTAATTACCGTTTTGGAATGGAACAATCTCAGACTATATCCAGAATCTAGAACTAATGTTACAGAAAATAAGGTCAAAGAAATCAAATAGCATTCCTTCCAAAGTTGCAATAGAGTCTTTGGATCATCTTCTATCATTAATATCAATGCTTGACAGCGCTTAAAAGTTTAATCATGATTTGTAACCCTCTGAATTTTATTGCTTCTACTGTCGGAAATCAATTTCAGTACTTAATGGCATCTTGTAACCTCAGTCAAGGAGAGTGTTGGCTTGATTTTTATTCTAGTTTTACTTGAAGCTTCACTGCTAAGCTATTCACTGACAAAATTATTTCTGTGACATTCTTTGGAAAAGTTGTTTTCAGTTCTCTGACTGAACAAAAATACTTCTGTGTATACAGCATAATTCAGAAGTATTTCTCTCTCTTGATCATTTTTATTGAGCTATAGCTTCATGTATTCTTCAAAAAGTTGTTGATTCTGAGCATAAAATGCAGTGAAGTGTCTGTTTAATCTTAGTCACACATGCAGACCTGAGACTTCTCATGTAATTAAAATCCACAAGTGTCTGGAAGATCAGACCATAAACTGTTGTTTAATCTTCCTGTTGCTTACTGAGGTTCAAGAAGGGAATGGAGCACACTTATATTTCCAAATTAAACATTTAGATTAGTCTTTATTGATTCCTTTTGATCAAGAGAA
Organism: Phainopepla nitens; assembly: GCA_013400175.1. Taxonomy (NCBI): domain Eukaryota; kingdom Metazoa; phylum Chordata; class Aves; order Passeriformes; family Bombycillidae; genus Phainopepla; species Phainopepla nitens. Next base: position 289,436 of record VXBQ01002607.1, read on the forward strand.
GTGTGTTTGGGCTTGATTCTGCATTTCCTCACTCAGTAATTTCAGTCATTGAAATTATTGACCTGGTTGGGAGCTCTCTTTTAATGGCATAGTTGCGGATGAAATTGAGTAGATTTGTCAAGAGAAATTAAAGTTTTGGTTTTTACCAAAACTCAAAAAAGGGATAGCTCAAACCAAACCAAACTAAAACAGGGTACAAAAAATTATACTGTCTAATCTCCTCTCAAAATTTGCAGCTTTTAATAGAATTAAACATGCAAAGGGCATATCCCGTGATCTCCTTTACAAATAACTAAACATCTGAAAAGTTTCTGTTTTAAGTATGGTACTGTCTACTTTTCTGTACCTTTATTAGGAGATTTTGTATGCTTTGAAAAATAGAAAAATTGAAGGGTGATGAAATCAGTGACACCCACTGGGCCAGCAGTAGATCTGGTTTACCAATTATACGTCCTCACTGGGAAATGCTGCCCATTGTTACCTGTACATAGACTTCTTATTGGAAATGTCTTCTGTTTGGCACAGAATAGAAGAGAAATAATGAGATTATGTTGCCATAAGGAGTAACAGGGGTGATTTCTTGAATGACGTCATTTAAACTTCAGTCTAATTTCTCAAGAAATTGTCCCTGGAAAATTGTTTTTTCAGAGAATTAAGGAAACTGATTTGATATGGAAGTTTTAAGACCCAAACCCACAGGACCAGCATAACAAACAACATCTCTAAAAGCAAAGGACATAATTTTTGTCACTTTTCAAATCATCTTACATACAAATACTGAGCACGCTCCCTCACATTTCTAACGCATTTCATGTGGGTTTTTCCAATTACAAAGGGACAGCTCTCTGATTTATGTACTGATGACTTCCAGCTAACTTTCCTTGTTATATTTCATGTAGAGAGCCTGCTGTCTACACATGATAATGTTTATGTAGTGGCTGACACGGCTCTGGAGCTATCGGAGGTGGAAGAAATGGCGTCAGAAAGCAGCTGTTTAGCATCAGAGGACACCACAGAGGACTCGGGTGTTGTGAGCTCCCCGTCTGACATTGTATCTCTGGATTCTCAAAATGACAGTATGAAGTTGAGAGACATCAAGCTGGTCAATGGCTACATGGACCCAGCTGAGGCAGATGCAGTGCATGGCACAGAGACGTGCCCTGTGCAGAGCCCTTACTGCGACAGCGTGGGACCTGACCGTGCTCCACTGAGGTAAACATTTACTTGCCACCAGCGCTTGTCCTCCTGCTAGGGACTCATTTAAGAAAACCAACTTATACTTTCTTGTGCTCTTTCATAAACCAGTACCAATGCCAAGTGACTCCTCCCTGTTAAAAGCTCACTGCCAAATCCCCTCGAGCTACATACTTGTAGCAACAGGCAAAGGTCACTTTTTTGTTTGAACTTGTAGTTACATTTCTTGCAAAAGACCGCTGCCCTCCAGAATTGATTTCTTCAAGGAGTCTGAAATAATTCTGTTACAGTTTGGTTTCTTTTGTATTTCTGATAGCACCTGAAGTTTTTAAAAAATTTTACCATATATTCATGTGGGAAAATGACATGCAGGTCATATAATGAAAAATTCAAGCCACCGAAAGCCAGATGGAAAAAGACTGTATGCAGTGAACTTCGGAGATTGGTTTGGAAATATTTACATGTATATATAGATATGAATATATTTATTTATATTTATATATATGTGTGTGTATATATATATGCTCACCTAATGCTGTCCTCCACTGGTGTTACTCTTTGGGGTGGGGTTTTGTTCAGCATGTTTCCCTTTTTTCCCTT
>VXBQ01002607.1:300011-389948 GCA_013400175.1 Phainopepla nitens
AAAAAAAGGCATGTATGAGAAAATATCACTGGTAATGTTTATCCAGAATGTAAAACGTGGTATCGGAATAAGTCATATTTTTTTTGGCTTCTGGCCAGAACAGCCATCAACAAAAGAAAAGTGTGTAGGGTTAGAAGGGAAGAAGGCTATGGAAAAAAAAAAATTGAGGCCCTTTTGTTTTCCTTTTCCTGTGAGAAAGAGTCTTCTTAGGCATATTTGTAAATCATGTGAGCTACTGGAAACTACTAGACCTTCACCTCACAAAACACATTGCCCATTCTAAATTCCCAGTGGTAAGAATTTTAAGAAAAGCCCTTGTGATTAATGTATACCTTCTGGCTTGCTTTGTAGGTGAGTTTGGAGATACATCGAACAGTAGCTCTTTTAGAGATTTAGAAACGCAAAAGAAAAGATCAGCTTTTTCTGAAACTCCCTTTGTAGCAGCAAATAAGAATCCTTTCATTTTCAATGCATTGTTCTCTTTCCTTCTGAAAAATTCTGTGAATTGGATATTGTTCCAGTTGTCTAAGTAAAGAGATTGAAGCAGAGATTGAGAGGCAAATTATGTATAGTCACTGCATAAGTGTACAGAGGATAATGAAAGAGACCACTGCTGACTCTTGTGCGCAGCAAGGAGAGGATAATTTTGCTGTCATTGAAAGATTCCCACTGATAGACATGAGAAAAGAACTGGTCAGTGCAGTGCAATGGACCTAAACTCCGTGTTTGACGCCCAGGAATGCTTGTTCCCATCCCAAATATGTTTTTTGAGATCAATTTCCCATAAAATTCTCAATCCTATTGTTGCCTGTAGAAATTCCAGCCTAGACAACCTTGGTAATACAGATTTTGGCTGTATTGTAGAAGAGTCAGGCACTAGACAGGAAAATATAACCAGGTACCAAAAGGGTGGTGAGTTGGCATAGCCTTCATGAAATTAGGTCTCGTGAGTTTGCAGCTTTTTCTTCCAGGGCTTTGGAAACAACTTCTCCACAGCAGGTCAGAGAAGGAGTCTCAGTGTGTGTCACTTACTTGCCTCCAGCTGTGTGCAAATATTCTGCAAACCAGCTTTGTAAAGAAGAAAATGGATAGGCCTGATGCTTAGCTGAGGCACAGTTTGAATGGTTCTTCCATTGGAAATGCTTTCTCTGAATTTGCAAATAAATCGTTTTACAATGCACTCAGAGGAGAGTATTTTTTAATAATTTTATGAAACTTTCCACTGCAAGAACAATACAAAATTCAGTTAGTTCATTCTTTCTGCCATCTTCACGTTAAGAGTTTTGTTTGCCAGTCTTCTCTTCCAATTCGAATGCTGCAATAAGTGTAAATCTTTTTGTCAGATTGCTCAGATGAGTAATCTCACTGATTTATGGATGTGTGTGTGAGCCTCAGGGCACAGAGGGTCTGCAGTCCTACAGTGCCAGGTGCCTGCACTGGAGACTTCAACTGATTTGCTCCACCATCCTCGTAATCCACCAGGGGGAAAACTCAGTTCACCATGAATCTTGCAGTGTGAATGTTGAGCCTGAGCATCATTAGATCACTCTGGCTTGTGGGGATGTTCAAGGCCTGTCAAAGCTCGGGTCAGTGGCAGATGTTGGAAGAAATTTTATTCCAGTTGCAGAGCACCTTGTCTCTTTCCTGTGTAGTTAAAACAACCAATTCTGATTTATTTCTTAGATTCCAGTTTAGGAAACTTCTTAGCCATATATCAAGCCTTGTTGTCTTGAATTAAGCCCATCTGTGTATTCAGATACACAAGAATGCATGCATGACAGTTTTGGAAGGCTTTCTTGGAGGTGTATGTTGTTTTCATTGATACTGCATACATGAAGTCAGCTTTGTAAGTGCAAGGCAGTTTAGGTAAAAGTAGAAGAATCAGGCTGCAGAACTACTACAAAATACGTAAAGGAGAGGTGAATGCTGAATAAATAATGAAGTAAAATAAAATAAAACATCTGATGCTTCAACATGTCCTTTCAGTTGCTCCTGGTATGAGAAAGGGAAAAATCAAACAGCAAAGTAGCAAAAAATGAAGCCGCATTGTTGGACAAAATTTAAATCAAGGTCAGGAAACGCCCCTGAATTTTTATTCAGATTAATATCTTAAAGAGAAGAGGAAAAATGGCATTTTTCAGGTAGTATTTGGTAAACTAACAAAAAAAAAAAATCTGTCATCTGTTACTGTATCTGTGCAATTAAAGGTGTGATCTTGAAAAGGGCAAATCTGCTTCACCCAGCTAGAGTTAGTTCAAGTGTGGCTAGAAGGGAAAGCTACTTTTTCAATAGACTAATCACAAGGGCAAAACTTAGATACAGTGTCACAGACCACAACATATTAAATTCTGATGAGGTAACTGCAAGAAATAAATTGTCCAATGTGAAAATCTAGTTTCAATGATTTAGATAAAAATGTTCTGCTGATCAAGATTTTCCTCTAAGAAAAAGGGGAACTGGTATGTGCCAGGTTGACATACTGGACAACAGGTGGTTTTTTGTTGTTGGTTTGTTGTTAGGGTTTTTTTATTTAATTTTAGGGGAGGGGGGGTTAGGAATTTTTTTGTTCCATTTTCTTTTCCTTCTCTTCTTTTAATAAACCAAATCAACACTTGGCACTCATTCTGATTTCAGACTTGTCTTAGGTCATTGTACAGCTTCATCAGTTTTCTGGCAAAATCAAGTCCCTTGATATGTTTCATTAGAAACTGCTTTCACGCCCTCCCACACCTCAGGAGGCAGAGTGATTTTCTAACAGTACTTTGAGTGTATTTATTTTTCATTACCATGCAATTTTTATTTAATTAAGGTGCACATATATTGTTACAGTGAGTGCGCAGGATGGTTAGCGGTCTGCCTTAAAATTGTATGAATATGCAAAACCTTTGTCCTGGCATATGCTGTGTTTCTGTAGTCCAGCTGAAATGTGTACTTCACACTGAAGCCTGACCACTTCTTTGCAGGCTTTATTAATCATAATCTTTTGATTACCAGCACACTGGTTATGCTCAAGCACCACCAAGATCTTTCCTAGACGTGTATGTGTCAGTATGGGGGTTTGTGTGCAAGGCTACACATTTTTCTTACTTTGGGGAATGACTTTCAGATCCCCAGTGGGAGCAAAGAGGCTGAAATTATACTGTGTTTCAGAGCAACAGTGCAAAGTGAAAGAAAGGGGAGAGACCAAATGATTTTCTCCTCTTTCCTTTAGCAGGCAAGATGAAGCAATGGCTTTGGCTAAGCATGAGAATGAAGATACATTTATTGCAGCTCAGCTCCAGCAGACTTTGGCTGACCTGGATGAAGATTTAGAAGGTAGGAAAGTCTGTGTTACCTCTGAAGTGCACAAGACAGAGACACAGCCAGTGGATGCAGAGTCAAGCTGTACTCTTGAGACATCCTGTATGTTTCTCACTAAGATCATGGGAAACAACTCATGAGTGTGAGGTAGAACGTGTTCTCCCCGAAGAGGCTCCTTTGCTTCAGGGGCAGACACCCTTTATAGGCTCCCACTGAATACTTTTCAAATGACATATCAGATTGCCATTGTGTTTCAGTGTCTTCAACCAAAAAGAAATGAACAGGAGTCAATGGACACATTTTTAGGCCAACTTTAGTATCATTTCATTGACTTCACTGAATCTAAATCAGTTGTGAATTTAGCTGTGTGTTTAATGAAGAATCACTCTGGTTTTATTTTATCATTATGAAGTGGAAAAGGATGGAACATTTTTGTATCCAGTGTCTTCTCTGTGTTAACAGGCACATTTAAAAGTTAAAAATGGAAAAACATGAAAGAGTGGGAAGAGATAAATTGTCATATTGTTCTCCTCTTTTTCCTACTGTGAATTAAATATACTTCTCTATTATTGATTTGTCAACAAATTTCATTGAGTACTCTTTTTTCAACTTCCCATCTTCATTTTAATACTTCCACAGTGGACTTGAGTCTGATTTGATTTCTTGTGACTTCTCAGACACAGCCATTCTGTAGCTTGTGTTGTAACCTTTGATTTATATCAGCAAATTTGAGAAGATATATAGCCCTCTTGCACAGTGAGGCTTCTGTAGTCACTGGTAATAAAGGGTGAGAAGAATGGAGAAAAAAATAAAAGCACTGTTTCTTTGTTTGCTTACTCAAGGAAATCCTTCAGTTGGGCTATTATTACTAACCAGGTCTGGGAAACATAATTTGGAGTTGCTTGCTGTTTCTTAGAAATGTTTCTCCTTTGGAGTCATGTGGTGAAATGTTTATCACTTAGATAAGTTAGTCAAAGATAAGGTATGAACAATAGATGAAATTCTGCTTTCAGCTGCATTTGTGTGTTTCCCACTGGCTGAAGCAGGAGACTGCAGGAATATTTTGCCGATCCTAATCAGCAGCCGGATTATAAGAAGGACCCAGACATCTCCTGTTTTTGTAATACGGGCATTAAAAAAAGCCTGTTACTTTACATGTAACTAAAATACCTGGTTTGCTTAAAGTTGTACTGGCTGTTTGTGTAATTTTTAGTCGTATTGTCTAAATACTGCCTATATGTAACGTTGTTATGTGTATTTTGCAGCAGTGGATGGTGTCAGTAACTCTGACTCCAACTACACCAGTGAAGCCTTGAACCCACATATAAAAGTTGAGGCTGCCCAAGATGTTTCCATTTCTGTTCCAGTAACAATCATAGATGATGCTCCAGAAGTTAGCACCTCTAACTCAGATGAAAATCAAGAGATGGAGATTGGAGTTTCACAAAATATCTCAGCTAACTCTGTTAATACAAGAAACTTCACAAATAAAAACAACAATGCAGGTTCCTTTGATAAGGGACACACAGATGGTGGAGTTATATGCAAGGACCTAATATATCAGCAACCATCTGAAAATGAATTCATTCACTTGCCTGTGGAACAGAGGAGAGATATGTTTGAATCTCTCACATCCTCCTTTGAAAAAAGAAATGAAAGGAACTTAAGACTGGAACCCTCTCCTAAACATGGTGTGAAGTCTGAGGAATGTAAATCCAAGCTGAGTCCATCTCACTCCAAAGCCATCACTGAAATCAGTGCAGCAAAAGAGAAGCTAAATCCAGTTAATGAATGTAGTAGCAGAGAGAGATCTTTGAAAAAAAGTAAATCAGAGTTAGAAATCAAATGGCCACCAGCAAAAAAAACAGAAGTAGAAGTCCCATCAACACCCACATGGTGTCATCGTGCCCAGAATTCAGGATCAAGCTATGAACCTAAAATGGGTTTGACAACTTTTAAAGTTGTCCCTCCCAAACCCGAAGTAAGACATTTTGATAGAGGAGTTTCACTCTCCACTGGTGCCATTAAGATAGATGAATTAGGCAATCTGATAGGCCCAAACACCAGTGTTAGTAAGCATGTACAAGGTTCTTCTGATGAAAGTGAGGAAATTCATATTGGGCGAGTGAAGGCATTCTGGAGGTCAAGTTCTATGGAGAAGCAAAGTGATGACTCTTCTGAGCATTTTCCTAAAAAGTCAGCAGTCACCACAAACTCTAAGCCCTTTACTATAAAACATGAACACAAATCTGTCTGTCTTGCGGCTTCAAAACCTGCAGCACCACAAACTGTTACTCTCCAGGTAGCTGAAAGACAATCTGAGAATGAAAGGACCAAACCAGCTCTTTCAGTTGCACAGTCCCAGGTAACAGCATCAGCAGCCGCAGCCATTAGTAAGGACAAGCCGGAACTCCCATTTGTAAAGCCACACAGGAGAACTTCAAGTCAGTACGTTGCCTCTGCCATTGCAAGACACATCAATGCAACTACCTTTAAATCTGACACTGTGGAATATAATGAGAAAGATGAAAGCAAGCAAGGGGCAGGAGAGGTTAAGAATGAAGCAGAAGTTTCACCAAAAAGATGCATTATTGTGGCCAAATATAGCCCTGTGGAAACAGAATCAGCAGAAACAAGAGAAACGCTTTCAAGCATTTTTGCTTGCAGTCAGAAAGCATCCCACAGATTTACACCTGGTGATAATTCTGGCATGGAAAACAAAGTAGTTAATATCAGGGCACCAAATCAAGCAAATCCTGTGAGTTTCTATAAAAAGAATGCCAGTGTCCCACTTCCTAAATCCTCTTCAAAGGATAACAACAGTGCAGAAGATGATCATGGTTTAAACAGCAAACAAAGTGTAGCAGAGAAAAAGACTGTGTTTGACCAGAAATGTGAGACTTTGACCCATGCAAATTCAGCCTCATCTCTCAAGTCTCCTGATCTCCAAGGAGTCCCATCATCTTTCAGCTCATCTCTGCGAGTCACTAAATGGCGTCCCGCTAATGGTGTACAGGTTAGTTCACTTAAAGCTTCACCTGAACTAAATGGTGCAGCACCAAATGCAGAGTCAGAACAGGAGGAGAAACCTGATGATTCAGATGTTAATACTGTTGGTGAACTGGATGTTAATGTGCAGACCAATATTTTCGGACCAAAGAAGAAGTTCAAGCCTGTCATCCAAAAGCCGATTCCAAAAGACACATCATTGCACAGTGCCCTAATGGAAGCCATTCAAACTGGAGGGGGAAAGGAGAAACTCAGAAAGGTAAAGTGAAAACATTTTTTAACCTGATCAGACTGCAGAGCCCTATATTCACCCTGTCAGACACCAGAGGTTTGGTAACTTATACAGTTGCTGGTGAGCCGGAGAACACAAGGCACTTGAAAAAGTTATAATGGCAAAATGCAGACCAAGCTCTGCTTATTCTGCACATCCTGTATATTAATGCAGCATCATGGCTGCTGCACTAGCTGGAGGAGGCAGAGGATGCATAGACACAGATAAAGGAGAGGTAATTGAGGTTGGTCTAAGAGCCAAATGCTTATTTCAATGTGTTATGTAAAAACAGGAGCACACAGCATGGAGAAAAGTTGTAAATATCTGCAGTGAAAGAAAATTGTATTTTGTTTTACTAGGGAATAATAGTATGCCACTGACTTCATGCTCAGGGGATATGGACTGCATCTCTAAGTACAGCATTACTCTCTACACATACCCTTACTTTTCAGTGTGAATAAGGTTTTACAAGCAGGCCCAAATAAAGACAAACTGATTAGTCTTCATAGTTTGCATTCTGGTACAAGTGCCAAAAAGTGTTTCCAAGCTATCTCTAAGTAAATATCTAATAACAATGTGAGGTTTATTCCCTTTATATTCTAGGTTTCAAACAGTGCACTAAATGGCAATCACAGGAAACCCTCATACGCTGAGCCAGAGAATGAGCGCTCAGCCCTCCTAGCAGCAATTAGAGGCCACAGTGGCACCTCAAAGCTAAAAAAGGTAAGGAATCAAGATGATAAGAGATCTTTCAGGTGCAGTCTATTCCTTTTGAGTGTTTTGAATAAACCCAAATACCCCACAAACTAAGTACTGTGCTGCTAAGAGAAAAGTTGAGGGGGTAACCATATGACAAAAGACCAGATCTGACTAAGGCAGAGAACATAGCAGGTTCAGTCCTATCCTCTGCGATAAAACTTAAAAGTCTTTCAAATAGTGTGGTTTTAGCTTAGAAAGTAGCATATAGAAATCCAAAGTAATTAGAGGGAGTGTAAATAGAAGACGTAAAATATTAATAATTTTCATGTTTAGGTGGAGTCTTTTTTTAGAATGGTTTTGGTTGGAAAGGACTTAAGCATTATCTAGTTCTAACCTCTCTGCTTTGGCAGGGATATCTCCCATTAGACCAGGTTACTCAAGGCCCCGTCCAACCAGGCCTTGAACGCCAACAGGGATGGAGCATCCACAGCTTCTATAGAGAAGCTGTACTTCAGGAGTTTGCAGTTGGATTAATATATTTGCATTACCCACTATGTATATAAAATCCTAGCTTCCTGAAAATGCACTAGGGCTTCTTCATACATGCTCTTTATCTGCTAACATAGTGCACGTTGTATGCAAGTAATTGATGTTGATGTTTCATCAGCATTCACCACAGCAGAGGTGATTCCTTCTCTCTGAAAGATTTATCTAATCATTAAAGCATCTCTTATTCCTAATAGCCAAAACCTGCATTGTTCTAGCCTTAGTTCTCACTCAGTTGACTAATCCGGCCAAAGATGTGTCCTTGGCAAGGAGGTTCCCCTTTCCCTCGTGCAATGACTCAGTTCATTAGCACATATCCAGATAGCTGGCATGAGATAGAAAAATTCTCTTGCCTCTGTTAGGGAATTACTTCACCCCTCAAATATCCTACTGCCCTTGCTGCAGGTAGGGCACAGCTTCCTCTGAGCCTGTGAGCAGGATGTGCTAAGCAGCAGCAATCTTCACACGTACTTAACTGCATTCTGCATTCATTAGGAATAAATAGCAATTTGTGTAAAAGAGGTTCTGACAAGGAAGTCGTCACAGAGACTTTTTGGAATACTTTCCTCTGGCAGAGAAGTTTTTGGCATGATTTTAAAGGAAGTTGCCTAGAAACCATATACCTTTTCACACCATGTCACCTGTGCTGGTTAAATCAGTGTGTCTGTGTGTGTACAGGGCACAATACAGATGTGCTGTCCCTTTCATGTTGTCTCAAACGTTGGCCTTTTATCTAACATGACACAATGCTGATATGTATATTGTGTGTGTATATATGTATAGGGAAGGAATATAGTACAGGAGCTGTGGATTATTTTAGGGGAGATGAATCCTTTAATTTTTCATCACAGAAGCTCTGTGCTGCAGTTTGTCTGACAAATTAATTATGATGGATCTGCTTGGAAATCTCCTATTTGACCCATAGTACTGAATTTCCTAATAATTGCTGAATCATTGTAATTACTAGCAATTCATCATGATTATTACTAGTAATGATATTAATGGCAAAAGTATCTCTTGACACAGTTGATGGAAAAGCTGGCTTAGTCTGAAAGACTGTCTTCTTCGCCTGCATGCATTTAAAGTAAGATGAGTTTCCAAGCTCGTAATTCGTGCAGAAATTTTAGTTTCTGAAATTCCACAGAAACGCACTTGGAAGAATAATCAATTGATTTTATTCTCACTGCTTTCACATAGCTCTCTCTGGGTTTTTTTTGTTTTTTTTTTTAAAGTATGGAAACTTTAGGTTTAATGGCTTTTTTTTTCAATGAAGCTATGTCTGAGAGCTCAGATCTGGAAGAGCTTCCCTGTCATCTGAGATTATTTCTGTTCAGCCCAGACTGCAAAAAGTAATCATATTCCTGGGTGGCTACTGCAGCCTTAATATATCTTCCTGATTCCAAAACCCTTGTGGTTGTTTCCAAATTAATACCAAGTCCAACTTTCTCTCTTACCTTACATGCCAAGAAGACTTACAGGATGCTGAAGGTCACAGTAAATAAAGATTGAGTTTCTGAGACAGACTCAATGCCAGCTCCTCAATGCTGGTAATCAGCCCAGCTGAGTGATGTGAGTGAGTAGTAACAGATGTTCAACTCCATGAGCAAACAAAAGTTCTATGTGTTTTATATCATCCAAGAAAAGTGAAATTGGGGTACTGAAAGTGCATCAAATGTCAAATAATTACAGTTTAGCCATGCTTGATATTAACCTCCTTCTTTCAACTTGCATGGTGAGCAGATCTCCTCATTGGCCTCCCAAGAGCTGCAGCGTTTTAGGGATGCAGAACAGTCCTTGCAGAAGGCAGAAGACCTTCAGGAAGAGCAGCTGTGTATCCCACCTGCCCCTGCCCAGCCACCACCACCACCTCCCCTTCAGCTGTCAGCAACAGCTCCTAAATCCTCTGCCACAGCTTCAGGTAATCAGGAGGCAAGGGAAGCCCTGTTGGAGGCCATTCGCTCTGGTGCTGGAGCTGCAAAGTTAAGAAAGGTAAATGTACTTTTATATTTTATTGTGGGTGAAACAACCTATGCTTGCTTGTGTTCAGAACCATTTTTAAGCTGTTCCAGGCACACATTTCTTTCATCCATCAGAAGGAGGTACATGTGCTATTTCCTCTAACTGAATCAAAGAACAGGAATGTATTTGAAACCTTTGAACAGCTAATGAAACACACTCGTGCATATATGCAACCGTGTGAACAGACAATGCGTTTTATTAAAGAGACCATCAAGAGCATGACTATAATTTCAGAAAGCATTTTCATGACCTTTCCATTTTGTATTTCCTGAGATATTACTGGATGTCCTTTAGACAAGGTGAGCCTAAGAAAGATCAAATATGAGACCCTGAAGCGAATTTATAAATAAATATTGTCTCCTAATTTCACTAGTGTGTCCTAGACCTTGCTTCCCAATGCTTAAACCTTGATCACATGTGCTGAGAGCTGTCATTAAAACTGTGAGGTCAATTTAATGTTTGCCTGAACTTTATTAATTGAATGATGTGTGTTTCACTTTTGTGGTTAGATGTGAATCGGTCAACTCCCAGATGGCTAAATGCTCAGTTGCCTGTCTGTGATTTTTGGAGTAACTTCATTTATCTCTTTGATCAAAGTTTGTTCTTCCCAATCTCAAGTTACACTGTGTTTCTTGGTAAAGGGAAGCAGATGAATTGTCCTGAGTGAAGGCATCCCAATATTACACTGCAGTATCCAAGACTTTGATCCAAGGACTTAAGGGAATGTAGAAAAGCAGATGTAGTTTTCCCAACACATGAGCTAGCTGATGCCCACCACAAATGTGTAAATAGACTTTAACCTTGCTCACTTGTTCTCTTTTAAATAATTTTTAAATGCATTCAAATTTTAACATTCAAAAGTTGTCAAAAAGTCTGGTTTCTGATAAACCAGAAATTCCACAGAATTATACAAATGGCACAAACAAATCAGTGTTTCAGGGAAATTTACATCAGCATGTTCTGATTACATGAGGAATCCGGATGTGCAGTTAATTTTTCATGTGAAAAACTACATCTATGTTATGTGTATGATTATGAGGAGCAGCTGAGTTCTCACTTGGGTTGTTCAGCTTGGAGAAGGCTGAGGAGCAACCTCATTGCAGTCAGTGCCTTCCCTGAGGAGGGCAGCGGAGGGGCAGGCACGGTCTCCTCTCTGTGGTGGCCAGCAATAAATCCCAAGGGAATGGAATGCAGCTGTGTCAGGGGATGTTCATATGACAGTAGGAAAAGGTTCATCACCCAGAGGGTGGTTGGGCACTGGAACACGCTCCCCAGGGAAGTGGTCACAGCACCAAGCCTGACAGAGTTCAAGGAGCAGCTGGATGATGCTCCTAGTCATATGGTTTAGTTTTAGGCAGTCCTGGAAGGAGCGGGAGTTGGACTCAGTGATCCTTATGAGTCCCTTCCAATTTGAGAAATTCTGTGATTCTAATTCTGCACATTATGAAGAAGTCAGGCCTTTATTTCCCCACTTCAGCAACTGACAGAAAAAAATGGGACTTGGACATTCAAGGGTACCTCATGCAGTTGTTTTCTAGATACTTCCAAATTTCTTATTCTTCCAACTGCATTGCTCTTGCAGAGGTCTCTGAGGGGATCCATAGCTCTACTCATGGAAACAAGTCTTCATCATATCTTTGGGGATTTATTTCAAAACACTTGGATAACTAGTGCAGGTCATGAAAGTACAGCAGATAGACTGATATATTCTGCAAAATTCTGTGCCTGTGTTGTCTCATTTCCAAGACAGAATCATTTTTGCTACTTTTGACATTGAAATAACAGAAGAGTACATCTCATTATATAGGTCTCTTATGAAAATAAAAGAGAGCAGTGTTTTGTTCAAGACAGAGTATGGTTTTCTTTTTACTGCGCTGTCCTTCCAGATATTGGATATGAAAGCTAGTCTTGCGTATGCCAAAGTCATCATGACACTTTGACATCTGAGATCTCATGCCCTTGATAACTGATTAAAGTAAAAATGTTGTCAGATTTCTGAAAAGGCTTTCTATCTAGAGTGTTTTAATATCTCTTCTGGTTTTATGTGTTATATTGAGAGCCAAATTCTGATCCTTCTCTGCAGTTGGACAACTTGTGACAGCAAAAGTTGAATCCGTAGAGGAGAAAGAATACATAATAGCTGAATATCAGGCTTTTATTCCTTCACCCATGTCTAAGGAACATTGAGTCTTTTGTATGCAGTGGCTGACAGGTTGCTTTGTGCCAGGGCTGAAGCAATTTTTTTCTTTGTTTTGCCTTCTCTGTCAAAGTTCTATGATGTGATTTGGAGATATGAGCACAGTGCTGGTTTTGGCTTTGCTTTCTGGAAGATTTTGGTTGCAGCAACTAGACAGCAGAGTAGGTAGTTCAGTATTGGCATCTGTTTCTCTTCCATTGTCTTCTCAAAGTCTTCTGGGACAAAGGCTTCTGACAGCGAAGTCATTTATTTAGCTATATTGTGGAGAACTGGGAAAAATCTGTGTTGCTGACAGCAAAGTCATTTATTTAGCTAATATTGTAGAGAACTGGGAAGAATCTGTGTTGCATAATTATGTGTGACTCTGGGCTTATCTGTGTGGGGTTAGTTGCGGTGGAACTAGATCAAATGGAGCTGTCAGGGAAGCAAAATGTAAAAAGCAACCAATTGCCTATATAAGGAGCATCCCAACAAACATTTAAACTCAAGTAATATCTGTGAAAAGGCAGCTCCTCCACTCCTCCCCTAATTACACAGCTGTTTGCTAAAGTCATGAACTTTAAGGTTAAAAGATTTGCTGTGCAGGAAATGAGGGAAGAAGTTGCTGCAGGCTGACCTTGCTTAGCTGACACTCAGGGTCTGCCCAGCACAGTCTCTCATTGGGTCAGCCAAAAGAAACCAGAGCAGAAATAGATGCTTGAGGGAAATGCCAAGTATAGGTAAGATAGTATATACATAGCTCTCCTCAATCTTCCTTAATCCTCTTTTTGGAGTACTGTGCTTGTTTTGGCAAATAAATCACTCTTTGTTTTGAAGAAATGGCTTCTGTTTTATTGCACACTCTTGCTATCCACAGAGTCCTGAAGGAAGATTCTTGCAGGTGCCAAGCCCAGTTGAGCTTGCTTAGTCAAATGGTTCATCCCCAGCACAGGGCAGTTCAGAGACCTGACAGAAAGTGGTTACACTACAGATCCTACCCAAAAGAAAGAGAGACACAGAAGTGATACAGGAATGGGATGAATTTACCATCCTAGAGAAGACCTGACAATGTGCAAGGAAGTAAGCCTTTTCTTCAGCTTTTGAAATGGTCTGTCAAGGAACCTGACAGGTGTTCAACACATCCAAAGTATAACAGCAAGTCAGGGAGGTGGCCTTTAGTAAAGCCACCAGCCATGATAGGTTCCCTGGTGCCTTTGTTGGTTACTTACAAGAAGTGAGCATGTCTCACTAGCAAGGAGGCTTTCTCAGCCATAGAGTCTGCCACACGTGAAAAGGAGAATCAGTTGATCTAGAAAGTAAACAGTTCATCTGGGACCAAATTTTAGATAATTCTGGTGGACAAAACTCAGGTCATAGATTTGTACCATTTAACATTCTGATTTTAAAAGTGAACTATTGTTTTCCTTAAATGGTGTCAAACAGTATCATATAGTTAAAGTCTATACGTGCAGCTTTTAACTTCCTATTTGCCATCTCATAAAATGCAAAATAACATAGCTAGATGTCGGAAATTCTCTATATCAATGCATGTGTATTTTTGTGTTTATATAACTTGCCTTGGGATTAACCATGATTATTTGTGGAAAAAAAGCCCCATAAGTACACATGCAAATAACCTGTTAGATGTCTAGCTGTAGGTATAGTTGCAGCACAAGTCCATGCAGGATTAAAAAACTTACTCAACAAAGGGAAACTATAAAAGTTGCTTTAGCTTATGTGCCATACACTCATTTGAGGTAGAGTTGTACCCAGGGATTTGGTAGAAATATTACAGGGAATGTGTCTGCACATGGTGGGGAAAGCAAGTTTTATCTCTGAAGAGCAAGCTGCTGCTCTTGTTAAAGTGATTGCTTTAGACCACTTCTTAATGGTATGTGCAATGGAGATTCTGCAGATTCCACATATTTTTGAAGAAAGATTGGAGTTGCATTGAAGCAGCCTTTTCTGTTTGTTCACTGGGATTTTAAAAATTGGCTCCATCACAGTTCCCACAAGCATTCGTGGTGATGTTTGGCATCAGCATTAGGTCACGTCAGCTTTTGATACGTGCCATGTATCATTCTGTTGGCAATCAAAGGAGCCAGGTAAGATAATTTACTGCACCAATTGCAATGAGTCCCTGTGTTCTGTGGGATAATTTGAAGTTGGTTGTCAACAAGTAACACGTTGATTGGAATTATGGCATGTTGAGTGCCTTCTAGGAAGCATGGCCTAGTTCCATACCTTTATGTCAAGCAGTTGACTATTCTTCTCACATAAGCAGAGAAGTATAATTGTGAATGAACAAATACTGTTTCTTATCATCAGTATCTCTAGGTGCAATGAAAGTAATTACAGACTCAAAGCCACAGTTGATGTAGGCTTTGGTATGCTGGAAATGGGGCAGGAAGCCCAATGATAAGGTTGGCCAAGCTTGATATACAGGTAGTCAAATGAGCCTATAATTTATATTCTAGTTCCCATGCACAGTGAGAGGAAGGCATTTGCATGCTGTTACTCTGTTTGAATTGGAAGATAAAATGTAATTTGAACTCTTCACCTTGCTAATAATTTATACCATTACCTATTTTTTTTCCTCATGAGTAAGGGTCAAAATGGAAAATTTAGACTTGATCAAATGCATTATTCCTGTTCAGCTTTTGTGGTGACCTTAGTGTATACCTCTGTGATAGAATCAAAGCTCAGTAACTTTGAATTTGGAAGAGCACTTTAGCGCATGTATTTAAAATTAAGCATATGATGACCCGAGGACTGGGAAGGAAGATAAGCATTTGTTTAAGTGTTTTCCTGAATCAAAGCCACTGGGAGTTTCCTTCATTCAATCAGGAAGCAAAGTACTCACCAACTGATTTTTATGGCCAGTGACAGTTAACCAATACAGAACAGATTCTGACTGACAGATGTTGCATGGTTGCGGCCTGGGCTTCTGTTCTTTCCACAAAATGAAGGAATTTTACAGAAAAATGCATCACCTATGCTCCAGAAATAACACAATTGCGAACATAATACCTAAGGATGTATGAGGTGTGGGTTTTTTAGGGAAGGATAGCACTTTTCATTAGATCAAGTGATACAGCTAGGAAAAAAAAGCAGATAAGCTTAAGTAGCTTCAAGGAGCGGATGAAGAGACCAAGCTTGAAAACAGCCCCATAGGAGAATGTTTGGTTAACAATGTCAACAGTTTGAGGTTTAAAAATATCTTCAATGATCATGTGCTTTTCTTTGTTACAGGTCCCTCTGCTCGTTTGAATCATGTAAAAAGAATAGGTAACTGGAAAATCTAACCCTGTATGCACCCATAATCATCATTCAAAGTCTGAAGTGGCAAAAAAACATCAAGAAGTTTAGTTTATTCTCTTGACTACAAGCCAAAATAAGTTGTAGTTAATTTTCTGTGTGTTCCTGCATAATGGTTCTAAGGGGAAAATATGTTGCTCTTCTGTAAAGCTTCTGTGCCAAGGAATTGTGTTTTGCCTCTGAATATATAAGGTTGCCAATAAACTATTCTTGTTGGCAGGTTAATAAGAATATAAACACTGTGCAGTCCTGTGTTAATACTTAATTATGTTTATGGGCAAAACTAAAAACTTTGCTAGCTATCTGAAAAGCAATACTCATTTCGAGCTGCTAAAAATATGTAACTATCTCGAACTATTTACTTGCTTCTTTTTTTGATTTCAAGAAGGGCTGTAAGTAGTTAGAGTGAAAACCAGAGTAAAGATCTATAAAAAACAATCACAAGAAAAAAGTTATGATACCTAAATTGTCATGTGCTGGGGTCTTTGATTTTTAAAATTAAATTAACTTTGTATCTCTGCTGGAGGTCTGAGAAAGCAGGCAATCAATAATGAATGTGAGACAGTGTCTATTGAAAAGTTACTTATGGGATATGACGTATAGAATGCTAAAGTGCAGAGATATGCTGAACCCTGGTAACAAACATGGCACTTCAAAAATATTGAGCCACCTTAAAGGATCTTTATTTGCAACAGACTGTGAAGTTTATAAATAAGATTCAGACTATAGTGGTCCAAGATGTAGAATTCATTCTGCAGTGTAAAATGAAGAGGAGCTGGTTTATATCAGTAACCAGGACTTTGGTGGTCTATTGTTCAGGTCATGCATAAGTTGGCCCTTGGTTTCTAATTTGTATGGCTGTTGTATGTTGTCTCACAAGTATTTATAGCAGCATCTTGTTCAAATTTTAACTACTTTGGTAGTTGTTGTACATATTTTGAAAATATTTCATTAAATTGATTAACTTAAAAAGGACAAATGAAAATGCTTTTTCACATTTCCTATATTGTAAGGAAACTGAAGAAGAGGAAGTTTGTACATTTACATTTTTATAATCACAAACTACAGTGGTGGCAGATTTTTTCTTAAGGCTGGAATAAAATATATAGCTATGGACTGTTGAAAGCACAAGAATATTTAGCCATCTGCAATTAATGTGACTATATATTATATATTGTAAAATATTGATATCTGTTAGTGCCACGAATAAAAACAAAATCAAAACCTGACATGACTTTAAAGGGTCTTTTTTTTGTCCAGTATTTTCCATTTACTGAAAGAAATTAGAACTAGAAATGGACTTTAGCAAGCCAGAATGTGATGCTCAATATCTCAAGTCCAATGAAAAATATCTCAAAGCAGGAAAGTGATCACGACTAACAGTTTAGAAGTGCAGTAGAAATCACCAGCTAGGATCAATATTTGAGTTATATAGCTTTCAACAATGATGGAGTACTGGTAATGTTCCATTTCCTCATTAGGGAAGCTTATATATTCAGAATTAAGGTGTTCTGTTGCACTGTAGGATGAATAAGATCACCTCTGTTGATTGCAATTATCCTTCTTTTGCCTTTGAAGTCTTCTCGGTGTGCTGGAGATCAGAAGCACTAATGTTGAAAATGCTATCACGGGAAAGGATTCAGTCACTCATAAATTTGATGCTGTAGATATTCCCTACAGCAGCAAATACTTCTTCCTTGGCTGGCTGCTGCAAGGCAAATTTGAGTGCATCTCCCCTTCTTGTTCTTAGTGTTGCCTGAAGGCCTTGGGTGCACAGCCCTTCTTCTGAACACCTTTTTAGTGTAGTAAGTTATGAGTACTTCTTTTTCAATATAAGCAATTCAAAACTGGATTTTCTGACAATAACATCCTCTGAGTTCCACAATGCAAAGGTTCTGGTTCTGGGTGCTGGCACTATATAGATCTAAAGTTTCTAAGTTTGATTAATAGATAAACTTCTTAGTAAAAGCTCTAAAAACAGCTACAAGATAAGATGTCATCTTCACTCTGACAGCAAAAAGGAAAAAATTACAAAACCCCTCAGTTGTGACTGATGGCTCAGTCATAACTCCAGTTTAGAATGGAGGGGGAGTTCAGTTACCTACAGTAGGAAGCCTAGGATGGGTGTTCACTCCCTTCTCATGTTAATGGAAGTTGTGTCTGCTCTTAAACTGTCATCCAGGTGCTGTTGAGCTCTTGGTAGGAGCTCAGTTTAACCCCAGTGAATGCAGATTTTACTGTAAACCCATTTATAGTGAAGCCTAGTTAGACATATGACCCTTCCATATAGTAACTTTCTGTTCATGCTTTTAGTAGTAATAATGGTTAGCTCATCCTGAGTTAAAATAAAAACCCTGAAATGTGTCTGGTAAAGACATGGCCTTCTCAGCACCAAGCATTTTCATCCATATGGCTGCTCTTACTGTCCCACACTGTTTGCTAGTGCAGGCACAGCCTGTGTCTGGAGATGTGCATATTGCCCAGGTTACATCCTGGTATGTCTTGTCATGGCACAGTCTGCAAGCTCCTGCCTTTTTTGAAGGACTGCAAGAAGGACAGGAAGCTCCCCTTTTCCTTAGTGTCTCTCCACCTGGATTGTCCCTACATGCTCCTGTCTCAGTTCAGCCAGAGGAAGGACTCAGATATATGCCTGATTCCTCCAACCCTTTGTATTTTCTTTTTTAGTAAGAGATTGAAATTAAGTGAAGAATTGGTATCACCACAGAAACTGAATAGAGAATTTGGATTTGATATCTTTATTTATAGTACAGGTATAATTCAATGTTCAGGGTTAAAAGAAATCTAATCTCATGTCTCAGAAATTTCTACCTCTTTCCTTTCATTTTTTTGCATTTTTTTTTATAACTTGAGTTTAGAGTAATCCTCAACCATTAAGTCAGCATTAGATCTCTCTGATTAGATATTTAATTTTAAATCATACTAATTGTCTGCACAAGCTATTTGACTTAGAGGAGTTCATTATAGATTTATTTTTTTTTAAATAAAGACAGCCTGTTAGTGTTAGTCATGCAAAGTATTAGACCCAAGGACCTCTTGACATGCACATCAATCTACGGAGTTTCAAACATGGCAGGGTTCAGTTTCCCCAGCTCATACAAGTGATTTGCACTATTTATGCTACATTTGCCACAGCCAAAAACTGGCACTTCATCAGTGTATAGAAGAAAGAAAGAGAACAAGAGATGCATTTATGAAACAATGGAAAATGACACCTCGAGATAGTTTTCCCTCTAACCTCTCCAGAAAAGAAAGAAGCTGTTCTATTGTTGAGTGGTGCTTAGCATTAAGCACAAGGTTTAATTTGAATCCAAAGATTTGCACAAATCTTGATTCGAATCAGTTTGTCTGCATGAAACGTTTGTAAATCAGTTCTTTGTTGGTGCAATATGAAAAATAGTTGTCTTCTGCAACCATTAATTACAACTTTTACATATGTTAAGTATTTATTTGTGTGTATTGTTTCTCATCTCTAATCCCCTCTTGGGTTACATATGCATTATGTGTACCAATGTGCTTTGCCTGTGAGACTTCTGTTAAGATTTATTAGACTATTCCCACTGTTACTCCATTTGTTGCTGCTGAGGACACACAATAAAATACTCCATGTCCCTGCTATATAGGTTTAGCTGCCAAAATGGTTGCATTATTCCACTTGCAGAAAATTACCTTTGCAATGATAAAGTTCTTTTTTAAACATAAAACGAAACAATTTTTTGTTTTGATTTTTCAGTAATGAAAATTTTGTTTTGATTTTTCAGTAATGTTCACCTGAATTTTGTGCATCACGTTTTGATTTGCTTTTCTTTTTTATTGCTGAGTATGGTGTGAAATTTGATTTGTAGCTCATGGCTTCCTTTGGCTGGAGAAAGTTTCCCTGTAGTTGCATTCTCAGGGCTGTTCATCACAGAATGGTAAGATGGATGGCCCTTTCTAAGAGCAAAAAGGTACCTTTTTTGTTATTATTACCAAATATAATTATTACTTAAATAAATATAATTTGCTTAAATACTAGCAGGTTACGTGATGCTGCACTAGATATCAAAGTCCCACTATCCTCTGTTTGTCTACCAACTTTTTGTTCTTGTTTAAACAGTTTCTGATTTATTGCAGTATTGAAGACTTCAAAAAGAGAGAGAAAATAGAACTACTTAACAGGAATATTGTGTTTTTCACACTTAAGGGTTTAGGAACAAGCTCGCTTCCATAGTCTGTTCCCTCCCATCACTCATTCCATATGTACAGGAGCACGCGCGCACAGAGTCTCCTTCGTCATTTCAGAAGGTCAGGAATAGTTAAAAAAGCATCTTTACCACGGGATCCTTTTCCATTTTTAACAGTAGCTTTTTTTGTCCTGTAAAATAGGAACTTCTAGAAAGTCAGGGACTAAGTTTTGGCGCAGTCACAGCATCTATACACAGTCACTGCTGGAAGCAATGTCAAATCCAGCTCCATATAATGCTATCCTCAGCCAATTTCTTTTCATTTGGGTTTTTTTTCCTTCTTTCCTTTTTTGTCTGTGAACTGATAAAAACATGTACGTGCCATGTCTCTTTTCTGAGGTCATTATTGTGCTTGAAGCCCTAAAAGGTTTTCCCCTGAACAAAGCGTAGTGGTATTGCAGTTGAGCACCAGACTGAAAGAGGACATTTATTCATACACAAACACCACTGTCCAGTTTGCAAGTCAGGAGCTGGAAAAGGAAACCTTATTGAAAGAACAAGACTGTGGAACATTATTGTCTTCTACATCAGAACCTGTGTTTACTGTAACAGGAACAAAGCAAACACAGTGAAAATAGGCGTGGGCTTCCTTTGTCTTGTTCCATGCATTCAACAGAGGGGTTTCTGTCAGAAGCACTGGCATCTGTCCCTAGTAGTGCTTGGCACGGGTGGGTGGGTCACAACTTGAGGATACTGATTTGGATGGCACCACTGATGGATTGTGTCACTGGTTTGGGCTTTTTTTGCCTTGTGATAAGCCAAAATGTGGTTTGATTTAGCTGGTGCTTGAGACATCAAACCAAGTGCTTGTGCTGTGGCAGTGAGCAAAGGTTCGACATGTGGACCACAGCTAAGGTGGAAAGTGATCCATGATCCAAAGTGTGGCAACTACAGCACCCAGATGCTAGTAGCCAGTGCAGTCTCATCTTTTTAAGCCAGAGGTAATGATAATGGTGAAGGGAGAGGGAAATGGATGCATCTGCCTTCTGGCAGAACCTAGGAATAAGCCATGTCTAATTCAAAGAGGTGCAGCCTTCTCTGCCCCAGCAACATCCAACCATGCAAAGGACACGCAGGAGGTACCAGCAGCAGGTCCGCCAAAACTACTGATAGATCTGAATTTTACCAACAAGATCCTGAAACTGCACGTATCTCTACTGATACAGCTTCCAGGTTGGTTCACAAGCTCAAGACCAGACTAAAACTCCCCCCAGTATAGACCCTTTGCTGATAAAATCCAGCCCTCAGTCCTTCAGCCAGCTCAGGAGGTGGGTGTACCTGGCATGTTCCCAACCAGCAGCACCAAACACAGAGCAGTGGTTTGGCTGCCTGCACAGTGCATGCCTCCTCATTCATTAGCCTTGCTGCTAATGTTCCAAACTTCCCAACTTATGGAAGGAACTGTCAGAGGCAATTTGCAGGCAGCCAATGCTGCAGAACTGCAAAAAGTTATATTTTTATGTGTTGATGAATAATTTAGCAACAATTCTGTGTTATGTAAAATTACTGCTTTACTGCTACTGGGGCCAGTGTTTGTACAAAGTATTCTAAGCCCAGTTATACAAGTTAAAACTTGCTAGTTTTATCCTATGCATCTGTCATTAGAGATAATTTTTCCTGGTTCAAACTGGGAAGCAGAGCAAGTCTTTCATTTCAGGAGAGGGAAGTTCCACATCCTCATTCTCCTTTATAGTCCTGATCATCCTGCCTATTTCCAAATGGTCAGTCATGCACTAGGTTGTGCAGTAGTGCTGGTTTTCCCCACAGTGGAGGACTCCATGGAATACATTTCCATACAAACGCCATGGAAATCTTCAATCCTCCAGACCTTTACTTTCTATTACAGAGCAACCTAAGACATATTTTCATGCAGAGTGACCACAGGTTTCATCCCCCTCCCCTTGTGGATAAAGCCTGTGCACTTCATGTGGGCAGGGAACACAGAACATGGGCAGATGTGGATATATCTGGTTTTGGTTTCAGTTTGGAAATTGCTCCCTCGAGATTCCACCTATTCTATACTGAGAGGAGGATTAAAGGATTAGGGAAAGAAAGGAGTATTATTGCCACCCAAAAGCATGCTTGTAAGGGTAAAGTGAGATTGAAAACCTACAATAACTCAATATGGTCCACATCCAGAAATGGAGAAACTCACAGGCTTCCTTAGGATTCTTCATCTCAGGGACTTTTTCTGCTGTATTGTACAAGTGTTGCCAAGAGATGCTTAGTTGCAAATGCAAATATGTTCAAGGCTGAAGGATCAAAGAGCAATTAAATTAAAAACTGCTGACAGGTCAATCTTAATAGTCATTTCCATGCTGAAATAAGTCAATAAATCTTAGCATGCAATAAATCTTACCACATAAAGGTGGGCTTGCATAACAGGAAAATGTAGTAAAATATAGCAATATATTTTATGCAAATGCTTTTTAAAAGTAATGAGTAGCATGTTTTATTCATCTTGTCCTGGCATCAAAGCGGTCAAGAAGACATTGGACTTCTGGAATGGGTTAATCCTGTGCAGCAGCAGTGTGCTGAGCAGGCAGAATGCCTTCTATTTATATTACTATTTACTTATATTTGTAAATACAAGCCTTAATTGAGCTCCTGAGTCCTGCTGTGTTTGGTACTGTGCAATCACCACAAAAGTGACTGTCCCTGCCCCAAAGACCTTTACAAACTAGAAAAGTCAGAAGAGGAGGATGGGAGCAAAGCCGTCGTGTGACTTGCCTGAGGTCACCTAAGTTGTTAGTGGCAGAGGCAGAACTGGAGCCTGGGATTCCTGTGCCATTCTTTGGTCCTGTTTTCCAAGTCATACAGCTCCCTGGCCTATATACTAAATACAGTGAGTATGGATCATATAAGAAACAAACTCAACCTCTCTTGGTATCATTCAAGCTTCAGAGAGGCAGAGAAAACCAGCTATTCTCCTGGCTTTTATACCAGACACCTTAACATGCCCTTGTGTTTTTGTCTGTTCTCTCAAATGAATTATGTATGAAAAACTAGATAATGCTCCTAAGTACTTGTGTCTGTAATGAGACACATCTCCAACAAACACATAATACAAGAGGGATTTGGAATCTAACTGCTAAATTTAAAAGAGATTTTCTGCATCTGAACTTCTTCCTTGATCGTTAAATAGCCAATATGCCCATCTCAGCTTCCTGCCCACCTGTAGCTGTACTGCCCACTGTCCCCAAGGGAAGATCCAAGAGGAAAAGGTTCCTGATACTGCTGCTTCAACTGTGCCTGAGTGCCTTAACAAGGATCTTTCTATTAGCCCCTGTGCAAACACAGGATGGCAGCCCAGGCAGGCAACACCGGGTGGAGGGAGCACGGATCATTTTAAATCATTTGCACATTCTAAATCATGGGCACGATCTGCAAAGAGTGGATCTTGTGTTACACACTGCACTCAGGAGGCAATGGAGACTATTTCCTGCTAATAAAATTCATAACAAATGACACGGCACAGGAGAAGTCCTGTTCTCAGGGAAAAGCCTTACATCAGCATAGGCTCACAACTTGCCCTTCTTTTCACAGTGGAAGAACTGAAGATTTAAATCCCAATTCAAAACAAGTCAAAACTTGGTGAGTACAGTAATTGCACAGACAAAAATGAAGGGGTTCGGGACAACCTGTACGTCCCTTCATCCCCCCCCATCCCTTTTTTTGCCTTGATTCAGGAGAGCTGCTCTTAGGCTTATGTGGTCTATGGCAAGATGCAGTGCCTCATTTCCGTAGTGTTTTTCCTGGCACTAACTGACAGCATGGAGCCCAACCCAGGGCAGTAACATGCTGCATGTTCCCAAAACTGTGAACAAAAGGTGAGGATTTCTTGTTTTCCTCGGAATGCAGGTCTCATGTTACATGTCTAAAAATGCACTGTGAATGAGATTTCAAAACTAATCTCAACCAGTTCCCTTTGCATACCTTTAACCAGAAGAAAGTTTTCCACTGTTACCAAAAATGGCTAAAATGCCTTTTGCCTCATATTGCCCAGACAGTAAATTGTCACCAATAATCAAAGGTAGCATTAGAAAAAATGGATTTAATGTGCCAGAGAGATTTCTCTCAAGAGCAGGTAACATTATTCTCCACAGCAGCAAACCAGTCCAGCACTGAAGTCTGCCAGTGAAATACCAAATGGAAGACGTAAACCTGGTTTTATAAAAAATACATCCCAGCTCTACCTGACCTGTGCCTAGGAGCAGATTTTATTTTTCAGTGTGTGAGGCAGAATTTTCAGAGATGAAGAATGATGAGTCAGACCCACCAAATCATGAGACCAGTATCCAGTATGATGAGGGTTGCATTTTTCTGTTTTTAAGGGAACAGGTTCTGCCATGTGGTTTGGTCTGCCTGATTTCTGAAACTCCTTTGTCTGTCTGTGGGGTGTGGGTAGAGCTGCTAGCATCATCCTCTCCTACTTTGTCCCCCCAGCTGTTCTGTGGGGTCAGGCAGGGAAGCCCAAAGTGGCCCCAAAGGCAATGAGCAATTCCAGGAGAAGGAATGTTCAGTCAGCACAGTGCTCAAGCAGCCCTAGTGAGCACAGCTTCTCACTCAGCCCCTGTCCACACCAGTACCTCTGCACAGGGCATTAATTGCTGCTTCAAAAGGAAAATAATGAGAATAAGAAGAATTAAAGTACAATATTCCCTGCAAGCTGATATTCATGCTATCAGACTACCGAATATTTGACGCACGTTTGCCAGTGAGTACTGAAAGGTAGTTAAAGCCAGTGCTCAACAAATATCCAGCCAGATTACTTATTAAGACAGTTTTAACTGTATGCAGGGGGGGGGAAAAAGAGACTGTCTAAAGGTTTTGCTCAAGCCTGTTTGACTCAAGTTTTGTACTGATACAGCCATTTCAGTTTGAGGTGTGATATTTTTTACTGAAATAGATAAATCAATAGAACCACGACTTGGGGACACTTGTACTGACACAACGGTGCTTTATACTAGTACAGCTTATTCGCCTGCTTGTATGGAAATAGAAATTTACGCATAAATAAGCTTCTTTATGCTGGTATAACTGTTTCTACCCTAGGGAAATTAAACCATTTTTACTATACTAGTGTAGTTACAATTTTGTGTGTAGCCAAGCCTTTGCAGTAGTACACCTTCTGTGTAGAAAAGCCCTCATGGTGGCCAGTGCCTCACTGTGCCAAAAAGCTGCAGAAAGTCAATGAGATTATTCAGGTATTAGTTATTTCACTGGATCAGGCTATAAAAATCTGGTGGTGGAGGAGGAGGAGGAGTGCTTTCATTTAGTTTAGTTGTCTGATAAAATAGTCCATGTATCTGGCATGGTTTTGCTGATATCTAGAGGCAGCAGACAACAGATAGAAGAGTCAATTTTTTGTTACACATTGCAACAGGAAGAGTTACTTTTACAATGTCTTCATAAGTTTGTTTTACAGGAGAGGAATAAAGCTTTAGTAGCAGAAGCCTGTCACTGTGAGTCTCTCTGCTTTGGAAATTAACATCCTTCCCCTGCTCACACCTGGGTATCTCTAATTTAACTCAGCACGATGTAGAAGCAGAAAGCCATTATCCTGTGAGATAATAGCCTATTCAGTTGTCATCGCTTACAGTGTATGTTAAGCAAAAAAAAAAGAAGAAATACAACTTTTAAAGGTAGTCAGCAATTATGTGAAGCTTTTCACCTTAGAATGCCTTGCAAACTCTAGTTATATTTAAACTCATATCACTGGAGTATGGCTGTGCAAGTCTATCTGTATGGGTGCTCTGTCCTGTTTTATACGCTCTGTGTAAACATGCCAGGAAGATAGGCAACACTCACAGGTCAGTGTATGCAGCAGGAAAATGCTTGAGCTGTGCATAGCAGTGGTTGGGAAATGGTTGAGCTCCTGCTGTCAGGGCTCCTGTGGGAGGGGAGGGAAGGGAAGGCAAGGCAACACTTTGTTTCTTGCAGCCTTTAGTTGTGCTCAGAAATGGAGTCGACCTCTCCATTTAGATAATAAGAAAAGTAACTTAAAGAATAGGTTGAAAATTATTTTTAAATACCTGCTGACAGGATGATTACTTATGGCATTATAGATAGAGTATGCAAGTTGGTGACCCAAGTATTTTCCAACTAAATATGAATTCACAGTCTTCCTCTCTTTGTCTGTAAGAATTTAGAGGTCATTTTGGTAGTGTGAAAAATGGATTAATTCACTTGCTATCCTGATGGCCATTATGGGAAAATCACAAAGTCGGGGAAGTGCCTTGATTTTTACGACTGAAGTCTTCTGCAGACATGAGTATTATTCAGCTGCAGAGCTCTGTGGCCCTTGAAGCTGAGTTGCAAGGGTGAAGGTCACTGCTCTGCCAGTAATCACATTGCCATTACATGAAGTTTTACTCAGCAAATACTGTGCAGATACAGCTCCGGTACCATACTGTTAAATACAATGGAATTTGCCCCACAGATGACTGTAGGTCCTTGTTGTTAAATCAACTCTGCCTGTTTACCTTTCAGCTGCAGATTAAACATATGAAATGTGCCATAATCCAGCTTTTCCCACATCAGAGGCTTGAAGAAACCACTTTCCTGTAGCATTGCATATAAAGAGGTAACGTTTCTTCATTTGCCTCACATATCAAGATTTGAGGTAATCAGTCATTCATTCTACATCATAAATAATACATGTACCCAACCAAACACAAAAGGCTGTACTTTTGTCTGTTTTCCCTCCACACTTTAATAAGATCGTCTGAATTTCAAGATGAAATGTGCAGTCTCATATTTAAATCATTAGGTCCCTGTGTGGTATTTTATCTCATTTTTGCAAGGTCAGGGTTCTGAATATGGTCAAAGAAAGAAAGAAAGATAATGACTTTATCAGCAGAACAAAAAACTGATTCAGAGTGAGGAGGAAATAGGGGACCCATAGAGGGTAAATGCTTGCTGGGGATTTGCAAGGCAGCTGTAAATCAGTGGTTTCAGACTATGGTGAGATGCACCTTCCCTGAGGTACAGTGTCCTGCCATAATAAACCCTCAGCTCTTCTGTCGGCCCTTTCCCAGGCTTGGATGTGTTTTGCTGAAAGCATAGCAATCCAGCTTCCAAAATACTTATGGCAATTTTAGGGAAACCGGAACATTCACCCAAACAAAACAGAATTTCACAATATCAATATGTGGCCAGTAGCTAAAACGTCCTGGTTTCTGTGCAGTTTCTGGCCATGATTCCCTGTTTGGAACAGAGGATGATCCTGAGACCCAGTAAGCCTGTGTTACATTTTTGCCTCCTCACAGACATCCTCCGTGACCCTGGGCAAGCCACTCCATTCTTGCATGTCCCGGTTTCCAGGCCTGTGTTCATGCAGGATATCCTCTCTGCTGGCCTCCCCATTCCTGTCTGCTTCAAAGGAAACCTGCCAGAGGATTAGGAGGGGGCTGAATTGATGTGCATTGGTTAAGCACTGGGGAAGTCCAAATCTTAGGCAGTAGTTGTGATCCCCTAACCTATGACTACTATAGTAAAGCTAAACCCATCTAGCTTCCCTGGCTGTTGAACTGCAGATATTTATGGTGGGTGGCCACCTCAGGAAGGTGGTATGGGTAATGTTTGTGAGGCACTGCTTAGATTAAAGGTGCTAAGCTGTCTTTACTGCCAGGTCCCAACAAGTGTTCATATGAATGCATTGGGCACAGAAGTATCAAAATAAGTGCTACAACTCTTATTAGTTTTAGCACAAGCCAAGGCAGGACCCCAATCACAATTCAAGAAACAGCGAGACTAAACTTTGGCAGGCAAAGTACACTATATTTTCGTGTCATCTTTAAATAAGTATTTAACCAAAAAAAGTCGCCTATAAATCCAGATAGATGATTGAGTTCCAAAGCTCATTTATAAAAAAGGTTTACAAAGCCCACATGCTTGTGTGTTATCTTGGACCACAATAACCTGGGCAATACCAGGACCCCTCTCAGCAGTGACAATTTAGGCACAAAATAGCTACAGAAGTGCACGAATAAATCCAGAGTGTTGAATGTGCAACACTTGCAGAAGTGTCAAGCCTTGTCCCCTAGTTATACTCATGGTAAATTTTGTCCAGCTAATTAAGTCTTCTATGATGCTCAAAGATGCTCTCCCTCTTCTGTGATGCCCCTTACAGGAGCTTTCAGTAGGAAGTGAGGAGATTGTAAAGGACCTTTACAGGGAATTAACTAAGCTGTGGGGATGGTCCAGCAAGTGCAACCGTCTGACAACTTTAACACAAGTGATCTCATTCAGTCATCATCCAGTTTGGGCTAACTGTGCTCTTTTGGCAGGTTGCTTCTCCCACCAGGACAGCTGTCCCAGGCACCCACTGCAGTACTGAGCTCTGGCATAACAGGCTTTGCTCCCACCACCTCCCAGGCCCAATTTCCAACTGTGGTGCTGGGGGCAAGAGCAGACCTTGGCAGCTGGGGTGGAGCTCATGGCATCACTGCTTGGCGAAGAGGTCAGAGATTTTCAGAATCCAGAGTTTCCTCACAGCCAGCACAGCCAGACCATAGTGGTCAACAAACCACTGACCACAGAGCAGTCACAGACCCAAGCTGAAGATTATTCATGAGAGGAATAGATTGTTTCTCCCTTCAATTATTTTTTTACTGCTGAAAGAAAACAAAGTCCTTTAATGATATGGGTTTGGTTTTTTTCTTTTTTTCAAGTCCAAGGGTTCAGGATAAACTAGCAGGTTTAAGAAAGAAAATGTCCATACAGGAAAAAATGAAGAATTCTGACTATTCAAAACACATATTCTTTCTTAATGATTTTCCTGTCTTCTCTAAGATGCTGAAAGAAGATGGGCTGATAGACATGTTCCTGAACAACCCTTTGTACATGACGTATCTAGAAATTGAAATATATACAATGAGTTATATTGATTGCCTTGTACTTAAATTAATCACAACCCAGATGGAATGCAAAAGATTTTACACACACACATACACACACACACACACATTTATACACACAAGCAGGTGTCTTACCTCCTGAGGAGGTTAAAAAGGAAACCTGTAATGTGATGGATGAAAAAATAAGAGTCCTCTTTATGTTTGTTTAAATATGCATCCTCTGCAGTGCTTATCTAAACCCAGAGCTCTTAGAGATGCTGATAAGCCTGACAGACCTATTAAAGCTTCGTTTGAAAATCTCCAGAACATGCACCCAGCCCCATGTAGACTGAAACCCTGCTGTGCCCAGAGCCCCCAGGCTCATGGAGAAGCATTAGTGATGTCTAAAAAAGCATGGTGTGTTGCATCTCTGTGCCTCATCACTTCCAGGCATAACTGGTAAGAGTCCACAGTTCCCCTCTTTCCTCTGTAAATGCTGCTCAAGCATCAACAAATGTTTTGTCTTCATGTCCTGACTCACAGCCCAAGTTCATCCCTGGATCCTGTGCCACACATTTTAAGCCAAAGAATGAGATTTTCCTTAGAAGCTCCCTTCCTAGCTTCCCTTGCTCCTCCTGGGAAGCAACCAGCTCCACTGCTAGGATAATCCTGGCTCCTCCTGAAAAAGAACTTTGCTTTCATCCTCCCAGAGGGCACAGGTCTTTCCAGTTACCGAGATGGCTCAGGGCACCTAGAAGGATTTTTCTGATGCACCAGCCAATCTCATGGAGGGAAGAAGTCACAAAGAGGACAGTGGAAGGGAGCCACCTTTCAAAAGCAGCATGGTGCAGTATGCCTCCTGGAGTGTGGTGGGACTTCAGCAAATGAATTCACTGGTGATGGCCTTAAGCCTTTTTACACATGCAGTCCTAGACGTGGGATCTGGGCCAGTTTCTGGAGTAATTATGGTCCTGTGGGGTCATTTGACTGAAGACACTCAAAGGTGCACAGCAAGAACCTGCTCCATACTTGGTTTCATTTAAGCACAGTCCCAGTAGATGAGTGTTACTCAAGGAATGACTGTAAGTGCTCTCCATGTCCTGGGGCCTCCCTTTTCCTGCCCCACCATAGGCTATTGAGTTAAAACTGCACTATGACTGGTTTGTCTCACAAATCTGCTCCCCTAAGAGTGTAAGCCTTGTCCTCAGATCATGAACAAAAGTTTGTAAGTGACACAGCTCAAATTTTTCTCCAGCTCTGTGGATAGTTATGAGCTGTCACTCCCTTTTGCTGGGTCTTGCCTACGTGATTGTCATTAGCTTGTGAACTCCCTAATGCAAAATTTCCCATGGGGATATAGAGCTGGAAGTGGTGAAAGCCACATTTATCCCCTCCACAGATCATCACTTTTCCAGCTCTAGGGTTTGGACCATTAATAGCAGCTGAAAGGCAGTTGCCATCCTTCTGTCCCTTATTTAAGCTTAGACAACATGTGTTCCTGGGCAGTTTATAGCTCTTCTTCCCTCGGAAATCTTGGAGAAATGCTGTAAAATTTGTGAGTTGAAAAAAAGGGGCTAAACATTGACTTTCACTGACTTCATGTTCAATCACAGTGAGCTCTTAGGTATAGCCCTGCCTCTCTCCCCTCTGCAAGTTCAAACCACATCCCCATGTCAGGCAGCTGCTGTAGAGGGACCAAAAGTGTGTTTTCTCCCTTCTGCTGAGATATGGCTTGCTTGCAGCCATGTAGCTGAAGAGTGTATTTGCACAGCAGAATAGCTGGTAGCTATTGTGGTAGAAATGGGCTCTATAGCCTGCTCAGCCTTACAGGTAAGTACCTGCCTGCTTAACAAGCTGTTGTTTTGGGGCAATTTTTAGGATCATCTTGCATTACAATAGCCCAAGCTTAAAAGCTTTAATGTCTCTGTGATAGCAACTTCTGTTTAAGACAAGTCTTTTTGCTCTGTTATTACTCTAAAAGTGCACAAAGAAATCCTAAAATGTTAGCTTAATATTTTTGACCTATAAGGTAGTTTTCTGATAGCCTTGGTCATGCCCACCAAGAGGACCAATGAAGTGGATTGTGAGATTTCTCTACCATTTGCTGAAGAGACAAGGTCATAATTTTTTAGAAACTGTCTCTCTCTACTGCTGGGAGTTCAATGTGTGGGAGCAAAGATCTGAGCACATTGAGTTCACCTGCATGAGTGCTTTGCTAGTGGTAGCGGTACTCCACAGGCTCTCCTGCTACAAGGCACAGGTGGAGGGTTTTCTCCAAGTCCTCAGGCTCACATCAAGTATGACAGCAAGAGGCATGCCTGAAAGTCTGAACTGGAAGAAGAAAGAGAGAGAGAGAGAGTGAGAGAGTGAGAGAGAGAGAGAGAGAACCTGAATTTCTGAGCTAAAGTTTAAAGAAAATACACAAACAGCTTTCCTGTCTTTAGTGAGATGAGAAAAGCAGTCAGGCAGGTAGACTGGACTTTTTGTTATAGTTCTCTTAAAGATCTTTATTCAACTCCTTTAAGATCTTAAGATCTTAAAGGAGTTGAATAAAAGGCACCATCTCATATCTTTCTTTTCTAAGGATACTGAATATAATGTGTGGTTTTATCTGATTAGAGAAGCAAAATCCTGACAGAAGGGGAAAAGATGTATCATTTTCAGAGGGAATGTTCAGAGGAAATGCTTCCTGCTGGTTTTTGTAGCCCCTGGGCCAGGCTGTAAGCCTTTGGACATGATAAACTCTGTGACCTCCTCATGGGAATGAAAGGTGGTTTGATTTTTTGCCACTTTGTTTTTTTTCTTTCTTTCTGCTGGTCCAAGTGATATGCAGCTTGGCTGGAGACATTAAAGGACATTAAATTACTTGGTTTCCAGAGCTCACTTTCCTTCTTAGAAGGACTGCTTCTCTTTTTTTTTTTTTTTTTTGGCTTGATAATTTGATGCTGCTATCTGGAAGAAGGTCAGGCTTGCTGTCATTGTACAGCATTTCTGGGTATTTTCTTAGATAGGAAAAGGCTGGGTGCTGTCACCCTCCATGCTACACAGGTCCTGTCTTGCACTGAATATTGCAAAAACATCCCACAATTTCATTAATAGAATTGAGGTGCATTTGTAGAGCATTTGCAAGGATGATTTCTGTATCAAATAGAGATGACATCTTAATTGGTGGTTGTGGACAAATCCTCTCCTTCTGAAGGCAGCTCCTGCTGAGCCAGCACTCATTGCTCTCCTGTCCTGAGACTGAACACAGTGGTCTGAGCTTCTCTTTCTGATATACTCCTCAATTTCACGTGTGACACCAGCTAAGTTAAAGTAGGAGCTCCTTCTAGGTGGAGGAAGTGATGAGATCCTTTCCTTCTAACACTGAACAAGGAATTGTATCAGGAGAAGGAACACTGTGACATCTCCAAACTCGCTGTTTCCCTGCAGCACTATAGAACCAGAGCTTTTCTGGATTTTCCCTGGGTATCCTTGACACTACTTTATAATTCATATCTCCAAGATAGGCCTTTTAACATATATTCAACATGACCCCTATGCATGCCATGCTGGTTACAGGAAAGGACTTCTTGGAGCATGATGGGTTTTATCCACAAGCTTTTGGGTCACCCCAGCAAAGTCCGGGCAGCTCTCTCTCACCCAGCTGGTCCATGTGGTGCAGCACTGCCCACTGCTCCATGAAGCAGCTCTGCACACAGAGCTTGGCCTCACACAAAGGCCCAGTGTCCAAAGCCGCCTTGCTGGACCCCCTTACAGGGGGATATGTTGTTGAAGGCACAGCTAGCTGTGGTTTGGAAAGGTGGAGAGAGAGGCTGCTTCTCAAGAGAGCTTGAGGAAGAGGCAGAAACTAGAGCCAGGTGCTCTAGTGTCCATCTCCATGGTAGCTTAGATGCACCCCAAAAGACTGCCAGGTGTTGGTTCAAGGGAGCTACAAGATGCCTGAAGGCCAGCAGATGCTGCTGACAGGGCTGAGCTGGGCAGGGCTGTCAGGATTGCCATGGTTTGCTGTGCCCTTTCCAGCCTGAGCCAGCACCATGGGATGACCTATCAGTCCTATGGCTCTGGGAAGATCACACAATCCAAACAGGTATTTGCCCAAAGCAACACAAATTTTCAGCTTAGGAGATGTGGCCCAGTGAGGGAAGAGCTGTATAGCTCTATGTCCTTTCAAACTGCCTCCAGATGCCACATCACTTCTTACAGTCACGTCACTCCTTTGTCTAGGGTGTACTGACTCTTTCTACCACTTCCTCAGACAGTGTCCCCCACTCTCCCATCCTTCCCACCCCAGCAACCTGTGTCTGCTATTCTGTAAAACCCTGCACTTGTCCTGCCCTGTCAGCCAAACCAACAGGGATGCCTGTCTCATGCAGCAATAAAACCTCCCTGAAGGAGGTTTAAAGAAGCATATCAAAACCTCCTGGCTTTTTCCTGGAGTCTCTGGCAGCTAGCTACAATAAAAGGGGCTTTTGCCATTTTTCCTTCCCCCCATACTCAAGGAAAAGTGCTTCTCTCTGTGTGTCCTCTTGCACTCAGGGGACTGTTCCCTTGCAAGATCACAGTTCCTGCCACGCACACACGCACAGGAACATGCAAACACACATCCCGTGCCCCTGCACAGCCACCCTCTGCTCGCTGTCCTTCCCCCTCCATTTGAGTTCCGGGGCCTGTCACAGGGACGTGCCCCTGAGTCCACCCACACCTCCTGCCTGTGGCTGCCGTGGTGGCTGTGTCACCTCTCATCTCACCAATGTGCCCTGACTGCCACTATCTCACTTTCCCCAGGACTGTTGGAACAGGGTTTCCGGTAATGTTGGATGAATACTCATATTTCTTGCATGATTCAGTCACATCAGGAAAATACCTCAGTTCTGAAATGAGATTGAGATGTACACATCATCTCACCAGCCCAGTAAATAAAAAGCACATTTGGATCTTTTCTATCAAATTAATAAAATTAATTTAAGCCCCTGTAAAATATGTACTTTGGATGCTTTGTTTCTTTTCTGGTTTTAGAGTCCTTTCAGTGCAATTGGGAAGACTCAGCGCTACTATTTCAAAAATTATTCTCAGCCTTCAAATGATATCACTACACCCAAGCAACAGGCTGAGAACAGAAAAAGAAAAAGAAAACTAACATAATGTAAAACTTGTGATGACATCCCAAGCTGTCAACATCAAATACTTCAAGATAATTAGAAGACCAGACATAACTTGCCCAAATGGATATTTGATTTACTGCATGCCACCACAAATATATACTCATGGGTCATTTAATCCCTGCTTCTGAAGCAAGGTAGAGACAGTAGCAACTGCAGGCAGAGATACTGTTGTGCTGGGGATGGGGATGGGGTTGGGAATTCCTTCTCTTTGTTGACTTCCAAGAGAGAAACCACCGGGGAGCACAATGCAAGTCAGGAAATCTTGTTCCTGTCATCTTTCACTGGCACTTCTCGAATCTTTGGTAACCAGATAACCATGTTTTGCAGCTAAAGCAGTTTGGGTGCATCCTGGTGCTGTTGCCTGTGCATTGGGACAAGAAATGGTGATTGCTCTGGAGTTCTGTTACATGGAGCATCTGCCCAGACTTACTCCTCATGGCAGGACCATAGTTTAAAACCTGCAATGGAAGAAGTCGCCACTCAAGAACCACAGTGCTCCGTGGCATCCCAGCTGTGCTTTACTGCCCCTTCTTTGAGACCACAAAAAGAAGGGAGATGCTCTGGGGTAGGTGAGGCGTTTCTGCATCAGGAGGAGGTTGGAGGCCTGGGCAGGGCTGGGCATGCAGTGTGTGCAAGGGCTTGGGGTCAGGCACAGGTTTTAAATGAAGTAATTTTCCACCCCCTAAGACAGTTAAGTGAGAAATTAATCTCACATGGGAGATGAGGAAGAGCAAAGTGATTCTGGGACAAGGCAGGACAGGGAGTAGCTGATTGTGCCTCAGCCCTGAGTGATCCCCCCCTTTCTCCCCTGGGGAAATGCAGGGAGGGGGGAGGAAATGGATTGACAATTTTGGCACTGGGTCTCTGTGTCACCAGCCCTCTGGCCCTGACAATTGTGCCTTAGGGGGAAGCAGACAGGAGGCCCAAGGGGGCTGTGGGAAGGCCAGGGGAGGCAGTGGGAGGAGAGAGACTCCAGCAAGGACCATGGAAGAAGGCAAGCCCCAGCAAAGCACTGTTTTCAGTCCATACTGTCAGGCAGGATTTGTTCAGGAACAATATATTTCCCCATTGTGACAGCTCTGGTAGACGGTGCAAGCATGGCTGGTCCAAAGCTCTGCTCAGAGGCTCACTTCCTAATTAGGAAGAGAATTTGGGAAGAGTTCCTGAATTTTTGCTGTTGTTTACCAACATCCTGGTAGTCACCTTGCTATGGCAAAGCAGTTCTGCAGCATGGCGATATTTGGTAAAACCTGCCAGAGGACAGCTGATGGAGAAAGTGTTCATGGTACAAGTGGTCACACAAAGGCTCTGTCTGCACAGAAAGACATGCACAGGCTTGGAGCTGACAAAGAAGACAAATGAGCAATGATTTTTGAGGATGTATTTAAAGCAGAATAATGAGTCTTATAGAGGAAGTTTTCATAGTCAGAGTGCAGGAACAGGAGTGGATCAAGCAAATTAAGAGGCAAATGTAAGTAAAATACAATTCTTTTAAGGAAGGGCCTTTATACACAACCAATAATTAACTTGTGAAGCTTACTGCCCCAGCTGCTATTATTGAGGTCAGCAAAGAAATAAGATTTAAAAAGGCCCATGAATAATAAAAAACACCAAGCATTTCACTCAGTAGAATAACAAATTACAAGGGATATAAATCACCGTGCTTTAGATCTTAAATAACAATAAATTGCCCAGTGATTAGAAGGCAACTTTTGCTAGGGGCAGGTTCCTTGGTAATTGCTCATTTTAGCACTTCTTGCCCTTTTTTTTCCTTGAATGTGTGGTACTGGTCACTGCTTCAACAAGAGAAATGAGTTTTGATGGCAAGCAGACATTCTCTCTGCATAGTGTATTATAGTGAAGAATTTTAGCTTCTTCTCTTAAATAAGAATTACTTAAAAGGGAATTTCCCTTATATAAACAGTACAATAGCAGCAGAAAACCTGCAGTAAGGCATTGTGTTCTGCAGTGTTGCAAAAAGAGCTTAAAATAAATAAATTTTACATTATTTTAGTATTTTTAGCTTTCCTAGACTAGTTCTTAGTTTTTGTCATAGTTTTATTGTCTCATTTGTTTTGGTCATAAAAAAATTTCAAGATAAACATTTTGCTTAGACTATTGTATTTTTGTGGCACCTGCTTTTGGCTGGTCTGCCAGACAAACTGATTTATAGATTGGATAAATGCATGTTGCTTCAGTTGACACACCAGAAAGCCTGAGTTCGAGCTATTTAGATTCCAGCTCCTTCCTAATAGCGATTAATACAGTTCTCTGAGTTAACATTTAATTTCTGGGCTGCCAAAAAGAAAGTAATTTGAAGCAGCCAAGAGACAGTCATGGAGCTGGGCTGGGTACAAATTGAATCAAGGCTTTCAGAGCTCCTCTCACTGAGGCAATGCTCCCTGGCTGGCTTCCTAGCAGGATGCAGGGCAGTGTTACTGGCACAGGCACTCTACAAAGACATTTTGTGCTGCTTCCCCATCCTGAGGTTTTCCATATGTTTTCTCCTTACTCAGTAATTAAGCGGGGCTCAGGCAGCACCACCTCACTGCCCTTGGGATGAGGAACATGTGCTTGGGTAAGAGGTTTTGTAGCTTAGGTCTGTCTGTACAGACCAGTGGTTATTCTGGTACCACTCAGCTCTGCTGGGCATCTCTGTGAGCTTTCACTAGGCATAGTCCTTTATACTAATGGGTTTTTTTCCTGTGACAAGTCAGGAAATTTGAATTGCCTTCATTCTTGAAAAAACCACAATTGCATTACTAATCTCTTTCCCCTCACCGCAGCACACCCCCCCCTCCCCCCGCCCCGAAATGCAACATCTCAGCCTTCTGAGTATCCCTAACCCTTTTATCAAGCTCAGTTTGCCCCCACAGCAAGATATGGCTGGCTGAAACCAAGTTTGGTCATCTCCCCTTCTGTGGGCAGTCACATTGTTGGTACAGCAGTAAAACCAGATTCCTGGATGACACCAAAGTTGCTCCTAACCCACATCTGCCCCTTCTCTCCATGGGAAAGCGTGATCAGTCCTGCCCCAGAGAGAGAGAGAGAGACTAATAATACAGTCTCCACTGTTTTGGACCAGCTGCTTCCCTAAAATTAAATGCATTGGAGTGCCTGGCGTTTCTTCTGAGGAAGTGTTTATAAATGTTAGGGAAGGACTTTACACCACTGGTTATCACTTTGCAGGATGTGCTAATAAGGCAATGCTCAATGGAGCACAGACATAATACTGCACAAGCAAAAGTGGTGGCAACATTCATCTCCTCAGAGAGAAACAAGGGAACAACCTGCTGCGTTTAGATTCAGAGGGCAAAGAAACTAGAAAAGATGTATTTGCATGAAAGACTACCTACATCTTAACTCTGTACTGAGGACATGATTTTCAGGTTTTCCGTAGGATTTTTCATGTCTGCCGTATTTTACAAACACAAACACAAGCACACACACACACACATATTTACTGTTTGGAAAAATGGGATAGTCACAATTCTTGAACAACTTTTTGTGATTCAGGCCACCGTGGGATGGTACTCCCCTAGCACAGCGCTGGCCAAGGTCAGCAGCTGGCCCTGTGGTCTCAGTGGGAAGGGAACACCACAGGGAATGGGCACGCTCAGCACAATGACCTCCTGGTGCCACCTTATGAATGGACAGCCTGTGGCCACAAAATATTTACCTGAGAACACAAATGTTTAGCAAGAGCCTTTGGTTTGTTTTGCGTCATATTTCTGTCTCACCACAGGGCACTTATCATCATTTACCTGATTATTTAGTGTCAAATGGTTCTGCTAACTTTATTCAGCTGGGTTCTTCTCAGGGAAGGACGGCTGTTCCCATCCACTGAGTCCTTGATGGACCAGTTAAGTCAGCGTGATCCAGCCTATTTTCTGGGCCTCCAGACAGTGAGAAAGTTGATGAAAAATCACAGAGCCATGAGACCAAAGGGACAAGACAATTATTGCGGTTAATGATGTCTTGGATTGAATCGACACAATTTTGGCTGATCTTAGAAGGAATTTATGGTACTCAGAGACGAGACTGCACCCACACAGACAACTGGGCATTCCTCCCACGGCTGTATTATCTGGCCTGCTGCGTGTAGCACATAAATCTGCTGCTGGTATTCTGTGCAAGGAATCCCAGGACCAAAGCACACAGGACCAAAAGGGCTTGTGGGGGTAATTTTCCTGGCCTAGTCCTCCTCCTCTGAGGTGCTCAGCTTCGGATGGCATTGGCAAAGCACTTGGCACCACATTGTGCACGCAGGCCTGTGCACGCGAGCATGCACGGGCACACGGGAGAAGGAGTGCATAGGGAGGTTCTGTCCCAAATGCTTCCTGGAGACTCTTCCCTTCTCTGCCACTGCATTTCACTGCAGCCCAAGAAAATCTGCTTTTGCACTGTTGGTTGAAAGTTATTAGGAATATTAGCATTGACAGTTACTGTGAAAAGGAGCCTTTCCTCTATGGCACTGCAAACTAATTTAGAGAACATATAGATACAAAAGACCTTCCACAAACGAAGCAAAGAAGATGATTCAAAATAATACAATTAAGTACCTTTTATTCACCCTGTTTTAAAATCAGTTTTTCTTCATAACAGAGTTCTTCTGGAAAAAATACTTGCTTCAGCTATAGATTGCAAACAATTACCCCAAAATGGTCACTTGTTTGTTTGCTTGCAGACAGAACCTCATTCTTCACCCTAGAGAACAGGTAAAACAGCAAACCACTCACCATGACTATTTGCTCAATCCTCATTTAAGGCCTGTGATTGATACACTAAATGACGTGATATCTTTCTATTCCCCTGGTGCTGTGATTAGATGAGTGGATCTCTTTTAAACAGAACAGTGAAATAATGACTAGTGAATAATAAATCTTTGTTTGCATGCTAATACTCCATGGAATATCAGGTGTGGTATAAAAAGTGGCTATCCCCCAAACAATTTGCTCAAACAAAACCCTTGTTCTGAATTCAAATGCTGTTTCTGCCATATCCAGTCATCTGTAGCCAGAGGCTTTGCAGAGAAAGTGTTTCAAGGAATGATTTAAATGAAAATGGGCGGCTGCTTGGATCATAAGAGAGGGAAGGAGTTCCAAGAATGAGAAACTGCAGAAAAAGGGCCAAAATCATAAAATGTAAATTTGTGCTTTAAGGAATTGTTCGCTACTTTTCAGACGAAGGGAACCGCCAACCCTCCACTCACTGAGAAGCTTATCTCCGGCTCTGGGAGAAGGGGAGGTTGTGAGTATGGTGGGAAGATGATGGATTTCATAAAGCAGCAGCTCCAACCCCAGCATGTGCTGCCTTGCCATTGCTGAACCCCGGCAGTGCCTGAGGCCCCATGCTGCTGACAGGCCAAGGAAAAGCTCCCGTGCAAGGCCAAGCGCCTTTGCTTCTTGAGGAGAAGGGCACGAATTCTGCACCAGCACCACCTGCAAGGATTTCACTGCTGATATTATCATGGAGATCAAGGAAGAGCATGGCTTTCAAAAAGGATTACAGAATATGTACACACACACAAGCACCGTGCACACAGGTAGCAGATATGATGGAATGCCCATGGAATGTGGCTGCGTGTGTGTGCACACACGTGCGTAAAGCATCAGATTGACATTTGAAGTTGGTTTCTAAGAAACAGTTTGTTGCTAGCACAGTTTGGGGATGTGATAAGCCTGACTGCTTGCTGAGGCTGAAGAGTTAAAATTGTCGCATGCTGTGCAAAGGATTTTTATATTGTTATATTAATCTTAAATTAATTTTAACAGTTTTATTAGATTTACTTAGGCATCTGCTTTGTTTGATTCATTGGCTTACCCATTATGAGGGCTAGATTTCCCTCAAACGTGGCTATATGCACGTTGCTATAGCTACCCCGGTTCTGGCTATTTTTTCCATAAAGCCAGAGTTCTGAACAGCCCTCCGGTTCTAGCATCTGAAACAGTTCATCCATAGTTTTTGTATTCCTGCATATCTTGCATTTAAGACCGCAGAAGCTTCTGCTTCATTCTCCATTTGTGAAACAGTCAGGAGCTTTATCTGAGGACAGTTAAGCTTCACTTAGGTACAAGAGGGAACAAAACCTCTGAAATTAAGAATTTACAAAAGGCACAGTGAGGAAAGCTTGGAGGAGAGATAAAAGCCCTCTTCTGCAAGAATTAACTAGCAGAAAACTAAAGAGGAAAGGCCAAAAACTAAAATGCATCCTAAGATGGAGAAAACATGCACAGCTTTCTTGTGTGTGCTCTTCTGCTGAGGCAGGACATCACTGGAACTTACTTGCTACAAGGGCCAGGGGAGAAATCTGGCTAAATTTCTCTATGCAAAGTCTCACAGGAAAGAGTTCTCTTGAGAACAAATACCATCTGTGTAGAGTGGTCCAGGGGCACAGTGCAGTCCACATTCGCAAACAACCCTCTGACACTTGTGTTCAGGTGAGACTCAGAGGAAGAATGGAGGGACAAGCAAGCAGGTGGGTGAATTCAGATGTGAGACAGATGTTTTGTTGTGCAGACAGGACAGATGGAAATCTTACTGCCTTGGCAACTATCATATATCCTATCTGACAAAATTTACATCTAAGCAATCCTTCTTACATGGCTCCTGAGGTTGCTTCACCTAGAAGCAAACCAAATTTATAGCTCAGTTTCTTATGCAATGTTCATGCCAACAGGCTGACTGAGAAATAGTGTAGAGTTGGTGGCACGAATGCAGAGCATGGGGTCAGGGGGTGCACCAGAGTTTCCCTATTTGTGCTTGACAAGCTGTGTAGACATAGCCTAGAATTATCACCATCCTCTACTCCATCGACATCTCTGGTATTTCCTCCAGGCCCTGCAACTGGCAGCACTGGATTCTTATTTTACCTGGCATCTGTTGTTTCCTTCAGACCAAATGGTAGCCAGTGTGTCTCATACACTTTAATATCATGTTAGCAAAGTCCTAAAATATGTTTGAACACTGGGAATGTGGTTTCCTAAGGTTACACATTGTCAACTATTTAAGAGTGCAATTCAAGGTTTTTCAATGGGGTAAACATAATAGGGGAGAGAAGTTTCTACCCAAGTCGGAGTTTTTAGCTTTCAATTTGCCTGAAAATCCTTGAAGTTGATTCAAAAAATAGGGAAGAAATGGTTGGTTCTGTGAGGCATCCCTACGTCCTTGCAGTGACTGATTGCCTCACCTCAACCAACCCCAAGTGTTTGGACTGAAGAACTGGCATTTAACCTCGATTTCACATTTCATTGAATGCCAAGTCCAAAGGCTTTTATTATTCAACAGTTCATCGAAGCAGAAGGGTGTGACTCTTTGCAGAAATAGAGATTTCAGACTGGATGAGTATCAAGCTACACCCTTATCACATATAGAATTACTTTATGATTTCTAACAGTCCAGGATAGACTGTCCAGGATGTAGAGTGAAACCTTGCCCGTTATCAGCAAATACTATAAATGTGACCTTACGTTCCTCGAATGAGCTCTAGATGCAGTTCACATTTCCTTGACCCCAGCTGTCG
Source organism: Phainopepla nitens (assembly GCA_013400175.1). NCBI lineage: Eukaryota > Metazoa > Chordata > Aves > Passeriformes > Bombycillidae > Phainopepla > Phainopepla nitens. The sequence goes on from VXBQ01002607.1 coordinate 341,118, forward strand.
CCTACCTCAGCTCTCCTGAGACCTCTCCGAGCTCCCTAAGGGCACCCTTTCCAAGAAGTAGTCAGAGCCCTTCGCTTCTTTCTTGGTATAATGAACTAATGTCTCCTTACTTCACTCTGCAGGCTACACCTTCTTGCCAGCAGAGCACAATGCCCTTTACATGCTGTGGGACCCCTGTCTGAAATTAAATTAATGCTTTGGAGGTGACTGTTTCACTCAATTGGTGAACTGAGCCCTGGTTACACTTTGGGCCCAGCTCCCCTGCAGCCAATTTTTGCAAGTGAGAATTTCCTCTCTTCCTGTCCCAGGAATCAGGCCCTGAGCAGATTGCTATCTTTCAACTACTCTCCACTAAACTCTGGCAAACAACCCTGTTGCTGGGCTGAGGAGCATAGACTGAAGAGTCACCTTGAGACTGTAAATGTGTTCAAGGGGATGCTGCTTAATTAGGGCACTGTTTTGATCTTTCCTGCACCTTTTTTTAGCCACCACTTATGATCGAATGTTAATTATTTAGATAAGGGTAGTCTGCAACACAGACTCACTGAGGTTATATGATATGCAACTAAGTAATACATATTAAAGCTCAAACTTTGTGCTAAGAAGCTAATGATCAAGTTATCTACATCAAGGACACCTTGACCTGGTAACCTGAACAGAGACAGCTTCCCTTTTACTGTGGGCAGATGCACAGGGCTGTGCTTACGTGACAGCGACAATAATAATTAAAGCAGTGTTTTGCTCAGAGATTTCTCTTTTTCCTTCACCACCTGCAGCACAATCTTGGTCATCACCCACTGCTGTATTAGTCAAATGCCTTCTGGGCATCAAGAGTCAAAGTATACAGAAAGTGCATAGAAAAGTCAGTGTCCTGACAAAATGTAGCAGAGACTAACCTCTGTAATCTCTTCTATACAGAGGCATCAACATGTTTGAAAATCAAAGGTAAGAAGGAAGTGGTGCCTTTCCCAACCAGCAATGACCTTTTGTCATGAAAGCTCATGCCTTCCCTTCTTTACCCATGATAATTTCATCTTCGCTGTTCTCCCACCTTCACCGTTCACATGCATAATTTTCTTTGAAACCAGTTGATCTTGCTGTTACCCTCCTTTTTTTTTTTTTTTTTTTTCTTGTACACACAGTCTTCCAGTACAGAGAAACATAAACTCTCTTTTATGTTCAGGAGAGAATCCTTGAATAAGAAAGGATTAAAAAGCTTGACCTTCCATTTCTGTAGCTCCATGGATTTTAATTTGTTTATACTCATGGTGTGTCCAGCACAATATATCTACTATCTGCTGACTTTGCTCATCTGAGTTTTTGCTTTGTAATCTGTATTTTGAGAACTAGCATTTTGCCATTATCAAGAAACTATGCTTAAGTAGGGAAATATGACTTATTTTCAACTTCAACAGAATGAGATATTCATCACTAAACCATGTAGGATTAAAATTGTTTACCTTAAGTTTTGGATACAAAGAAAGATATTCTTCATATTTTCTTGAAGTAGCCGATTCTGCAATTCAATTAACTGCACCAAAACAGCAGACTAATAATATTAAATTACACTGGGATACCTTAAACTCCCAGCACATTTGTTTAATCAAAAGTAAATATTGTATCTACAGAAAATTTTTAACAATGTGTTATGACTACAGCACGACTCATAATATGTTATTAAACACAATAAAGAAAGTAATATAAAAACATCTGTTTGGAGGAATAATGGCACTTTAATGCAAATATCTGTCTATATTACGAGACTGCTACAGATAATATAAACTATACTAAATATAATGGAATTATCTAATGGTTTATCTTCTTATTTTCAAGTTTGGCTACGGCATCTTTCAGTTTCCAACTACTTACTGCTCAGCATGGTATTTAAGTTTCCCAAAAACATATTATATAATTTATTTATATAATTGGTTCCAGCAATATGCTGAGTGTTGTTTGAAGCACAGTGATAAAAACAGCTCTCACTGCAAATTATTTACAGTCTAGAGAGAGAGGCATGGTCCAATTCTCTCACAGTTTAAATGCTTGGGACACAAACATCCTTTTAAAATGTTAAGGATCACAATAGTTTCCAGAAATTTCCCTCGACAGTAGCAAGATGACTGTGCACCTTTTGCTCAAAACGCTCTCTGTTGTGGTTGGCAGTGTTTCATGGGGTTACCTTCCACTCTGTCTGGAATCTTCAGACAGCCTCAGCCTTTTGCTGATGGGCTCCAGATCTGGACAAAAGTGATTTTGGTTTGTGATTTTCCTTGTCTCCAGTTCTCACACAATGGAGTGCTGAAGTTTGCTGGCTCAGGAACAAGACAAGGGACTTTCTCTGCTCCTTACACCAGTGAGGAAAAACCTGGTAAATCATAAAGGGAAGGGACAGTCCCTGCCTTGGAAAAGGAATCTTCTGTTAAGCACTGTGAATCATATTAAATGCAGTAACATGATGGTTGTTAATTAAACCATCATATAAAATGGGGCTGCTTTAGCAATTTACTTGCATCAGGCATTTCTAAAATATATGCTGTCCCACCCAGATTTTTCATGAGCTGTGATCTGAGGACATGGCTCTATTCCCAGCTGTGCAGGGGAGATAGCATTTGTCATGCAGCAAATCAGGGCCAGATGAGACAGAGCTGATTCCTGCAAGGCAGCTTAGACAGGTTACAGCACCTCACACTGCACCACGAGCAAGCCTCACCACAAGAAGGGCTTTGCACAAAGCAAAGCTTCAGGATTGCTGCTGCTTTATTTTTACATGAACCAGGTATCAGCCAGCACTCATCAACTCTCTCTCTCTAAACCATGTTTAATTTTTTGAATTTCAGTTATCACAACCACGAGGGTGCTTTAAAGCTTGAAATGTATTACATCACTAAGAAATGCATGCTCAGATAGGGGGAATTATCCTGCCATTACTGTCATTTCTATGGTCATTAAATAGGAGTTGTCAAGAGTTTTAATTGTTCTCCAAATCATTGTATCATATCTTGTTTGTATTAGGACAAAATGTTTTACAGGCGGGTCACAGTTCCAAAAAGTGACAGAAATTAATCACCTACTGTCTCATTGTGGTCTGGGGATGCTGACTCAAGGCAAAAAAAAAAAGCCCAAATCACTTCTCCATCAACACACTTGAGCAGTGCAGCTCTGATTCCCCATGTGCTGGTAGGAGAGGTGGGCTTGGCACCCTGGCATTCCTTAGACATACACAAAATAGACATACACAAAAGATAAACACACAATCCCAGCAAATGCCCGTGTCCTCTGCCCACCAGGGAGTGGGGTTGCAACAGAAAGAGGAACCAAAGAGAGAAGGCTGGTTTTCTTGAGGGCACTGCCCTGGGGGTGAAGATGAGACCATATTGTTTTTAAGACAGTAGCTTTCCAGGGAGAGTCAGCATGGGTTTTATCTGGCCAACTGCCTTAAAATGAGTCGCACTAAATCAGTCTCCTGGAATCCAGGCAATGTAAACCTTTCCTGTCCCCAGCACATGCCAGCATTCACAGCTGCTGAGATGTGGGCATACTCCTGCAGCCCAAAAATAAATCATGACCATAGCCAATATACCCAGCCCTTCGCCCAAGGCTGCAACTGTCTTAGAGGCCAGCTGTGGAAAATGCAAGGCACTTGGATGCTCAGGAAGTGCTGGCTATAGAAGGGAAGAGAACACGACAAAACGCCTTTCATAACTTGTGAGAAGCCAGAGAGACAATAGATGAGAAGCTGAGACAGGGCAAGGTCTGAGGTGGATAGAATGAAATGGTTTTGGAGGGCAGAAAGTACTGATGCATTGATTTATCTCCAAGCCACGGCCCATGTCTTCTCTGGGTGGCTTTGATGGGACTATGCTGAAGTAAACCACCCAGAGGCTCTGTCCCTTGGGGTCAGATGGACTGAGAATTTTTTCTTAGTCCTTATGAGAGCCAAGAGAAGAATGGGAGAGTGGCACCCTCTGAAGCCGGGCAAAGCACCAGATAATATAAAATGTCCACTGGAGGATCCCATCACCTCTACTATGGTGGACTTTGATTGCTGAGTCACTGGACCTTAGGAAAAACTAAGAACAGATGAATAGCAATTTCACATTGACACCATTCAAACTATGAACTACTTTGTAACTTGACGAATACTTCAACGGCAGGAAAAATAAATCATGCCCAAAGCTCAGTATTCAGCCTTTCCTGTCCTTTGATCCCAACAGATGAGATGATTGCCAGACTCCCACTTTATACTGGTAAGGGCTGAGGCTGCTCAGCACCTTGCAGAGGCAGATCCTGGAGCTATTTATGAGTAACATTTGCATGTAGTGATGATTTTAACCATTAGCTGAAAGAACACTGCAGTCTGCCAAAGTCCCAAATGCATCAGCTAAAAGTGGTAGTAGAAAGATATTTGCTGCTACTGACTGTGTTTAAATACTTGGTTCTCCAACAGAAAAGAAATCTGAAAAAAAAAGCTTACAAAAATATTATATACTACTAGAATAGCCTAGACACCTTTTGTGAAAGACAAATGGTTTAATTATAAACTGATGCTGCTCAGAGTACACTCTTCTATCATTGCTTCTGTGATTTTTGGAGCTGCAGTTTGTGGCTATTCTTTCTAATTTTCATTTTGGGTGGTAGACAGCTCTGTTTTGAGAGGAAACAGGAAAGAAATGAGGCCAGGAAATTTAAGAGAAGACATCACACAGCAACTTCACAGCAACTCTTCCTGTTGGTCACGAAATAATTAAGAAATAGCTCCACAACACCCAGCACTCACCTTTCAGAGCTGGGAGAGTTACACAGACAAGACCATAGGAAACTCCATCTTCAAATAAAGTAAAGAAAATGACAGGACAGACTTCAAAATGCTGACACAGGCAGTAACTTGCTGCTCATTAAAAAAAAAAAAAAAAGACATGGTCAAAATGTGTTGGAGAGAACAGTGATGAGGTAATTTGTCAGATTATGAACCACCTGAAATCTAAAGGCAGTGTCTGATGATGTGTCCCCTTTCACACGTCCTTTTGTCTGACTTCTCCCAGGCCCATTATCTAACCACACAGAATATGTGGTTGTTTTTTTTTCCCCACACCTAGCCTGAATAATGGGCAATCAGTAATAACTTTCTGAGAAGATAACCGCAAACTTCATTTCCAAATGGCATAAAAACAATTAAGCTTAACTGAGGATCCTCAGAGAAGAATTTAATTTCACTGCATATATTTGATCCCATAGTCAGTTTAAAACATGACTTTTAACTGCAGAAGTAAAGTTTAAAATATTTTTAAGTGGGAAGCCTAGTAGTCTATGTACCAAAGGCCTGTGTCACTTAGGATGTGATGCTCAGAGTTACTCATGTATTTGGAAATCAAATTTAGATCAGGAAAAATGGAGCAATTCAAAATAACAGCAGCAGGTGCTGAGACCTGGCTGCCTTCTCCACTGATACAATCACCTTCAAAGATTCCTCAAAATCATAAGAAAATTACCCTGAGAAGGAAAATTCTGGCAGAGTCATTGCCATTTTACCATGCCCTAATAGAGAGACTGTTTGGTGCTCAGCCATGTTGCCTGTGTGACTTAGTGTGACTAAGTCAATCTCCACATTCCTAGTTTGTCTCTTTCCTCAGGCCCCATTTTGGATAGAATCAGGTGAATTTGCTGCAGTCTGGCTACCCATTTGGTTTCTTGTTGGAGTGTTAGGAGTCTTGGACTTGTCACAACCATCATCATAACAGGAAGATAGGAACCAACTTGTGAAAGAAAAGCTGACCACATAAAAGGCTGGCATCTTGTACCCCTGAGTTTGCTTGGAGGATGCTGCTGACCTCACACAGAGGGCTTGGAATGAGGTTCCTCCACGAGGGACTCATTCACTGAAACTTCTTAGCACCGAAGGGAAACAAGTCAGGCTGAACAGCTCTGTCTGACACGGAGAGAGAAACGAGATGGTCCCATCGCATGAGCATGGCATACTGTCTGGGCTGAAATGCACACAGCAGGAGGGTATGCTCTGAGTCTTATATTCACATGTGACATGGGATTATATCACCATAAACTATGATGGCTTTGGTTTTTTATAGTTCTGACAGATATAGATACGAGTACTCAGGACAACAAGGGTCACTGAGTTTCTCTGCATTTGTATGTTGTAGATATTCAGCTCCAAAATACCCAAAGATTATTCATTTTCTGTTAGACCATCTGCAAACTCCTAGAACAAATGCAAAAGCCTTTGGGTTAAAACCTAAAATGAAAGCTCATATTCTGCAAGAGGCAGAACAAAGAAGACCCTCATCATGGGGTTGAATTTCTAGCACAGATGCTCATTTTGGCTTCATTTCAGGAGGCTTTGAGTGCACCATGCAATTAAGCAAACTCTTACCCAACATATCCCAGCACTAGAGTTCTACTGACTTGTGTCAGATGCAGATGATGCTCTGACCCTGCAGTGCAGCAGCCTCCTTCCCACTGAACAAAACTGCACACAACTTTTTTTGTTCTCCCTTCTGTAGTTTTAGGAAAGATAAATTTTGATGTGGGAAAGTAAATAACAGTATTTTTTTCTCATTTTAGACCTGGTAGCCACTCTTTGCTTTTTTGCTAAGCAGCTAAAGTCCCATAGGATGGTTTCTGAGACACGGAAGATGGTAGCTGGTCACAGCAAACTTGCTTAGCAGGCAGCCTGGAGGATGTTGTCCTTTCCTAAACTGGAGAATAGGAGAATACAGTAGACATCCTATTTCCCTTAGCAATAATCTCCTTCCCATGTAGGGCAAAACTATTCACTCCTTTAGCATTCACAGTTTATCCAGTCAGGAAACATATTATTGCCTCATAAAATGGGGCACCTGTCTCATTTTCCATTAAATATTAACAGCAGCACCATAGAAATGAACTGTAGTAGTGTTATTATAGTAATGTTTCTGGGTAAATCTTATTAAAGTGTACTGTAGATATCAACAAACAGAAAGTAGGAAAACATGAAATACATGAGAAATTGCAGACTGATGTGATTTAGACACCACAGCATCATTTTTGCACAGGTAACGAGTACCTCTTCAACCGTCAGTGCTGCGCTATAGAACCGGTAAGGTTTATCGCTTCTGAAGTATCTTTGTTATCAGTAGGTAGCAAAGCCTTTGCTTAGGACTGCAAAGGGTCTTTTCAGGGTGCCTGTAGCAGAGGAAAGGCAGGTACAGCCACCTGAAGCCGGCTGCATGGGCTGCAAGACAAGCACTGCAGAAATAGGGCCGGCACCCTGACGCCGCTCCCTGGCACCCTCTCTTATCCACTTAGCGGCGCGTGCTATATAAGGGACAGTCTGCCACGTCTACCAGTGACTTATATCCCACACAATCTCCTTAGCTCTGCTGCCTGGCTCCTGACCTCTGTGGGCAGAGTACACCAAATCGGGGCTCTGAGAACCTTGCTTAAAAAAGTCACGTACTTCACTCTTCCCTGCTTCAGCCCAGGCAGGAAGCTGCAGTACAGAAATAACACACCAAAGGCTGCTCCTGCTGCTTTCCAAGCCTGACCTTCCCGTTCCTGTTCCCTGTGGACAAGTCTCCTGAAGCCTCCGGATTTTGTTGGGAGTCTCCAGGCTTTCTCAGGGGCTTTCCAGTTTGTCCCGGGTTTAGCTGAGCTGGGAAATCTGCAAGAATAGCTTTTGTCCTGCTGCTGCTGTATTCCTGTTTCCCAGCCTTGCCGAAACAAAAGCGGCACAGGGAACATTTTCGGTGTTGCAGATGAATAATATTTTCCTGGAACGAATAAAAAGGTCAAATTTGATTCCAATCATAACCCCTGCGCATTTCTAGCTTGTGGGCCCTCTCTGAGACTCGGCCGCTTTTTGCTCAAAAGCCAGCCACTGCCTTTCCCCCAGCTGTAGTGCTTTGTACAGCAATTTATTTAAAACACTCAAGCAAATAAATGGTTTATCCTATTTCGTGGACCCAAATTGGTAATTAATGCTGTAGACATGAAAGACAGAAAACCAATGAAGACTCAGTTTTGATGTTTCTTCATGTTTTTCAAAATTCCCAAAAGCAAACTTTTCAGATTAAACCATCCCTAATGTGCTCTGTTCTCACCAGTGGTATCCAAATGGTGTGGCTCGAAACACAGTAGAGACTGAGCTGGGAAACTGAGACTTCAATTGAAATTCGTAAGGTCATAAGCCAGAAAAAAATTTACAAATTAGCCCAATAATTAGCAATAGAATCTTAGCTATACAGTACTTTCATACATTGTCTGTACATTATTTCCAGAAAGAAAGAAAGAAAGAAAAAGAAAGAAAGAAAGAAAGAAAGAGAGAAAGAGAGAAAGAAAGAAAGAAAGAAAGAAAGAAAGAAAGAAAGAAAGAAAGAAAGAAAGAGAGAAAAGGTGCTACTTTTAGAAATAATTCAGAAATGTCTATTTTATATAAGTTCTATTTGTCACATGAATTATTCTGTGATAAATTCAGACTTTCATCATATCATGCATCTACCATACATGACTTGAAGGAGCAAAGAAAAATTATGCTGGGTAAGTTCTGAGTAGACAAAAGCTGAGTAGGTTTTCCATACATCTTACAATCCTTGAAGGGAAGAAATGTGAGAAAGAATATGTACCTGTCTAGTCTCTAATCTTTGCTTGCCTTGATAGAGTTTATACTAGGGTATAATCCCAGACTAAGCAGTTTGTGGGGAAGGGAAAGGAAGAGGGACTTCCAGTGTTGGAAAAACAAGTTTTGTAGAGATTTGGAGGAGGAAGTTAACAAGACTTGGTGTTTGGAGCTGATCAGGGCTTGTTTGGCTCAGTTCCAGGACAGACTCTCAGGGATTTTTACAATTATAGGAACCTGATAAACACTGTTTCGGACTATCCCAGGAGTCAGCTGAATGATGAGAAGAAGATTTACAAAAGTATGTGTGAATAAATAATCTTACAGCTGCTTGTAGGGCAGCAGCTTTTGTTTTTTGAGCTGTTTGTAGCATCAAAGTATTTGTTCCCTTAAAATATTTATCTGATCTGAAATTGTGAGAAGTGGTTGGATTGCTGGCTTTTGTTTCCTTTTATTTTTTTCTAATTGCTCTTCAACGTTATCCTGTTAAACATTTTCAACCACCTAGTCCAGGTGCTACAATTATGCAGTATAGCACAGCATGATAAAAAACCAGAGCAAACAACTTGCAGAATAACTACAGGTAGACATACAGCTTACCCAAACCAGCCGCAAATTTTTTCAACAAATGATATTTACAGGGAAAAGTAGGAAAGATTTCACGACTGGTGAGTAGTCCAGAGAAAAGACAGAATGTCACAGAAATTTATGCAATGCTGGCTTCAATGATCTTCAATGATACTTTTCTTCCAATAAATGTTATTTATACACTATTTATTGCACTTGGCCTTAAAGTAGAACAAGAACCCATCAAGTACATTCTTTGCCTTATAGAATTTATATTCTGTCACTAAAAATAGTATTAATGGATACAACAGTGTTTTAGATCATAAAGTTCAATTCTGGATTAATGAGGAGCATGTATCAATGTTATTTTATACTTGAATAGATAAATTTAAAAGGATTTTCTTGCCACACAAGACCAGTGTTACATTTAATGCCACAAAGACCTCACATACTTGTCAAAAATGAACTTTGATTTCTGAAAAAGCTATTGCTTAGAAAATTATTTATGCATAGTTAGAAAGACAAAAAAAGGGAGGCTATGGAGCTGAGTTCTGTGTAACGGCTCTGAGACTGAAAAATGTAAACAAATAAAAAAATAGAAGCAATAATACAGTTCAGTTGTGTCTAATGGCCAATAATATTGGTGATAAGCACTGTAATATGTTCTGTCTTCTTATCTGGAAAGACCACAAATAATGACTAACTACTGATAAAAATAACCAGCCCCTTTGCAGACTTGCTTTTTCCCCTCCAGCTCTATGTGGACTCTGTGAACAAGAGCCCTGTGATGATGATGACTTCTGAGTAACTTATGTGTTGTCTTGGAATAAATTTTTCATTTATGACTGTGTTGATTACTCTGGCTGAAGGGGGAAAAGCTTGAAGCTCCCAAACCCCCACCTCCTCTGCTTTTTCATCCTCCGATGTTGTATTTTCCCAGCAGTCCAGCTGTACTCTCCTCATACTGAGTGTATTGTTGGGATTATCTTCAGCCATGTGAACTATAAACATGGCTCACTGCAGCCAGCTAACAGAGTGGCAAAGGGCCAAGAAGGAAAATCATCCTCTTCATCTGAGAGGCATCTGGAAAATGGACCAAGAAAGGGTCTTTCCCTCAGTCTGCTGGAAGTATTCTGACACCACAACAACAAAGAAAAGTCCACAAAGTAACAGAGCCATTGCTTCTAGGTGCTGGAATACTCCCAGGTAATCATCATGACAACAAGGATTTTGATTCTGGTTGGACTTTTTAAATTTAAAGTTATGAGGGAAAGAAAGACTTGTCTCCATTTCCCATCAGAGGCAGGGATGTTGTCCAACAACATATTTTCAAAGACGAAAAAGGAGAACTTTAGGCACATATTTTCCAATCATTGTGAATTTGAGGAACCCAATTCCTCTGTGTCTCAGATGCATCACATGTAAACATGGAAAGTAAATCTGCACACTGATTTGTAATGAGTTCTTGTAGCTATAATGTCCAGTGTTGAGCTTACTGCTATAGAGAAGCACTTTGTTTTACTGAAGTATACCTGAAATAAGGAAAACAACAACAAAGGTTTGAAATCACTTAACACCACTGGTGGAAAATTAATTCTCTTTAAAATTATTGTGTAGTAGAGGACAAAGTGGAAATTAAGAACATAGAGAGCTCTCTGTATCTGTGTCTGTGGTGATACTGATATAACAAGGCGTACCAGGGCTAGTCCCTAATTAAAAGAGAATAGTTGTCTGATTAATGGGCAGCACCAGATGGCATCAAAGGAGTTGCCTTTTTTAGCTTTACTTAGCCATTCTTCAAAAATGCTTATTTCAGGCTGTGATGAAATTTTTTTTCCATCGGGTATCACCTATAAATTTATGTTCCCTCCATAAATTTCTCAAGTGCCTGGGAAGCAGCATTCAGAATAAAGCAGCTTATCGACCTTATCGGGGGCTGTTGTTAATGCTCAAGCCCATATTTTCACTTCCTTACATCACATGCACTTTCCATTTTGATGAAGGAGAAACGAGGACTTCATCTGCAGCCCAGGCTGCTGATGTGCTGTGCAGCCATGCCAATGCTGGAGTCAGCAGTGGAGGAGCATGTGTGGAAGCCCTGTCTCCAGCAACCCTCAGCACGTATCTAAACTTTAGATTAAAGGTCAAACTTTGCTTCTGCCTTCTTCTTGACTCAGAAAGCCAATGTCCTCAGGCAGGCAAGCTATTTTGTTGTATTTCATCAGTTGGTGGAAAGCAGCTGTACTGCTTAGCATAATTAATGAGGAGGTCAGACAGAAATGCTTTGTATACAGTGGTGTTATATGCAGCACTAAGGCAAGTAATTACCCATAAAAACAGTTTCTTGTAAAAAGAATGGGGAAAATCCCCCTCCCCTGAAAAAAAAAAAAAAAGGGAGCACAGTACTTCCTTTTAGTCATCACTAAAAGCATTTCCCCTTCAGGTTCTTTAAGGCCAGAAAATCATTTACCAAAATATTCAGGAAGTAATCCACAGCAATACCCATTACTGTTTATTGAAAATTTGCAACTGACTGTTACAAATATAGATGAAAAACATTCATGTAAAAGGAAGGCTGTTGCACACCGTGCTGTATTTACTACCCCTCCTGGTGTATTCAAAGGTAGTTTTAAACATATTACAAGATGAAATTCCCAATAGTTTCCTGTAAGTTCCTTTGCAGACAGCTTTTGTTCAGGTCTTTGACTACAAAATATTATATTTATACTAGACAAGCGGGAAAAAAGCCACTAGTATATGCTCATTCATGATAAAATATTTCCTTCCCAACCAAGGCTCAAACAGGAGGCACATTTTCAGAAGTACTGAACAGGCTGACTCATTCTTCAGAGATTGCTGGAGAAAATGGCAGGGTGAATGGAATCCTTCTTAAGCTAAGATTTTACTGTTTAGAATAGAATAGAACAGACTGTTTGGAAGGGATCTACATCACCCATCCAGTCCAACTGCCTGATCAGTTCAGGGCTGACCAAGTTAAAGATCTTTGTTAAGGGCACTATCCAAATTATTCTAAAACACTGACAGGCTTTTGACATTAACCACCTCTCTAGGAAGCCTGTTCCTGTGTATGACCACTCTCTCAGCAAAGAAATGTTTCCTGATGTCCAGACTGAACATCCCTTGGTGCAGCTTTGTGCTGTTGTCTAATTTGAGTTTGCTCTTCTTTGATAGAAATGCAGACTGGCTTCTGAAGAACCCAAAGCTAGTAAAACTGAGTTTTCATGAGCAGCCATCTGATCCATTCCACTGAAAGGATGATATTCAGGTCCAATGAAAGACCTCTAGCTCTGCCCTGAGCATCTTCTCTTTTTGCAACTTTTTACAACAGATGATAATACAAAGTGTTTCTCACATGGTTCTTTACTTAAAAAAAGCTCTTACAGTCTTTGCTGTAATCATGACATCTGGAGAGTGTGCTGCCAAACTTCTTCATGCTGACTAGTAACCTGCTGGTGCACAAAAGTACTCAACAGAACTGGAGGATGCCAAGACCACAATATATATATATTACATAGGTTACAGCATATATTCAGACTCTCAGTACTCTGTCCCAACACTGTGGACCAGTGCCAGGTAGCACTTTACTCCATTTACAAGTATCACTAATTTTGGTGAGGATATCCCCAGTGCAAGATGGATCAGTGCAGCTGATCTGAAAAATCTGGTCCTGTATAAAAATTATAGGGCCCTATGTGAGAAGGTGTAATAACATATGAATTCCTCTGGAATCTTCTATTTTATATATTTTGTTTGAGCTTATCAGACGGTACTACTTGGACATTTACCATGCTGTCTAAAAGTAAGGATTCTACTGCTATCTATCTATTGGGCAAGTCACCCATGCTCATCAACTATAGAGGCAATTTAGGCAATAATTTTGAGTTAGACACCTAACATTTGGGTGGCCAAAGCTGGAAAATATATATGCATGTATACACACACACACACACACACACACACACACACACATATATATATATAGGGGGTTTATTTATGTATGTTTCATATTATATATGTATTAACAAATTTGTATTACATAAATCTTATACACACATTTCAGCATTTACTGAAATCCATATAACAAGCCATTTTCCTTGTAACATATTACTGCAATATACTTGGCATTTAATGGTGTTCCACTTTTTTTTTCCTGACTCTTCTTTTGATCTGCAGAAAGTTACCTGGTAACTAGAATTAAAATAATGACAAAGATAAAGGTTAACTAGTACTAACTGGCTTTACAAAGGGCTGCAGAGATGTTAAGCCTGTTTCTCTGGCAGGGAAGGGATGGTCTCCCACTCCCCAGTGTGGGGAAGGTGGCCCTTTGTCTTTCACATCTGTTACACACACTTCTGCTCACCATGACTGGGACATCAGCTCAAATGGAAAGAGCATCTGGGAGTAAACATGCTGGTTGTGATGTACTCAGTGAATATTTTACCTCAGAAACACTTTCACATCGTGGCAGTTTTGGCATGTCTTGGGGGCTGTGGAATCAAGCTGGAGCTTGGGTTGTGGGGTACTTTTGCTGCTGGAGCCTGGAATATCAGGCAAAATCCTCAGGAGCGTTTTTCACTGCACTGAAGGGACATGTTAATATTTCAACCTAAGACACAAAGTTAATAATATTCTAATGGCTGGCTCTTGGACTCCCTCCTCGCGGAGACAAATGCTACCCACACATTCCTTTGTCCGATGCACAGACAGTCATAACTTGGCGATTAGCGTGGTTCCAAGGTCTGCTGAGATAAATCACAGAAAAGCACTGCATTGCTTTATATAGACTAATAACTTGAAGCAAGTTAGGAATGCAAAGAAAGCTGTAGGAAGGGATGTTTCTAATGAAAAGCTCTCTGTCAAAGATAACAGCAAGGAGCATGAGTGACAGATAGCACCAGCAAAATATGCAACATAGGAGAACCAGGGAGGAATCTGAAGCCCAAACAGTCAAAGATATAAAGGCAGTTTATAAATCCTCAGCTGATTCTGCCATCTCTGAGACGTGACTAATATGGAGACAATGACAATATGTGGATGTCTCAGGGAGAAATAAAATGGTGCTGGGAGGGGAAGCAGTGTTTTTCATTTCTAAACTGAAAAACAGTAATGTCTGTTTCCTTTTTTTTTTTAATAAAGTATCATTATCATAGGGACATTGTGGATTTTAAGAAGTAAATACTCTCCCAGGAATGGTAAAAATTGGTGTTAAATGTGAGCAGTATCCCAACAAAAAAGCACAATTGCCACATAGCAGAAAAGGAAAAATTGGGGCATTCAGTTGTCCTCTGCAGGATATCTGAATTCATGAAAATGACAGTTAACTGTCCTTAAGTGTAGAATAAAACAGGGTTGTATTTTGACTTGTCTGCAATAATGCAAGGGTAACAAAAAATAAGGGAAATAAAAGTGTTCATTTCATACAGAGGTTGCATATTTTGTGTGCATCCATATTGACTTGAGATGTTTTCTACTAGGTTTTCCCTTCTCAGAAACAAGGACATATAAAAAATATTGCCTGTAGATTTATTCTGGTTGCTGCTTCTTTGATTGTAAAGCTGAAATAATGTACCCTCCAAACCCACTAATATTTCTATTGTGACCAGACTTGTCCAGAGTTTTACAATCCTAATTAGTTTCACAGTTGTCTTGTTGTTTTCCTGTACTCCCCCTCTGTCTGCTCATCACCATCTGCTGTTGTCCACGGTGAGATCTTAAAAGAAGTACCATCTCTTTGTTCTGCCTCTATACAGCACTTCATAGAAATAGCTCATTATGGGAATCCAGGGCTGAAATTCCTAAACACCATGGCAATAAATGTAGTGGACAGAAAGAATAATGAGTCTCAGAAACAGTAGAGAAATGCCCAACTCCTGGCTTTTGGGTAGTATCTCCTGCTTTTTGACTCTATCTTTTGTTCCTGTGCCATTTCTGCTCAGCCCATTACAAGGATTGCTGGAAGGAGTTAGATGAGCACACAGAGCTTGGTTACAATGCAGCCATCACTTGGGGAAAAAAGGCAGTGATGGATGTGGGAAAGGGAAAAGTGAACATCAGAACAAATTCTCTTTCAAACTCACACAAGTGCGAATAGGGAAACATCACTTTTGTCGGTACCTGTACTTCAGATACTTCAGACTATCTGCTTGAGGCTTTTGTTCTGTTTTTATCAAGTTAGAAACATTTAAATGAAGACACGTTGGGTGCCAGCGTGTCCCAATAGGGAATGGGGGTGGGTGAGGGTGTGGTCAGTGACAGTGTACTAAAATGCAGCGTTAGATCTAAGGATCAGCCCTTCTCAGTCTTCAGCAGCTCTTACTCTCTCCAAGAGCAGTCAGTAGCTGGGCATAATACTCAGTGGATGCTTCCTACTTATTTCACTTCCATCCCCTATTTCTCACAAGTTTTTATGTTTGTTATTTGTACATACCAAGAACATAAGATCTGGTTCATTCAGTAACTGAAAGAACTGATGACATAGGAACAGCAAAACATAAATATCATTTCATCTGGTAAGTTATGGGTGGCCAGAATTGGTACCTCTGCAACTGAACTCTATTATAAATTCTTGGGTTTAGGGGTCAGGGTGTTGCTTAGATTTGTGATGAAGAATATGGAAAATCTGAAATAAATTGATATTTTTCACTATTACTTAATAGAAAAGGGTAACATTCCTGAGGCAGGTTAGTTCAAGGGCCTTACTTGGGTTGAATATGAAATGTGATCAAATTGCCTCCAAAAATGTGAGGTTTGTGGCTATTAGAAATACAGCAGTTTGGGAGGCAATGTATTGAACCTCAAAGACTGGCTTTTGGCATTTGAACAAGTAAACATAAAATGATGAAACTAAACATTCAGGAGGACTGGTCTTTCAGAATTCCTGAAGAGACATTGATTTTCATAACTATTCATCTTACATTGTGGTCTGTGGTATTAAGTCACTCATAAAAATCTTTTTAAGTAGAATCACATTTTCAAATAAGGCTGAATTTCTTATTTATGGAGGTCAATTAATACTTAATCAATTGTTACAAAGTTCATCAAGTCAGTATGTTGCTTATTCCCACAGTTCATGCCCAGTTTCAGCATTCTCTCATAAAGTACTTATACCACAGAGAATATTCATTTATAGCACCATCAGGTCAAGCCTGTAACATTCTTTCTGTAACATTCTTTCAACCCTAAAAAAATATATAAATGCATCATTACTATAAAATATAACCTTGCTGGATATTTATTTTTAATGTTTAGCATATCCACTTTTTAAATGAACGTCCAAATCTTTGCTATTGTTTTAAAATTAATTATGTAAGCTACTTCTAAAGAAGTAGATATCTCTGCAACACATGTAGTCTTTCTCAGCGTAGGAAATTGCTGGGTGATGAGCAAATGCTAAAGTCATACTAGTTAGTTATTTAAGGTGACTTTAAAAGACCGAAATGACTGCTCAAAAGATGACAGTGTTCCCAGGGAAGCCCCTAGCAGGGGTAACACAGCAACCCATTGTGCAGGGCAGCAATTAGGAGTGCCAGTGCTGACTGGAATCCTGGGATTCATTGTTCTTCCTGATTTTCAGGTCATTCCACCCAATGGACAGATGCTGGGGAAGTCATAATAGAGATTACCAGTTTGGGGATGCCACTTCAACAGAGGACCATGGGTTAGTGTGGGATTTTCGCTTCTCTGGACTCTGCTAGAGGAAATAACTTCTTTTAAGAGGAAAAGCTAACTACAATGAACACAAGTATTTAGTGTTGTGTTTGGGGAGATAATTGCCAGTGTGCCTCTGGCACCTTTGGGGAGACATCTGGGCTCACATTCCTTTCCCTCCTAACACCCTGTGATCACTGGGGTAAAGACCATCATTACCTGCTCCTTGCAGAAGTGTTCCCAGGATGTACCAGTAGTTCCACCTAAAGCATGTGGACACTTGAAAAACTTCGGAGCAGCAGTAAATGGCCCAGAAAAGGCTTGCAGGCAGTTTGGCAAGGCAGCTTCAGGCACATTCCCGGGAGCTGAACTCTTTCGGTACCCCCCTGTCTGTGCTGGCCATTCTCAAATGTCAGCATGGGGCTCTCAGCAGGGTGGCAGAAAAGAGGAATTGGAAGTGAAAGGCCTCCAAGTTCTGCCATAGAGAGACCAGTTAGTAAAACTGATCTTTCTCATGAGGCAGAGCCCCAGTGCAAGAGAGGTCAGCATACCCTATTGACAAGCTCCTCAGGGAGCTGAATTTGTTGAGTAGTATCAGCATGTTCAGATCATCTTCCTCCACATGGGATGTTTACCCTTCCTTCTGTCTTGGATCAGACCAAATTTGGGGCACCTGTGTGTTCTCCTTTCCTTCCTTTTTCTTATTTTTTTGGCCCATTTGAGCTGCCATAAGGTTTTCCTGGCAGAAGCAAAATGACCATTCCCAGTGGGGTCAGTTCAAGGTGCAAGCTTGCAAGTTCAAGCCTTAGCTTTAGGCTTCGCCCTGCATCAGGCTCCTCACTGGGTGAGGCAGCCTGGATAGCAGTGTCTGCCCCCACTGCTGAGGGATTACTCCTGTAGATCATGGGAATAAAGCAGGCAGATGGCATGGAGGCAGTGTTCCAGAGCATAGTGACCTGAGTGAAATCCAGGAGTGGTGGCACACAGCTGACCTGACTGGGTCTCCAAGTGTGGAGAAGGGAGATGAGAGTCCTTAAGGAGATGAACAAGCCAAGGGCACTGAGAAGAGAGATTCCTGTGGCTGCCTGAGGCAATACAAAGACTTCAGCTGAAAGACGAAGGATTTACACTAGAAAAAAGGCACCAAAAAGTTGGAAAAGGTCAAAAAAGGGCAATAAGAAAGGCTGGGAAGGCTTTGCCTTATGGTAAATGACATGAGGATGCTGATCTAACAACTTAACATTGAACAGAAGCAACTGTTAGCACAATTTACTGAAGAACATGGTCAAATCCAAATCACCTGAAAACTTTAAATCAAAGTAGCTATGAAAAAATACAAGACAGATGAAAAAAGACTTGGAACCACAAAACAACAAAATGATGTCCCATATCCTGAGGGTTGCATGATCCAAAGATGTTCATACTGGCATCTCAGAGCCCAAACATGCTCTGCATCTTCATTATGAGCAACATATCATTCTTAGCTAAACTAGTACCTGTGAGTTGAGCAAATTCCTTATGCTTGTAAGAAAATATCTCTAATTTCAAGCCAACGCTTATTTTTTTCTGTCTGTGTTTTGCAAAATTTTTCACTTGCTGTACAATAGGTCATGAGGAGGCAGGAATATTTGTGATCATGATCTTTATATGGGTGTATAACTGCAGTGGTAAAGTATTTACTTGTAGCAGATGGAATGAATATGGGAGAACATCTAATGTGGTAATTGACGCTAAAACCTAAGGCATTAATTAAATGTGTGTTCTACTTAAGGAGTCGAATAAATGATGAGTGACAATTAAAAATGATGTCTTTATAATTATTCCAATTCCTATTTATGAAAGTGGAGTGTGACTGCATATTAAAATATGATTGAAGGTTTGATGACTCCCTATTCTTTCACAGTTAAAACGTTTGCAATTATTTCTCCCTCAGATTAGAGCAATGCATAGTGATGTAAAGTAAAACAGCGTAGGCTTGATTCTCCAGTCACTTAACACAGGTTTTATATTGGCATATGGTAACTCCCTTAAGCAGAGCACTCTTCAGTCAGGGTGATGTGAATGGACAATTAAGCTCAGCATGCTACATACTGCAAATTCAATACGAACATCTGGGGATGCATTTAAGGATCAATGATTCATTTTTTAAAATAACATTTGGTTAGGTTTGTAAAGTCTGGTGCCACCGTAAGAGTGGAGATTTCTCCTTTCTGATGAAGCAGTGGGAAAAATCCCTTTCCTTCACAGGGCACGAGATGAGCCTATTCCTAG
The DNA here is from genome assembly GCA_013400175.1 of Phainopepla nitens. NCBI lineage: Eukaryota > Metazoa > Chordata > Aves > Passeriformes > Bombycillidae > Phainopepla > Phainopepla nitens. Next base: position 360,232 of record VXBQ01002607.1, read on the forward strand.
AAGTCAGGCTCCTTTCCCTCAATCTGCATGTGTCTAACATATCTCTTTGAAAATGCTTAATTAGTATAGCAGATTCAAACTTTGCCAAAGGGCTGCATACCACTGTCTTTGGATTATGCTAACTAGAAGTCATAATTGGTTGCAGTACCACGAGATGTTCTGAGCACAATTCTCCTACACTTCCACAATGACTCTCTAACATTTCAGATAGTGGAAAATTCCCTTCTCTCAAGAAGTTTTGAAAACTCCTCACAGTCGCAGCCAGAGATGTTTAGGGATTTTTTCTTGTCTATTATGCAACCATTAATAGCCCTCACTTTCATTTATTCTTCAGAAGTTGTACTGCAAATATTTTTATTCAGGAACAGAAATTTGATTTCATATTACACCCAAGAATTACAAGGTAGAGAAGATGAGTCCTTCATTCAGTCAAACTTTATTTGTACTTATTTTTACTGCGCATATTCTTTTGCCTTTCTTTCACCCTCTGTAGTTGTTGTGGATATGATGTGGAACCAGCAGTTCATATCTTTGAGAAGGCAGAAAGCTCAAGGCTACCTGGCAATGCTGTTGATTATTTTTACTGCAACTCTGAAAAGAAAGAAAACAAAAAGTGTCTGTATGTGTACAAATATCTACAGGTTTATTTACACACACACTAAAGATAAATATTCATTGAGGCTTTAAACCCAGTGTCGAGCTGGAGAAGCTGGTTTTTGCACTGGAGTCCTTCCTAGCACCCAAGGCAACGGACTCTACCCTTGTCTGAAGAACAGCAGCATTCTTGCACTTGCTTCTATCAGGCGTGGAGAGGAAGGTGGCCAAAAGCCTGCTTCATCTGTCTGCTTTTCATCCTCTGGTACTATTACCAAGCCTCTCTTTTCAGCCTCATGGCTCACTTTTGCTATTTATATTTCCTCAGCATTTTGCTATAAAAATGCTATCATCTCCCAGTTTGAGCCTTTTTTCTGCTGCCCCACTCTGATAGGCACCCCTATCTGCTCCTGAGAGCTGCTGCAAAACACTCTCCCTGCCTACTCCAAGTCTTACACACTGCACGGCTCTCCTTACTCTTTCTAGATGCCATACAAGCATTTCTACATTTTCATTTTGTGTTTCTGTCTGGAAAACATCTTCTCTCTTCCAGTCCATCAGCAGGTCTCAAACATCTCTCTTTTGTGTTGATTCCCCCAGTCGTCTGGTGCATTGCAATATATTAACTTCTCTGTTTACCTCGTTCAATTAGATTTTATTCTTCTCTGAATTGGATTTTAGCCACCTATAATTTGCGAGTATTTAGAATTAGATATCTTTTGTAAGCCATTTGAAAAACAAGGATTTCAAGCTTCCAGATGGTATAAAATACTGGCTTCTGGATTTAGTACTTCTCAAGATAGAACCTGTTAAAATTATACCTGACTGGAAGGGTGGAAAAAAAGCAAGAGGGCAGACCAAGTACTGTGCTTCTGAGTTTTGTTTTTCTTCTTTTTGTTTTCCGTCCAAGAGGGTTTGCTACAGGTGACAATTACATGGAAATAGGCAGAGAAGAGCAGGACAGTCAGTTCCAGTATGCATAAGATGCATCTAAGAGATGGTCAGGATGTGCACAAAAAACTAACCAGGGGCTCAGAGACTTCTTCCTCCTCTTCACGTTAAACATGATTAAACAAGATGGTGGAAATGCTGATATTGTAATTAGCCATACTAGTTTTATTCATGTCATAACAAAAATTCACCATTATAATCTTATTAAAAATAAACAGCTGTATAATTTAGGAAATTTTTTTGTTGAATAATTGTTAATGCTATGAATTATGCCTAAGTCACAAAATAAGGTATTTTTAAGATCAGCTCTCCACAGCTCATTCCATCCTTAAAAAAAACACTTTACCTTTTACTAGTGCTGCTATATTTTGATCTTTCTTCTCTTCTAGATTCCTTCTTACTTTACAAAGCTACTGCTCCTTACTTTACAAAGCACCTTATCTCCTCTGCAAAGCTCCCCAGACCTTTAATCTGTTCAGTTCACTTGTCGTGGTCTTTCTCCTTTTTTTTACTAGATGGAATTCAAATATTCTCACTGGCAGTCCTTCTTTCTCTGGGAATATTGGACCACCACACAGCTTTCTCTTGATGTGAAGGCTTTCCAAGCGCTGCTCCCCAAAATGTCTTTGACCTAAAGCAAAGGCCTTGGTATTGTGCCTGGCCTTCCTTCAGCAGAACACAACTAATGAAACAACACGTGAAGGAAAAATCTAATCTCGAAGTTCCTACCTAGGGAGGGGAAAAGTACTTCTATCACATATGCAGGCATCCAGAGGAAGTCAGGGCATGCTAAGAATCAAAGAGAGCAGTGCTGCAGGATTTTGGACACCACAGAGAGTAAACATCAGAAGACCATCCCTTAGCTGACCACAATATGACTGCACATGTAGGAGGGAAAGCCACTGACTGGCAATCCCATTGAGCAGATGTCCTACAAGAGAAATTCTTTTATCTCATCACCTGCTGTGTCAAAACCTCCTCTGATGGCTCAGCACTCAATAACCACAGGAAGAATCTCAGTTACTGTCCATGTTTCCTCCACAGTTATGCCTGCCCAGGAACTGTGATATACCAGGCTACATGTCAGTCACTTCCCCAAAGCCCCATAATATTGTGCATGAGCCATCTAACCCCAGATGCATGTGCTGCAGCACAGCTGGCAAAACAAGGCATACACACGGCAGCCTTCCATTCAGCAATCCTATTTTACAATGTTGACAGAGGGATCTCTCCATGTTCATTTGCCAGTCTGCTGTCAGTATTGTGGTATTTATATTACAGATGCATTTACATAATATTTATGTATTGGTACTGCTTTCACTAACTGGCTTTCCCGCCCGGCAGTTGGCAGGGAGGCTGGCATCCGGCAATTGCGGATTTAAATGATACTGTTGTGCTCTTTGAGGCAACAGGTAGACACAGTTTTGGTGGATGTAAAGGCCAGGTAGTAAGGTAGGCACGTGGTAGTTACGCCTACTTATCTATGCAGACATGCCAGGCTAAGGGAATCTTCAGAAGTTTAAAAATGCATAAAACCTTGGTGGCAAGTCAGAGGATCACAAACGTTGAGTAGAGAATTATCCCTTCCAAAAGTTAGACGTGCTGACAAATTACTGCTCTAAACTAATAGCAGTGTTGAAGACCTCTCTGCTAACACTATCAGATAAATACATCTACAATCTCTGCTTCAAACATTTGACACTTCTTAAGGGCTTGCTACACAATGAAGTTTTTCGTACATTGAATTTAAAAAATGTCATTTGGTTTATAAGTGATTCAATTCAACATTATTTAAATAAATTCTTTTGAAAAACATGTGTTTATATAAAACATTGGATGCATGCAAGAATAAAAGCTCTACAGCAACCAACACCATCCAGGTTCTGACTTGGACAGAAATTGGATTGTTGTACGATTTCCAGTCTTGGACTCAGATGAAGGTCTCTGCTTTGTTTTGTTTTGTTTTGTTTTGTTTTGTTTTTAATAAATGAAAATGTCTCTAGGCATTTTAAATTAACCTTAAATTTTTAAAAATTGACATATACAAGTGTATATATATTTATATAGGTTTATATACACACATATATATAGACATATTTTACTTCTGTTGACATAGCTAATGCTTTTATTAGATGTCTTTATCTGCATAGAGACACTTTCACTGAATAAAATGAAGTGCTATCTGAGACACTCATATAGTCCTAGTATTTCTAGACTGAAATGCTTTCCTCTGTGAGATACAGAATGTTTAACAATTCCTTATCATTAATATGGTTGTAACTGATGTGACATATCCTTTCTCTGTCATCCACGAATGTTCTAACACCAAAGTTAAATCAAAATTGGCACAAGTGGGATTTCTCCTGTCTGTGATGTAGAAAGAATAGCCAGTCATGGTTTGTATAAATTACTTCATAGTCACAGTTATATACAATACAGTTTCCTAATGAGGCCAATTCCCTAGGCAACAGCCCAAATCTGTAAATTTCTAAGCACAGAAATACAGCCAGCAGGATGTCTATTTCAGTTGAACTCAATGGAGATTATTTGGTACTCATAATCACCTCACCTCATGAGCTGTACGCCTGTTATATGCAATATATTGAGAAAGAAAAAAGTACTCAAAAAAGTACTCCTTTCTAAGAGATTTTTTCTAAAACCTCCTCATCTGCTCTGGGTATTTTACTGCCCATGTTTTGAAAAATTGTTTTTCTCCTGAAATTCAAAACAATCTTCAAGAAAAACAGCTAAGAAATTAAAGTAAAGAAGCCCTAAGTATACTTAATACAATGCCTTCTGGTTTGAGTAGCCAAAGAACTCTGCTTTTGACCATTTTATTGTCCTGAAAAAAAAAGAAGTTTCAGTCTTTCAGATCACATGTCATGAGATTATTTACTTTTCCTTTGGCTTGCCTCTCCATCATTCCACCTCTTCTCTCCCACATCTCTATTCATCTGTGTGAAAAGGTTACAAATCAGTAGGATATTTTGTCTTGTCAGTCCTTTCAGACAACTTTGTACAAACTTTTGCGTGTGTAGCAGCAGATGCATGTACTGCACCTTGATCAAAAGTGAGGCCTATCTGACTTCTTACAAGAGGACCGAACGGCAATGAGATAACTGCACATGGGGGTGATTCAGCTTGCTGTGTGTCTGGGGCACCAGAAATCTTGGCTGTGTCCTGACAATACTCATAACTCTGAAACCATTCTTTGGACCTGATAATTGCTGGTGAAGGTCACCACAGCATTATCGTGAAACCTCAGTGAAATGGCCCCAGGATAGAAGGAAAGCAGACTTCTAAGCTCTTCCTGTACTGCTGCCTCCCAGCCATGCTGAGTGCTGCTCAGCCCGTCCCTGTCCAGGAACTGGTGCCACGGCAGCTTTGCAAGGGCAGTGAAAAGAGCAATCAATTTTTACTCCTCCTTAAGGACAGTGCAAAGCATACATGCCTCAAACCCGAGCTTCAAAACAGACAGTGCAAAGGTTTTACCAGGTCATAAATGTGATTCATTGCAACCTGTCTTACATGATAGGACAGAGTTCACCTGTGTGCTGGGTGCACTTTTATTCCCAGTGAACCCACAGCACCGTGTAATATTAACCTGGTAGACACAAAAACAAAAAGAAGCATGAGGAACATACAGGTACATTTCTCCCTATCTGTCAGAAAACTGCCTAGGGAAATGAGGTCAGCTGTCTGCTCGGAAATCGTGCTTAAACACAAGGAAGGCTAGATTTGTTTCTCTAAATTGCAGAGGGTTTGGCCTTCCTCACACTGCAAGAGGAGGAAAAATCCTTCTGCACTTTCTTCAAGGTAGGGTCAGCAGCTTTACAAAGCACAAGAATACACAAAGCAGAGGGATTTGCTATTTGGGCAGAATAATAAAGTTTCTTTTAAGTCTATGTAGTGTTTAGTTGTGTACTGGTAAATGAAGGACTAAAATACTCACCTGTTTGGTTTTGCCTGAACTGTCCTTCCAGTGCCTCTCATTGAGCTTTGACTATCTTACCGCCAATACCAGGATCCAGTGGAGACACATTATCTGATACAAATGTATGTTATCAGGAATAAAAAGAAATTACTTTTCTTTAATTGTATAAAGGGATTGGTAAGGATTTCTGCTCATGGCATGGTCTCGAATCTCAAGATTCAAGAACATTTTCTTTGCTGCTCAAGTAGATTTGAACTGCCACTTAGTAGGAGAGGAAATTCTCCTAGATCTGACTGGTGTCTCTGCTATACTGTCAGCTTGCACATGAGCTCCTTTTAGCTAATCATGAGCAAGGGATAAAAATAAATAGCTATCAAAAGAAAGCCTCTACAATTATGTCTCTTTGGAACCAGAATATCCTGGACCTGCTCTCTCCTATGCAACATGCGAAAAAAACCCTGTCATTTGCTCCCCTTTTTAATGTCTATAAAGGTAGGAAAGAACAAAATCTGTTCTTTTTTACAAAATTAATAGGGGACGTTAGGGAGAGTTCTCCCTAACAGATACAAATGGAAGAGGCTTTTGAGGGAAAGCCCTTCCACCTTAAAGGCCTCTAGTAGGAAGTTCCTAAAAATTGCAACAGAATCTAGATGACTAACTACTGAGGTTGTTTGAGGACTTAGCCACAACACAAATATGTAAAGACTGCAAGGTCTAAGAACTAATCATCATACAAGGAAGAAACAGTTTTTTGTCTTCCCTGTTTAGCTTTTATGGGTCGTCTGCCACTGAACTGTGAATAAGTCTGGGAAAGCTGGGACTCTTCCATCTCTCATATTTAAAGTCATGGTGTCCAGCTCTGGATTTGGGTGGAGAATGAAGCCTTTCATTGTGGGGCAATTCACTGACAGCTGGAAGACATTAGCATTGTTGACATCTGTAAAGTATTTCAGAAATTGCGAGGATATATAGTGATGAGCAACACAGAGGCCACATCAGACCAGAGCTGCACAGTCACCCAGGAGTTGCGTAATTGAGGAAGAAATGTGGATTCTTTCCAGAAGATGTCAAATCAAGTCCATCTGTACAGAAGCAGGACTGAAGAATGTGCACTGTATTCAAGTACCAATTCAAGAAAAGCTCAGTCAGTATTTCCCTTTTACAGCTCTGTCTGATATGTAGTTCTACCTTTACTCTGACAGGCCTTCTTACACTTCTGTAGCATACCTTTCTCCTTGTTATCTTTAACACGGACAGATTTAAATCCACATAACAAATTCCACTTTCCTTCTGCTAATTCTTTGACTGCTGCATTTGCATTCCTCCCTCATTTTTCTTTGTTGTCTTTCCTAGGTAGGTGGGAGAGCTAATTAATTAATTAATACTCTTGTTATTGGGAGGTAAGAACGTGTAGCTGAAAAGCAGGGACATTACAAATACTTAGCTGAGTTATTGTAGGGACTGGGTGGCTACTTCCACAAAAGTCTGGGATCTCATAGGTTTCAGGCAACAATGGTTTAATCCTCAGGTCCTGCTGTTGCACCCACTGTAGGAATTCCCCACTGGATGTCCTCTCCCTCGCAGCTGACCACAGAGTAATTCTCTGTTGTGGGTTTGCAGGAGCCTGTGCTGTTTTGCAGCACAAGGGAATGATTTTGAATGCCAAGCTGTTACCCTTCGTATTGTATTTTGATTGCATCTCACTTCTTTCCTGCCCCTGGCGGATTCACTGAAGTGGTGATTGCAAAGCTGCCATCATAGCTTTCCTGGCGGCTTGTGTCCATGTAAATGAGGTGTAAGCTCCCAGTAAACAGGGCTGCCATGCATTTAGCCATGTCTGATGAACACGTTTTGATGAGCCTGGGTAAGCAAGACAGGAAAGTGGTGAAGGAGACTGAAAGAACTGGTGTTGGAGTTACAGGAAGTTACAGGAACTGGTGTTGGAAAGAAGTCACTTAGGATGTCAGGCTTTGATTGTGCAGCAAATTATGATTTCTGTATTATTATAGCAAAGAGTTTTCACCTCTCCCACCATGGTTCTTTTATTTTTTTTAGAGATTTTTCTTTGCCATGGATACATTTTCTCTCTAGCCATCAACTAGAAATTAGAATCCCTTTTCTCTTCAAAGAGAAGAGATAGACAACCCATCCATCTTTTGGGGAAAGAGAGTTGCAATCAGATTTTGCTCTCTTTCTAAATTTTGTTTTCTTTTACATACTGTCATGCAGGACTTGCACAAACAAGGAGAATTGACTAGCTAAAGAGTAAAGACATTAAAACTTAAAACATCAAGAGAGCTGTCAAATGTATTGAGTAAGTGGGGAGGAGTAGAAATTTTCTTCTAATCTCTTTCAGCTATTGTAAACACATCTCACTTGCAACAGCACATCTTATCAACAGATGTTGGTTGTTCTTGTCTTTAATTGCTGCTGTCACTTTAGTTTCTAGCAGTTCCTGCTCCTACAGCTCAGTTCTACAAAAGGACACTTCTCCTCTAACCTCTTTTTGCTCTGCTATCCTGCCCCCCCTCTGGATGTGTGTTCAGGGGGAGTGGATGTGGGTGCACTTTCTTTGCGGTTTCACTTTCCTGCTGCCATGCTCGCGCTGCACTGTCGGTGTGTGGAGGTTGGTGGTGTAATCCCTCCGTGCTCAGTGTGTACCACTGATTCAAAGGACGAAAACTGTTTTCTCCCATCTGGTCCCAACCCTGGAAAGCTGCAGGAAAACTGTATGGCAGGTGCTGCTTAAAGAAAGCTCTTCTCATGCTCAGACAGGATACCCTTTTTATCCTGCATAGAAAGTGGCAAAGTATTTTTCTCCACATAATCCTCTCAATTCCTGTCTATTTGCTGTTCTTCTCTTCCTACCCCCACCACCGCCTTTTCTTTCTCTCATGGGACTGGCAGAATCTCAGAGGAAATAAGTAAAGCTTTCCTAATATAGAAGCTCATCTTCTCTGAAAACACTTCTCATTCGGTTAATGGAGTTCTGGAAATGTTTCAGTTCTTTCCCTACACTAATACTTTATTCTTTTCCTCTGATAGCTGTCCAAGCACCAGTGTCATCAGTTTTCCTAGCTTTATTAGCTCATTTTGCAAAGGAATGCTCGGGCAGTCTAAGAAAATAATAATAAAAAATTGACTGGAGAGTTTTACAGCTATGTACTCTCTTTAAAAAAAATAAATATGCATCTGGAGACATCTTTCTGAGACCATTTCTTTACAGGGGTTTTACACTTCACAAATATATGTGCTCTACATACAAATATCAGTGAAAAATAACACAGGTTGCTTAGCAGATTTACATTTGTTCCTTCTCTTTTCCTCTCTTACCCTGAAATATGCCTAGCCCAGGGCTCCTCTTTCTGAGTCTCTCCACCTATGATATCTGTGCTCAATATTTGCAAATCCACTCGTAAAATTTTTATATAACAAAAGCACTAAGTGCCTGCAAATCCTCTGCGTAGAAGGGAGTGCTTTTTCTGTGCCTCCCTCCCCCACAGTTACACTAGTTCTGGGGAGATGCAAGGGAAGCGCAAAGCAGCAGACATGGAAACGCTCTTATTCCTCAATGAGAGAAGGGTTTTCCACCAGGGAGAAGGTGTGGCTCAGTACCAGGGACAGGTGGATTTGCTGTACCCAACGCTGGTCCTACAGGCTGTAGCAGAGAGGGAGGGAAGCTCAGGTACCCTCTTGTCCCCTCAAAACCCCAACTTCAGGAAGGGAGTGGGGGTGGGGCAGGGTGAGCAGGGAGCCTTCCATCCTCAGAATAGAAATTGTGGGGAGCAAGGACGTGCTAAGCACGAATGCACGTAAGGGTGGGAAGTTGGTGGGAAGTCTGTGGGAGGAGAAAGAGTTCTTCAGAATGGTGGCATCTGAGGAGACTATGGCTGAATGCAGAAGCATGGGCAGCCCATAAGAGGAGAAATGCCTGCAGTTGCCCTGAGAGAGAACTACTTATACAGAGAGCATGAAACAGGCTTGGTGAGCACAAGCTTAAAATACTCTACCTGCATTTTGGAGACATTCATTAGAGCAGGCTATTTTCCTTGTGCTTCATCCTAGCTGCCCAGGATGTGCTTTCTTGCCCACTCTTTTCCAGCCACAACATGTGCAGAAATAGGAACTGGCTGAGATAAGCACCACACAAGACATGGACAACTGCTGCCAGGCAGTGCCATGTCTTAACAGCTTGTCCCAAATGCGCAGGAGTGGAGATAGGAGAAGAGTTGCCTGGGATGGGCTTCCATTCCACACAACCTCTCCCAGAGAAGAATAATAGGTGCCCCAGTCAGAGTGGTTGCATGAAGTGTAGTTTGGGAAATGAATTGGTCTTGATAAAGGCTGGCCATGCTGGCATCAGCATTTGGAGAGCAGATTTGGTCATAACTAGGTACACAGAGTGCAGAGACGGGAAAAACCTGAGCAAAAAAAGTGTATTCTCCAGCAGGAACACAGAATTAAGGTGCTACTTTTATGCTGCATTTTTATTAGTGGTATCTCAAAAATATCACTTTCAGCATGCCTTTTTCACTTCTCCCACAGAAGCATGAAAATTAACATCAGCTAACAAAATTTTCTATTGCTCTGGAGGAAATGTTGAGAGCTGTTTATACATTAATTTTCTCTTTTGTTTTTGTTTTTTGTTTTTTTACTTTATCAAAGTACAGTCATAATGAAATTCCTGATATTTTCCTTTTTTTTTTTTTTTTAAATAATGGATTATTTAATTCTTTTTCCCCCTCCCAGAGTTTAAGACACACACAGACACAGCTCAACAAGCAAAACACAAGACCCTTCATGAAAAGTAATTTCCCACCAAATTTCACACTGGGCATGATATGCCAGCTCAGACAGAATAAAGAAGTGAAAGGCACATGGTCCCAGCACACATCTCCCAGGCATAGGCAGCAAGCTTGCCCCCTGGATGGCTGGGGAACATCTTCATCAACTGGATTCTGCCATGTGTGAGAAAATAGCTGTGCTGCTAGTGGAGGTGAGGTGAGGTCACATTTGTGGGTTGCAATTCATTATTCCCTACCCGTCCTTTATTCCAAGGGAGAGGTGTCTGAGCTCACATCTTCTTTTGGCTGCTGCTGTGCCACCTGGAGTGGTCAGAAAGGGCTTGTTCCCACCACCTCTCACCTTATCCCTTGGTGCCAGCACCACTCCTTCCAAACCAAGTGGGCTAAGGAGATCTTGTGACTGTACATGCAGGAACACACACTTCCACAGTGCATAGGAGGAGAAATCATAGCCAAGTCCTAAACTTCTGCAGCCTTTTTCCCGCATACCAAAATCCCAGGGGATCACACCTACCTGTCTTTAGCTGCTCCATGGCTGCACAGGAGTGACAACTAGTTTTTCCCCCAGGTTAAAGTGCTACCACTTAGAGGTAGCTTATGCAATCTTGTACATGAGTTAACTCTACCCCAAACAGAAACCTAAACAGGGTGAAGGTCAATTCCTGTGAAAATATACTATGCTGCTGCTTGGTCTATCATTCAAATTACTCAAGGTCAGGTTTTATTTAATCATGCTTTCTTCCACAATTTTTTCCTTCCAATATTAAAATAAAAAAAGCAATTAGATAACGAAACATATGCAGCTTGTTTTCTTGGATTGTTTCTCAGTTTTTTTCCTAAATTGTCACTGCCCCTTTGGACTTCAGCAGTGGGATAGCTGCCAGGTTTCCACAGAGATGCAAACAAATTCTATGCAATAAAATATCATCTCTACATAATTTAAGCCCCAAATGTACATGGTGACAGTTTTATGTTTGAGTAATATGAAAATCCAAGATATTGGATGTGAGTATAATTTAGGATCGAGAGCTGCAAATATTTCTGTGCCCTGGAATCCAGTTAAAATGCACCATTGCACATGCCGTGTTTCAGTGGTGAAGTATTGCTTGCCTCTGATTGCTGCAGGGTAAGAACTTTATTTTCCTAACCCATGATTTAATGCTTTCCACCCCCTGTAAATTGTAACTAACAATGTCCTCTATGTGAGCTCTGGTAGCTGAGGAGACAGGGAGATGGCTGCAGCAGGGAAGGGGAAAGAAGGGAGAAAAGAAGGGCAAAAGAGAGGAACATCTGCAATGGGTTAAAAAACATTCACAACTTGCCTTCTTAAAGAACTGAAGGCTGAATATTGGGCCAAAACCTCAATTAGATGGTGGCAGTGGAACTCCACTAATTTTGAAGGAGCTGAGCCAGTCTGAACCAGCTGAGAAGCTGATCTGCAGTTTCACATTTAGTGCCCAAAGTGGTTGGAGCAGGGGAGGTTTGAAACTGTACTCCTCACGTAGCACAGAGGGGCCTGCAGGAATAATGTTTGCTTTGGCATGGAGGTGGGTTAGTGTAGACCCAGCAGGTCCTGCAGTGAAAGGCTCCTTTCTGCTCTGAGTGATGAGGACTTCCATAAAGACAGCAAATTCATCTAGAGATATGCCTTAACCCACATCCTTCTTTAATTCGTAAGTCCTTGCCCAGTGCAAACTTGAAGGTGAATCTATGTGGATTCTCTTGCCCTTGTTTTCATCCCTGGATGTCCTCTGTTTCTCTGCATGGCACAGATCTTGTGGTGTTTTCCCTGGATACCTCTTCCAGACTCCTTCTTTAGTACAGCAGCAGTCAGAGTCTGTGTCAAGACCCAATAAACTCCAATGCTTTTGAAATGCCTCTTTCTACAGCTGTGGGTCTCAGTTAGGGAAAAGGAGCTGCTACATTTCCTCCATCTTCCCTTTTCCATACAGAAAGCTCGTAAGAGCTTCCCTTAAGGGAATTTTTTGCTAAGATTTACCCATTTCTGGCATGATTTCTGAAATTGCTCTCTTCTTCCTGCCTATCCTCTTCTCTTTTCCCAGGATGCTTGCTCTGGCTTCATCTTGTTAGAAAGATTATCTTCTCACAGCATGTGAAATTAGGAAGTAGCTGTGAGGAAAAAGTGCAGATAGATAAGAGGTTCCTCTCAACACAGGCAGCCTGGTGCAAAATGTTTCAAGCAGTGCAGGAAAGCCTGAATGAGGCTGAGATATAACAGAGCTAACATCCACCCCATGAAGACCACCTTCTTTCCAAGAGATGAGTAACAAAACAGGTGGACAGGGAATAGTACCTGACTTCTTTTATGATATAGTGATCAGAGGATGTCAAAAAAGAACAGCAGGCAACACAACAGGTTTCAAATAGACAGAGATACCACATTATGCAACTTACAATAAGCAGCTCCTCCGTTTAATCACAGCATTTTGTGAAGACTTAAAAATTGTATGGGTGCAAAACCTGATTGGCAAATACATTAAATTAAAAGAAGATAACTCTCATGCGGGGAATCCCTGAGGCACAAAGCATGAAGAGCAGGGAACTACTAAAGGAAATACCACTTTGAGTCTGATCTGCTGCTATGCTCTTCCAGGAGCTACGTATTGGCCATCCCTCCAGGTAGGTCACGGGGCTGGTGGCCCTGGTGTGACCCAGTACCACCTCTGCTATGTTCACAATAGGTCAGGTGCTAAGTGCCACCAGACCTGCAGCACTGCTCTCTTCGACAACTTAGAAAATAATGGGCTAGATCAACTTCCTATCAGGACCGAATACTGCCAAGGTAATTCCAGGTACTCTGTCCAGGAATTCTGAAGACATTTTCCTTCCATGTAGAGGAAAATGAATGCCTGTGATAGATTGCACTGACTGCACTTACCTATAAAAATTCATCTAGCTGATGCTATCTAGTCTTTAAACCTGCTTGAGTCAATGGTAAGATGGATATCCCACCAGCCCCAGGGAGATACACCAGTCAATCTTTCTTCACATCCTCTGAGCTCACCGATGTTGACATTCCTCACCTGACTGCAGCCATGGAAAAGCATCTCCAGTGAGAAAAAGGAGGCATTTTTGAAAACCAGCACTGAATGTGTTTTGTGTGGCAAAACTCCAGAGACAACCTTTTTCCCTTAGCAATTCAGAAGGGTGGTGTTGGTGTGGACAAAGAACATATACATGCCACGTGCAGGAGTGGATGCAAATCCCTGAATGACTGCACTGTTTACTTCTGATGCCACATTATCTTTCTTCCAACATTATTGCAACTAACACCAGAAATCCTGATCCAGAACATGTTTCTGTTGTCTTGTGGGGGCATCTGCAATACCATGGGTTTGTTGCAAGCTGGTAAAGGGTAGTCCTATATCAGCTGAGATATGGTGTATTATACGTGGCAACTTGAGCAAGACACTGAGTTCTCAGATAGAAATGTTTTATCACCAAAGGAGGTCTTAATTTGGATAAGCTGTTAAGTCACAGCACACCACACCATAATACCGACATTTCGCTGCTGAGGCTTCTCAGGATCTTAGACATGTGAGCAACATTTATGATTTGAAAGCCAGGTTAGTAACATGTCCATTTTTCTATAGCTGGAAAAACCTCCACAGTTTCTGCCAAGTATCTAGGATTTCTTTTTAAGAAATACAGAGCAGATACCACAGCTTACCAATCACAGTTTCTTCTAAATTATAGAATCTATGTCATGATGTCAAGTCTCCTTGTCAGGAATTATTGGAAACATCTCACTGCTATCTGTCTAGAATAAATATCTCATGCTCTGAGTGCCTTGGTGTCAGCTAATGAGTATATTAATATTGAGCATGGGATCTTACTAATTCCCTGCTGAATAAGGACTTATGGCCTGAGAGCATTTAGCAGTGGAACAGATCAATCATCACAACAAACTGATTATAAGCATTTCTAGGAAAATATAACAGCATATACAAATTCTAGATTCTGTCACCCTTCCTCACATAAAACCCTACCTTGCCAAACACCTCCTGCCTTCCAGAGCTATCCCAAGAGCAGGGATTCCTCAGTGAAACCACAGTAGTGTATTTACAAATAGGAGACCAATTTTGTTTCTTCCATTCCCCAAATTCTCTTGCTTCAGCTGCCTGAACTGGATACCTAATACAAATCAGAAGACAAGTTAGCCCTGGTTCAAAATTGTGTGATAACTGAACTATGAGAGTTAGGATTTAGGATTTCTGAGAGACCTACCTGATAGGTCCTGAAGCAAATGAGAACAAGGATGGAAAACTATTTTCTTCCAATGTGATTGATTTCTGTAGGATCTTCAGAGATTCGCTTCACACTACTTGCAAATTCACACTGTTTCTTCATACATGAAGAAACATCAGAAATTACCATAATTTCTCCTAAGAAAAATGTATGCCTGAATTAATGTGTTTAATTATTTGGTCTCAGTTCAGAGTTGAGGGCTGTTTAATTTAACATTTCAATTTTACATATTTGCTCCCCTCATCCTTTATTTTTTCCTGTTTATTACTGTTCGTCACATACCCCTTTCAAGAAGGTGATATCAGATTCTAGGACTTTACACTCCTTGATGTAGACATCTGTAAAGCTTGCTAATCTGGTATGGTGGCTCCATCAGAAATAATCTGACCAGACAGATCTTCCTGCATATTTAATTTCTCCACTATAAATTATATAGTTAGCTGTCACATGTAACTTCTGGACACTTTGTAACTACAGTTAACCCTCTTAGCTTTGATGTTGTATATAAAAGAATTGGGGCCTACCTCTGATAATGAAGTACTTAAGAAAAGAGATGAAGATGTTCTAGAGATAAACTCTCAAATATCATTAAGATGTCCTAATGTACAGTTTGTTATGCAAATTAGCTTACCCCATTCTGGGATTTCAGTAATCCTTCTGATTTTGCTAAGTGTGATGTGTGAGACTGCCACTTATTTAAACTCCTCTGTCACAAATTCAGGATTTGGTTGTTTGTTTTTGTTTCCATTCAAATTTTGATTGCCTGTAACTATTGGAAAAAGATGTGCAGGAATGTGGTTTCAGCATGAAGATTCTTAGACTGGGTGACTAGATGGGTCTAAAGGTGAAAGGTTTTGAATACTGACCTTCTTTTTGAGTAAAATCCATCCAATCTCTTTTAGTTCGGTCAATTAACCTCATTTCTACTTACATTAAGAGGAGTTTTATCTATTGCTTCAGTTGCCAGAAGTCTACAGCATTTAGAAGTACATCTAGCTAAGTTCATATCAGAGTTCCCATTTGAAGTTAATTTTTAAATATTTTATTTTTAATAATGTCTCTAACATCATGATGTGATATACCAAAAAGCTTACTCTCTGCACGTAACAAAAGCTTCAAGGGGTTTTATTTGGAGGGAGAAATGACACACGACTTGACTTGAACAGTAGCTGTCAAAGAAAATAGGAATTTAACACTGGGATGAAGGCAGATTTAATTGGGAGACACGAGGGAAGATGAAGGAGTGAGACAAGGGAGACGACATCTGTTTATATTGTGAAATAAAAGAACATGTTTACAGGCCAATACTGCTGTGAGAGATGGAGAATAATGAAGAAGTCAGTGTTACCTTAGTCCTCCTGGTCTTTTTTAAATAAATCATCATTTCATATGGCAAGTCTCACTTTCTTCATACCCGTTTCCATCATACAGATTCAAGTAACAAATTGTTTGTCTTCTCAAAAAGAAATATGCCAAAACACATGCTAAATCCATGAGTAAAATTATGAGACACCAGTCTTCTGCTTACTTCAATCTAGCTATCATTTATTTTTTAAATTTTAACTTTGCTGTATTTGCCTGCATGGTATTGGTTTCTGGAAGAGCCTGGAGTCCTGAACATCACAAGATGTCCTAAGCTAAATTTTGTTTCCCTCAGGTGTGTTTTGGTTCACTCAGAATTGCAGCTGTCTCAAGATAGCTTTTCAACATTTTCTCCAAAATGTTGAAAAGACAAGCAGAAGGCACATGTACTAGATTAATGTCCTATACCTATCTTACCCTTTGAGGTTTTCTTTCCTCCTGAGTTTTCATCCTTCCTCTTGTTAATTTCTTTAAGAGTGTGTGAAAACCCAAAGATGGGCAGCAGAAAAGTTCCTATGGCAGTTCTGCGGCACCCGTTCTGTTTGACCTCCTCGTGGTCGGCCACTCATCACCACCGCTCACACTGCACCCCACATCTGTCCTTCTGCCCCTGCTTGTCCCAGTCTCCTGTTCTTTGCAATGGCAAACTGCCTTTTCCTCCACAGACCATCTCTTCCACCTTTTCAGCTCCTTCTGGCTCCATTCCTTTCTTCCCGATGTAGTTTTGCGGCTTGACAAGGCACATGTTATTTCCCCTAGAAACACAAATTGATGGGTATGGTCTACCACGTGTTTACGTTGACTTTAGAGATTTTTGGATGTAATCCTCTCTCTCAAAAATATGGACTGTAAAGCAATATGTTATTTCTTCCTTGTTGGTTCTAGAGTGTTCCATGTAATACTGCAAACTCAGTCCTCGCCTTGCACACAGCATTCAGAAAGTTGCTGAATGTTGCTTCTCTGCTGTACATTTATTGACTGAAACATTTGAGTTGTTGCTTTTCACACTGGTAATTTTAGAGCGCAGATGCCTAGCATGTTTACTCACATACCAGGGCTCACATTTAATGAGCAAAATGTCAAGTATATTGTTATCCACCATAAAAACTGTGAAAAATATCCTTGCCATCTGCAGTGTGCCTTCTGCTTCAGCCTAAAAGACTTTTACAAGCAACTACATGAAATTAGCATTAAAGTCAATATTTATAAATGGAACCACCTCTAAAGGGCCGGATCTCCTCCCCTCCCACACCCCCTGTTCGTCTGGGATCTAATGAGCTGGGGAGGCTGGGTGCAGGAAGGGAGCTGAGTTGCGCCTGGCTCCTGGTTGCAGCCAGCCAGAATAATCTCCCTGCAGTGAGGAAGAAGCAGAAAGAGAAGAGTGGTGCTAAACAGCATTGACAGCATCCAAGGGCCAGATCCTGCACCGGCGTCAGTTGGTGTAACACCATTGTCCGCACTGAAGTGACACAGTGAGCATAAATCAGCACAGTCTGGGTGACTGAAACAGCACTGTGTTTGATCTGTGCTACCTGGGGATGGAGTCCATAATAACACTCATGGAATGGATAGTAGAGCTGAAACTAAGATTTGATAGACTGCCATTAGAAAAGAATAACATCTTCCAAGAAAATGTTTGCTAATTCTCCACCAAATGTGGAAAAAAACTGCCCATTTGTTCTGGCTTTTTATGGTTCTGAGGACAATGAAGATTGTCTGCCACTAGATTGTACTGCAAGAATAATAAAATTAACAATTACCAGTGATGGATAACTGCTCCTGGGCCTTCTTCAAGCAGCCTATATGAACTTTAAATTTTGCTCTTGCAAAATCTTCAGTCCAACCATGATTAGTGTGTTAGAACCGAGATCTAAACACATTTTGAAAACTGTTGCTGTCCACTGCTGTTATCCCAACATCCATAAGCAGCTGAAATTCCAACCAGATCTTTATGGGGCAGAGCTGATGAACCAAAGCCAGAACATGCTCCCTCAGATGGGTGACCAAGATAACTTTTGCCATTTGTTCCAGCTGTTCTGCCAAGTCGCCCGCATACCATTGGCTCCAGCAAGTTTGCATGAACCACAGCCTAGCACAGACATCATGAAAGCTGGCCACTCCCACAGCTGGAGGCTAATGAAACAGGGAAAGGTAGCACCATCATATAATCCACACCACCTTGCCTTTTTCTCTGTACACATGTTGAACAAGAGGATCAGGATGAAAATTGCTGTGGTGATTAGCAAACACAGCATAAATATTTATTCAGAAAATTCCAGATCAAATACCTTTTAAAATTTTTGTTTATGGTTGTTTGGATGTAAATATATTTCATTAATTGGACTTTAAGAAGGGCGCTTACATGTTCCCTTGGAGTATTTCTAATATAATCATTGCTTGGGCAATTAGGCCACTCACTAAGCCACAAATCTTATCTTTCACACCGGTGAGTCATAAATAAGGACTGAGTCACAAATAGCCCAGACAGACAAATGGTGTCAGGAAAGAAATAAGATTGGCTGTGAATATATTTAGGCTGGAAATTAGAAGATGGCTGCAGACTACCTGAGGAATGCAATTCTGATATAGTTTTCTAATTGTGAGGAACTGAGCTAAGAGAAGTAACTTTAATTGCTTTATCATTTAGCTTCACAAGCTCATGAAAGGGATTGTACACCAAATAGGAGAATTTCTTAAGACTGAATTTGTTGATAGAAGTCCTCTAGGATTCAGAGTCTTTGCCTGCCATGTCTACCTGCAATTAGAGGGTTAGTGTTCTGCTTACCCAAGTTGTCCTAGCCAGTCCTGTTGTTATCAGTAGTCCTCAGGACTCATACACAGCAGGGACAGATTGGACAGATACAGCAACGCCAGTGTCATCATACAGTCAAGGTTCTGTGCAATGAAGACTCTAGTGTTCACACTGTGAGTGTGAAGCTGTGTTGCTGTGGCTGTTGCAAAACCCTCCTGTAAGAGAAAATGAGAACACCTTGATTTCCTATGATTGTATTCAAGGGCAAGTTCAATTACAGAGTATTCTATGATACTCATTTTACTGGGTGCACCCAGTAAAATGGAGATCAACTAATAGCTCTATAAGCTAATTAAATGTTTTTCAATGTTTGACCAGTGCAATGACTTTCTGTCATGCAACCAGAGTTCCTGGGAACTCTTGTAATACAAATAATGGGATTTACGATGTTGGCTTTCCTTTACTGGCTTCTGTATTTCACAAGGAGAAAGGGGGACTGGGATTTTTGCTATTCATGGAAGACAATATTACTTACTTTCGTGGTGCAAATAACATTGAGTATGCTGATGCAGCATATAACATAAGCTGGAAGGATGTCTGCATGTGAATGCTCTTGGCTAAATGAAAAGAGTCCCATGTCTGTCACAGCATGGATTTAACTGTGCCTTCCAGTTCCACAGCAGCTCTGTTCTGTACCAGCAGACTTGTTTTAAAATGTGATCCAATGCTGTGACACATTATGACTCAAAAAATATTGTTCTTTTGATCAATCTCTAGAGCCTGGATAAACATCCCATAACATATTGACCACATCAAGTCTTTTTACCTTTTATATACAGGGTAAAGTCTTCTCCCTCTCGTTCCCTTTCCTGCATGCCCTTTGGTCTCTGTCCTATGATATGATACAGGCACTGGTGTTTCCCAGACATATTCATGCTCAGTTAGGCAGCAGGAATTCACATGACATGATGATGAAATTATATAGCCATGTATGATTCTCGTGTAATCCTGGGTGCCTGCATTTTGCTATCATGAGGGCCACGTTCCCCAGCTCACCTGACTTAAAGGTGATTTCCACTGCAGATATAAGGGCTATCTAACCACAAGATTCAGTACTGGTATTTTACAGAATCACAGAATAAGTTAAGTTGGAAAAGACCTCTGAGATCATCGAGTCCAACCTATGACCTAACACTACCGTGTCAACTAGACCATGGCACCAAATGCCTCATCCAGTCTGTCCTTAAATACCTCCAGAGACAGTGACTCTACCACCTCCCTGTGCAGCTCCTTCCAATGTCTAATCACCCTTTCTATGGAGAAATTCCTCCTAATGTCCAGCCTGAACCTTAGGGTCAGTTACTGCATGCTTTCTGAAAAATTACCATCAGGTACTGTTTCACTGTCCCGGAGAAATACTTCTATTTCTTGCTGTTTCTTAACATTTGGTCTGTCCACACATGACAATAGAATGATGCCCTACCTGACTGCCTCAATGTATGGGAAGGTGAGAAGGCAAAAAATAAAATGGCCTCCACAGACCCCAATTCATTTTCCTGGAAATAAAGAAAAATTAAGATATTAATGTGCAAAAAATCAAAAGAAAAAGTGACTGTTAACTATACAGCATGTGCTGCAGAGCTAAGAGATGAAGGAATCAAGCCTGACTCCAACTTGCACTTTGACCTCACTGGGACCAGAACTGGATCCTAGTTTATAATGCAGCCTCTGCTTTCTTGAAAAGTAGCCTGACAGGGTATGAGTGTCAGCACTGAAATACACAAAGAGTAACACATTTATTAAAATCCATAAAGCAAAATACCTTTTCATAAAAGTAGTTTTCTCTTTGCAAGACTAATTTTCTGAACTGCTAGTAGAAAAATGGAATTTCACTCTTCAGAAACTTGTATTTTTTGTCTCCTATGTAGTTTGCCACTGGTTCAGCTTTCTCTTTCTCCTTTTCTAACTCACATGGTGAAGATAATTGTAAAGTATTTCTGTTATGAAAGAGTCTCCTTTTGAAAACCCATGAGAAATCACCCTTCCATAAGCATGAAATAAAATCCTTAAGAGGAGAAACCCCATTTCAAACCATGCCAAAGTTTCATATCTACCTAAGTGCTACTGCAAACTTTGCAAACTATGACATGTATTCCACACATATTCACCATACACCTGAAGATAATGTTTGGCTCCTACATGTTTTCCTAGCTTCACTTCTATAGAGAGTTTTGACCCAGTAAAGATCTGCTGTTGGGGACATGCACTGTAATTTGTAGCAAAGTTGTTTGCTGTGTTCCCAATGTTGCTCATGCTTGAGGATTTTGTTTTTGACCTCACTGCGTATTAGAATAATGTCTGAGAAGTATGCAAGCTTTCCCCTACTCTCAAATTAACTTATTTATATTGTACCCCAACATTTGGGCTGAAATTCTTCACATTTCAATATCATGACTATATTGGTTACCATATCAGTGTAAAAAGTAGGAAAATCTTTCTGCTTCTTCCATTTTAAAAATGTCTCTTTCATTACTCAGGTTTGCTCAGCCCTCACCAGAGAAACATACTGATGCCTATTTATGGAGAGTTTCACCATCTCAGCAGGTTCCCTGGATCCAGCTGTGCTGCAAGGTATAACACCTAGCAGGTATTCACGTTCAGAAATTCGGTTCCACTTTAAACAAGGGCTTAACTTGTCCAAGAGGTGCTTTCTGTGGGCAAGTTGTTTCAAGAGTAGCTGGATACTCCCCATGGGCTCACAGGGAGAGCCCACAAAGCACAGCCCACAGCTTAGCTGCTCTGGGTCCTGGTCCCATTTCTTGTGAGGCTTGGGAAATTCTCTTTTTTGCCAATGGCTTTGTCTCTGCCTCTAACTAGCACCCCTTAATTTCATGTGCTTGATGTTTGAGTGCCACGCTTGCGGCAGAATGCTGGGATCTTAGAGATGCTGATTTTTCTTCAGATGGAGAACGGAATCTCTTGGAAACCTGTGGGCATGGGAATGCTGTAAACGTGACATGCATCAGTTTCCCCATGTGCTAAAGCAGAGAAATCCTACTAACTCTGCTACCAGGGCACTATAAAATTACGTTCATTATTGTTTGTAAAAGGCATCAAGTTTCTTAGATCAATACTGCTACTGAAGTACAAAGTAATAGTACTTCTCAAGGAGGAAGAGGATTGCCTTTTGAGCTGCCATCTGCTCCTGGCCTGACTCCAATTGCTTCCTAGTGAGTAATATGAAGGCAATTTCATTTTCACAATATGACATATGTAGCTCTAGGTCTTAAAGAGGGAGGAACAATCCACCAGTAGTCTGCCTCCCACTGTAGAAGCAAATGATCTAAATTAGAGCAGAGTAATTAGACAGATTCATTGATTTGCTGTAAATATCCTAGCTCTACCATCACTCCATTGTGGTTCACAGAATGAAGTTTGTTTGGTTTTTTCTTTATGTGGCATTTTCTACATTATCTCATCCCTGAGGCATGGCTGAAATAAAGGTCTGTTCAAACACTTACCAAACAATATCAGGATAAGAGGATCACCAAATCTTTGGAGGGAGGAGGGAGAACCTACAAAGCAATCAATGTAAGACCAGAAATGTCCTCTGTCATCTTAGAACAAGGGCTGTTTGGAACAGAACCCATGCCCTTGAGGTGGGCACATGATCACAGAGGAGCCACATTCCTGCTTCAGGGGAGCCTCACTGCTGGAGCCCAGTCCAGGTGAGGCCTTTTTTCCATGCAGCAGCCTGTCTAAATCTTCACAGAGTAGTTAGGGTGTATTAAAAAGGCTCTTGGTCAAGGAGAAAGAACTGATCTCACGCGGTGGGTGTAACTGTTCTGAAAGTCTTTTCTGCAAAGATATTCTCTGTTCACTTTTGCTAAACATTTTGAGGTCCAATAAGCATATGAGATTAACAGATGTGCACCTTTACATGACTAAGTTAAGAAAAACAGAATAAATCATAGCTAAATCTTAGGTAATTGGTGACAAGCTTGCCTGTCCCAAACTTCCAGCTGGAGGTGGTGAGAGCTTCCTGAGGAGCACCAGTGGATTTACTCTCAGCTGCTGCAGCAGCTACTGCGAGACTCCCTAAGACTTCTCACTGCCTGTGGACATAGAGTGTTGCTGAAGATGAATGTCTGAGCTGTGTTGTAACACAGCTGTATTTTTTTATTTCACATCTGCTAAAGCATCAGAGGAAAACAGTCAGGGGCAATTTGACCTTTATAACTTTAATTACATTTTTTGATAGTGAAATGGAGAAGTGTCAAAAAATTTACTTCTCAAGAAAGTTACAGATTGCTCTAAGAATATAGGCAGATTATTGGTGTACATCACACAATCACGGAAAAGAGGTCCTTTGATAAAGAACAGCCACCACAGTTTTCAGAGAGGAATCAAATCATCAAGGTTGGAATGACCTCCAAGAAACCTTCATTTTGTCAGGATAGCAGCTACAGGGCAGTCCTTTCTGTTGAAAGACTGCTCTCTTATCAAAGGATGTATATCACTTAGTGTATATCATATAATTCATCCTCCAAGATTTCTCTATAATAAAGACACACTAAATGCCTACTTCTGGCCAGGCAGTATGAAGTGCAAGTCCCATCAGTCTCCTTGGATGACTATTTTTCCAAACAGAAGGAAATAATTTACACCAGAGAATGACTTCTTACCCCTTTAGTATAGTTGAATAAATAGACAAGAAGAAAGAAAATATACTTTTAAATCACTGCAGACACAATTTCTATTTTAACACAAGTTCTCAATGCTCTCTTTAAGCAGCCAGCCGACTGCTTGCTATGGATGGAGCAAGGGAATTTTTTCCTGCCAGTCAATTTCTGAGAAAGTTTTGGCTTAAATGGCTAAAAAGAGTTAGTGAGAGACTATAACTGCATGACAAGGGATTAATTTACATGACAATGCAGTGTACGCTGGTTTTGGTTCAGCAATTTTTTTGGTAACTCTTGCACCAGGAAAGCAAAATACAACTTCTTTTGCAAATGGCAGTTTAAACACAGAACGTCTAGTTCAGACTTGAAGTGACTATAAGACATCTTCATTTTGTTTATTTAAAGTCACAGGATGGGAGTGGTCTCAAAATTGCACATCACCTGCTCTGGAGAATGGCTTGAGACATGACTTGTCTGCTATTGAGAGTGGTGGTGCCTATAGCACCTGGGGAAAACCAACCTGAAACACAGCTCAGCTCTGCATTCATACCCTGCAAGCCAACAAAAGGCTCACAGGCTCCCTGCAAGGCTGTGTTGTACAGAGGTGCATTTTAATTCAGAGAGTGCTGGGGTCTGCACACAGCTCAGCACACTGACTGAGAGAAGATCTGTTTTGGGTCCAACGCAGTTGGATTGCTGTGCCTCTTCTCTCAGCTTGGTAAAACTTACTTCTATGTAATCTATTTTTTGTTGACACTGTTTAAGTGTTTCTGGTTTTCAGATGGCACTAGCCTGATGATCCTGCTTCAGTTGTTGTGAAAATATTCTCTAAAAGCTACAGCCTGCAGGCAAGTTGTGTCATTGAAGATTTTCTCTTTGTCTTTATTATTATTTTAATTGCCCCTCCCTCAGGAACCAAGAAAATACTTAATACAAAATCACAGTCACACTAAGCTCCCTAAGAGTTTTGCCACTGACTGCAGTGTGGCTGGATTTCATTCTGAGTCACAATTTTTGTTGCCTTCTTTCCTTATCTGTGGCAAAGCTGTGAATGAGCACTACATTTTGAATAAATCCTGATTTCTCATGTCATAAATGAGAATGTAAAGTATAGTTTGAACTGAATCTCCTCCTATTGCAGTATAATTTTGAATTTTTCTTTGAGTGTTATTTGGCGTCCTAGTTGAAAACTTATTATGCATCAGGAAAGCAGCTGACTTTGTTTTGGGGAAAGCAAACACTTTCAAGGTGTCATTTCACTTAACACCTTTGATGTCCAAAAGTGCCCATTTTCTTCATCACTTCATTGGAACTGAGAGAATACAGCAATTTATAATTCCTAGTGTTGAATCAGTCTATGTGTTAATTGTGGAGCTCGTGGTGGGAACAGATGTGTTTTTGTAGAAGGGTGGGCTGAATGTATTCGTATTTTTAATGTAGTTTCTGTTTGAATGATCAGTATAGCTTAAAATTCCCCTCTCCCCTACACCACCTTGTGTAACTGCTCTATTTTGTACAGTCCAGGAAGAGCACATCTCTCTCACTAGAGCTTAGGACTCCATCTCAAATTACAAAATGTCCCTGACTATTCAGCCTTTTGAAAAAGCTGTAAATAGAGATATAACTTACCTAGCAACAAAGAGTAGGTCTCCACAATGTGGTCTATGAACACAGTGAGTTTATTCAGTTATGGTCGTGCCATAGCTTTTCTTTTTCTGTCACTAGTCTTTAGAGAGAATACAGAAAAGTCTTCTATACTCAACTGATATTAAGAAATGCTCTTGATAAGAACTGGGCAGAAGAAGAAGTCCTTAAACTTCTAAAACTAATATATTTGATGAAATTCTTGCTGAATCAGTTAAAAACCAGAACTGAGCAAATACTTAGTGGAAAACATGAAAAGCTTTGAAAATCTGTCTTTTCAGTCTTTTGGTGAATACTGAAATTTCATTTGTATCCTTTAGCTCATACAGCTATATTTAGTGAGTGTTTTTACAAACTTGTCTAGCATTTTTCCTTAGTGCTTTCATTTCCCCTCTCGGCTTACAATCTCCACCATACATTGAGTGATAAAATAAATACAATGGAAAAGAAGGATGTAGACAGAAAGCAAGGAGAGCGTTCCTCCCGCTTCCATCTTGATGTTAAAAAGGCTTATTTTTTTTCTGGACAGCTTTCAAAAATATTTTAAGCACTTGCTTCATTTATAGTAAAAGCAACAGAAATAATTTTGAGTTGGTTTTGTTCCAGATTAAGCTTTATTAAAATTCTACTGTGTTAGAAGGCTTCCGGTCTATTTAAGGTGAAAAGTTTGTCCATGACAAAAGAAACTTATTATCATTTCAAAGGTTGGTCAGCACTTTTAGCTATATACCTACCAGGCAATAATGACCAACTTGACCCCTTTTAGATAGCTGGATTCTTTTATCAGTGCATTCTACTAGTTAAAGATCATGCTTAATGCTGGCTTTCATATAATGCTTTCATGAAAGTTCCTTTGAGAGGGAAAGCAGTGGCCAGATTCTGATCTCTCCACTTCAGATCTTCTGCTATTGGATTTTCATTTCCTAAATCAACGTAATAGAAAAGAAAATTACGCCTGTTCTCAGTATATATATGAAATATAATAATGTTTCTAAAGAAAACTTCATATCTACTAGACAGTTTTCATTAGTCTATTTAATAAAACTTGGAAATGACCTTTTTCTCTCTTGGAACTAACTGAATTGTAGAGCTTAGTGTCCTTTGGCTAAGTTCCAAAATGAAAAGTCACCCTGTGGAGTTCAACTCTTTGCGGAAAGCAAACCAAGTCCACAATACTTGAACACCAACAGCCATTTATTATCAGGTATTGGGTCGTAAATGTGTATAAATACAGGGAGAATGCCTATATTCTGCTTATATTTTGGACCTGGTTTTGAACCCTTAACACATGAGAAACTTGCATTAATGCAAGTTTCTTTTGGAGCATAAATGGTAAAAAGAGCTTTTTCTGGGCTTTGTGGATATCTTGAGGAAGTACATTGGAGAATAAAGTGATATCCTAAGATCCATTGTACCACAGGCTCTGAGCCTGGAAGCTGCAGGGCAGCAAGATCCTCTCCAGCTAGGAGAGGACAGCACACCCTGTCCTCTTCTCTCCCAGTGGCCTGGATTCCCTTGAGCACAGCCAGGGAGTCTCATTAGTTCTTCCATCATGGGTCAGAGGAATCTGTCTTCTCTAATCCAAACCTTAACCACTGTTGAAAAAGAAGAAAACAGGAAGCTGGGACAAACTTCTCCTGGGCACAAAGTCCTGAAGGCACCAAGGCTTTTGCCAAGGCTGTTTGCCTTTACTTTTTAGACTGTCCTTGAGCAGGAATAATGTTTACATAGTCAGAGTACACTTTTGCCAAGATTATTTCTTGTGTGCTTTTTCTTGCAGAAAATGTTCATCTTTATTTTCTTAGAGAAAATATCAGCATTTTAGGCTGTTATTTGCATGATATAGCATTGTGTAGGGTGTTGCCAGAGATGTTTTATTTAAGAGAAAAGATAAGCATGTCCTTCACTGCTACTGAAAAGATGCATTGCTACTTCTCCACTTAACCATTTTAGTGGTGCTAGTGTTTATTTTGGATAAACAATCTTATGACAGTAGAGTTTTGTCTTAAATGATACAGCTGTAGTCTAGGAAACTAAACATATCTTTCCTAGTGTTTTTATTTGTCAGATGAGTATTTTCAATATTCATGTCTATCTATTTTTTTAACCCACCACAAAATCAAAAATATTATATTAATAAGACTTGAGCAGTTGCTTATTTTTGTATATATTAGAAAGAAATTTAAGTTCAGACAGGCACACTAATAATAGTTCAATTGAACATTTTATCATTATCAAAGGCATCTTTAGAGGAATCCATCAACTCTTCTGATTTCCATACAAGTCAATTTACTGTGTTCAAAATGTAATGTTAATGGCACTCAGTGTACACACTGCAATCCTTTAAAATAATGTACATGGCAAACGGATATGTTCTCCTGCATTAATAATTTAAAAGTTAATTTTAGGTACTTAATATGATTAACTGATGGATCAGCAGTCTTATATATGAGAAACAGTGAGCACACTCAAAGGAAGAGCATACTGGAAGGTAGCCAGGTGGCTGCCTGCGTGATGCTTCAAAAGTACCTGAGCTTTATCCCTCCAGTTTCCCTTCAGTGTTGGATACAGGGCATCACAGTCATAAAGGTGGTTTGGTTTCGAGAT
The DNA here is from genome assembly GCA_013400175.1 of Phainopepla nitens. Classification (NCBI taxonomy): domain Eukaryota; kingdom Metazoa; phylum Chordata; class Aves; order Passeriformes; family Bombycillidae; genus Phainopepla; species Phainopepla nitens. The sequence continues at coordinate 387,832 of VXBQ01002607.1, forward strand.
GAAGCGTGCAAATTGTCTTAGAGGTTGAGGTAGCAGGACTTTTGGGGAGGAAGGGGATGTTTTAGAAGGTGGGAATCCCTGCAATGCAATCCTGCTGGTGGCTGGCTGGCTCTGCAGTACCAGACCAGTTATATAACTTCTCTCTTTTCACTTCTCACTTTTTGAGGACACGCTGTAATGCAGGGCTGTAAATTGATATTCTAGGGTGGAAATACTACAGATGACAAAGTATAACTGTTGCACTGCGCAGCTAAGGAATGTGCCGGGGGCAAATAGCATTGAACAGTGTGCAGAAGAGGCATGTGTTGAAGTCCTTGGCAATGCCCACAGCAGCAGGTTCTGCAAAAGCAGCAGGACCTGGACACCTATTGCACAAACTCTGGTCAAATCATACAGGTACATGGATGACTGCAAAAAAGATGGAGATTTTCTCTTTCAAGGGAGGCACAGGGAGCAGGCAATCGTCAACAGGTACAAGTTGCACATGGAGAGGTTTCACCTTGATTTGAGTCACTGAAAAAAAAAGGAATTTTTTAGAGTTAGAACAATCACCCACTGGAAAATCATGCCCAGGGATAGGATGGGGTCCCCACAACTGGATGCTTTCGAGATGCATTTGGACAGGGTGACAATCTCATCCCTTTCCCATAAAAAGTTGGACCAGGTGATCTTTGGAGCTCTCTTCCAATCTGAGCTGGATCTATATGTGCAGAAAGTTTCTTATGTAAGCATGTGAGACTGTGATGCCAGCCTACTGTGTGTAGGTGCCTCCTTGCCTCTGGAGTAATCTCAGGCAGAATCTGATACCACGGGCATTTGCCTTTCCACTAAATGGTAACTGGGACAGGAGACGGCTTCTCCTTTGGTGAGGCACCAGCACTGTGAGGCTGGACCCACAAAATGCAAGATTGGGGTGAATAGAGGCTCACAGGAAGGTAAGACAGACCAGCCTGGTGGTGGGAAAAGAGGGCTTAACGGGGCTGGGAAGTGCTGGCCCACAGAACAAACTCCCAATGGACTGGGTCAGGACAGGACAGGACAGGATGGGGAGCAGTGGTGCTGACAGACTGAAGAGCAACGCTCAGCACTGCGTCAAGTGGAGATGGCCGAGGGAAGTGCCGTGCCGAGGAGAGGCCAGGGGGCTGGTGGCATGAGCCGAGTGAGCAGCTAGCAGTCAGCAGAGTGGCACGTGTGTCCAAGAGGCTGAGGTGACACACTCAAGGAAACCGGAGAGATTATTTGAGGACTTGAACAGGGAGAGCGAGTGGTGAGAACAGAGCGAGAACAGAGTGAGACCAGAGCATGGCTGGAAACGCGGGGACCAGAGGGGCGAGCTGATAAGAAAAGCATTCCTTTAAATACAGTAAAGAAGAGCCACGGAGGAAGAGCAAAGAAGGTATCACGTTACATTTCAAAATATATTCAGCTCGGGCGCTCAGCCACAATACTCCCATTAGTGTACATGCGTCTGCCTAGGAAGAAAAGCCCTGAGATTTCTCCCACTTCTCCTTGGGCTCAATTTCCTTTTATAGGGCTGACCACTTTCTTATGAGAGGTGTTTTTGCGTCTAGTGAAGTAAACATTGCTCTCCACACAGAGTGTGACAGCTCTTGTTGGAAGTCAATACGTTTTAAAACAGTAGCTCTGAGGGAAGCGTGCAGCTTTGCTTCCCGTGAAAGAGCTTTTCCACAGTCCGAGTTATTTGCAAGCTACTTGCAAATCGGATGGCTCGGAGCTACCGTGGTGAAATAGCAAAGGTCCCAGCGCGCAGAAGTTCGCAGCAGCAGTCTGTAGGAGTGCTAGTGGCAGCCTGAGGATCCCGGGAGAGCAGGGCGCTTTGCAGTACGGAGGAGCTCTGAAGAGCCCATCGTATGTTGGCACATGCCGGGAGCCTGCTCCGTGCTGTATGGAGCCCAGGAAGGGGAGCTGGGGCGCCTGCCCTGCGCAGTTTTGAGAGGAAAAATGTGAGAACGGGACCGATGAGGTTAAAGAAAAAGTCCAAGCACAAATGCCTCGCGTGTTGGTTTAATTTTAAAGAAAAAGCAGCTTCCCAAGAAAAGCACGCGCCGGTGCTACCTGCGGGTGAGCTTTTGTTGGAGGGCAGGAAACCCGGCACG